>OY754968.1:24184315-24574657 GCA_963576475.1 Molanna angustata | reverse complement strand
TTACATAGTTTATTGACGAAATTTAAAAAATACACCATAAGCATCTAATCACCGTTTTTCTGTTGTCATATTAGGTACTGCTAAAACCCTTAAACTGTAATATGATTATATTTTGAATACACAATTCCAAAAATGTAACCGTGCTGTCTTCAGTTCATAAACCAACCAGTTGATAAAAGTTAGTGAGCTCTTAAGATGCTTGGGTTTTGCTATTTCATACATAGATATTCTTCAATGTCTCCGTTGAGATTAATCCGAATCCATACACCTTAGTGGAGTATGTTCATTCTGTCACTTATTTTCTGGGTTAGAAATATTATCAGCTAGACGAGGATGAAGAGATGAAATAAAACTTTAAGATTTCTATATTAATCTTCTTAATTTTAATGTTTACTTTTTCACCTTAAAATCATATAAAAACCTATCTAATCTACGTATTGTCACATTGATTTAATGTACATATAAATATTTACCGTCTTACTTACGTAAACTATCTATAGTACCTGGTAATAGAGCGTGTTTAACGAAAAAGTTTACTTATAAACCGTGACTATCTTTATTACTATATTTTAGTTAGGACGGGTCGTGAGGATGTTTAACGCTTGACTAATGCATCATACCAAATATTTCAAAATGGCGGATCTTTCTCGTATGATCCGATATTTCTTATTATTATGAAAAATCCTTGATATTTTCCTTGTTTTTATGGCCATATGAAAAAAAAATGAAGGTGTTCGTAAACAATTCGGTGAGATACTTAATCATATCTTAGTATACGTTTATAAGTAAGACTTTTTCAAATGATATGTATTGTTGCTACCTAGCCTATCATCGATAGGCGCGCACTAATCGCCGTACGCTATAGTGTTTTCTTTCATTTTACTAATTAACCATGATTTATTTTTACTGGTGATAAAAGACTTTATAATATATAAGTGTTTCATGTATTTCATATTTCTTTTCTTACACAAATGATTATGAACTGCCCTAACAACAAACGAAACAAACTGTCAACCATATTGACAGTTTGTTTGTTTATTGTAGTTTGTTTGTTTCGTCAGGACAGGCACGCATTTATAAATTTATTATTGTGATATTTTTTACTGGCCACAACCTATTCTTTTTTATATATTGTCATCAGAAGCATGTTTCTATAGAATGTTTTAGCAATATAAGATTATGGGAAATGGTAAAAGAAATTGATTGAACAAAAGCAATGAATGAGAACAATGAGTTTTCGCCAAATCCCATTCATTTTCAAGTAAGTGTATAGAATTTTTTTTAACACTTTTGGATGATAGAATATGCTTGAAAATATTTTTCCTATGTTATATAAAAAAAACCTATTTTTTCTATATATTTTAAAATGGTTTAAGTATTTTTTCATTACGAGATATGTTATAATACAAGATATGTTATAATATTTCTGCACAATTTGACTATAGGAAATGGTTTTAAATTTGAATATAAATATTATAAAGAAATCAGTGTTGGCCACAATCCCCATTTTTTATGTATTGTCATCGAAAAAAAAGATGTATTGAATATTTAGCAATATTGGATGATGGAAAATGGTTAAAAATTTGACTGAACTAAAATATTGAAAAGAGTCTAGTGTTGGGTCACATCCATTTCGTTTTTACAATTTTTTCATGAAGCATGCATTCAATTTATAATACAAGGTGTCTCAAAAGAATGTGTGTATTTAGTGGATCGATTAAAAAAAAAGTAAGCCGTGTATCGAAAAAATGTTTATTAATTATTAAAGTACACAATTTGGGAATTTATTTCTTAAAAATAATATCGTCCAAATGTAGACCCTCGCGATTTAATCGTACTTCTTTCAAGAGAATGAAAATCTCTTGAAGGAAGAGGCAGTTTAAAGCCAAGACGCGTGTATGAAGGATCATTTTGTATGGTGTAGTGGACTATTTGCATTCCAAAAACACCAACTTAGAGGCTTCGTAGCATATATGTTCTTCGTAACATGGATGAATTCAAAATTTGAAGTAGAACATTTTGTGTGTTTTTTGTGTGTCTGTGTGTCTGTGTGTCAGGGTGTCTGTCTGTGTGTCTGTGTGTGTGTATGTCCGTCCCCCCTTTATAACTTTTAATCAGCTCAATTCACAGAGCCTAAAATTTTGGAATATATAAATAGTTATAAGCCTACAAAACTTTTATACTCAGAATTTTGAGTATAAAAGTTCTCAAACATTTTTATTAAGAAAAATTTTTTTTTTAAGATAAATTTATTTGTTTAAATGCCTATATTTCCAAAGTTTTTTTAAATATCGAAAAAATCCGAAACACCCAACTAGATAATTTAATTTTCTATAAAAAATATAACCATTGTATTAGTATCTCAAATTTTACTAACCACTTTTTTTTTTTAATTTAGTGACGACATCGCTTCATACAATTTGTATGGCAGTCGCCTATTCACAATATCTAAGAAGACTTGATATGTAGTTTGATACTTAATCTCCAAACATACATACATACCATCATGCTGTTTTCATATTCTGGGTAAGAAAAAATGACTGATGTCCATACTATCCTATCTTGACATACATACCTACATGTGTTGTATAGAAAACAAAATATCTTAAAATATTTAATAATTTGGATTTATGGGTTTATAGTTTGGTACTTATACTTCAACTATACATACTATCGCTATCGACAGTTGTATCTCATGTGTTACATGCAACTAGTATATTGTCATAAAGTGTGTAAAGAGTGTTTAAAGTAAAAAAAAAATATATAAATCAGCCATTTGGCAGTCGGTGAAGACGAGGAGCGGTGTGGGCGGGCCTTGCGACCTGCATGACCCAGCTACTCTGCTCTCTTTGTTACATATATACCATCACGCCATGTCCCTTACGGGGTAGGCAGAGAGAACCGAACGCCATATCTTTCTATCCTGGCACACATTCATCGCCTCGTCAACATTCATGCATCGTCTCATACATGTTCGTCTATTGTACATGCTTCTAACATTTCCGTCTTTCAGAATATCGTTCACATGGTCGTGCCATCCCTTTCTTGGGCGGCCCCGGCCTCTCAATCCATTCCTATCCGCGTTGTATATTTTCTTCGTCAGGCGTTCCTCATTCATTCTACCCATGTGGCCAAACCATCTCAGTGTGTTCACTTTCATTCTATTAATGATATCTTTCTTCATCTTACATTCTTTCCTTATGTTCTCATTTCTTACCCTGTCATACATCATTCTATTGCAGATTCTTCTTAGCGATCTCATTTCAACAGCATTTATTCTGCTTTCGTGCGACTTCTGCCATGTCCAGGTTTCACTTGCATACGTCAATGTTGGCACTAAGATAGCGTTATGAATGGCAACTTTGGCAGCCTTTGATGTGTTGCGATCATTCATAACTGGTCTCAGTGCTCCATTCACTCTGTTTCCTGCCATAACTCTTCTTTCGATATCCTTATCAGGTCGTCCATTCCGTTGAAACATGCTTCCCAGATATACATACTCGTCGACTTGCTCGAGCCATTCATTCTCTACTCTTATTTTACACGCTGTTCTGCTTTCACTCTTTTCAAAGACCATTACCTTTGATTTGCTGGCATTCATTCTCAGACCGTTCTCAATGCATCCTTCATATACCATGCTTACAAGATACTGTAACTCTTCCATACTTTCATCAAATCTCTTTGTTGCAATACATATAAATATATTACTCACTTAATTATTATGGTGGGGATTTGACAAACTTTTATCTTTAATTCTTTTGTACAAAGAAGGAAAGTTTCTCTTGGAAATATCGTAGGTTTTTTTATTTTATTTTATATTTTATAGTATAAATAGTTTGTCTACGTTTAATAAATATTCAGAACACGGCTTTGTTCGGGGATATTATCTCACAATTGGTAGATTAGCAGACATCTTGGCTATATATATTGCCAAACTTTAAGACCAAATAAAATATTCTGAGCTCATGGTATCGATGTAGGAGTTTTTGAAGGTTCATCAAAATTTCCAATTCTACGTGTTTCATGTGACATGAACGTTGATTTTTGATAAGATGTGATCGTGACCGTTGACAAGGGACATTATGAGACGGATAAGTAAGCGATGTTAAAAATTTTATATGTTTGCAAAAAAACTTCATTTTAACAACGCATATTTTGTTGTACCTTTGATTTTGTTTTTAATTATTTATACCAGTAGATATGAGCGTCGATGACGAATTTTGCGGGGGCGGCGGCGTAGTCTCAAAATTATTTATACCAGTAGATATGAGCGCGTCGGTGACGAAATTCGCGGTGGCGGCGGCGTAGTCTCAAAATTATTTATACCAGTAGATATGAGCGTCGCGTCGGTGACGAAATTCGCGGTGGCGGCGGCGTAGTCTCAAAATTATTTATACCAGTAGATATGAGCGTCGCGTCGGTGACGAAATTCGCGGTGGCGGCGGCGTAGTCTCAAAATTATTTATACCAGTAGATATGAGCGTCGCGTCGGTGACGAAATTCGCGGTGGCGGCGGCGTAGTCTCAAAATTATTTATACCAGTAGATATGAGCGTCGCGTCGGTGACGAAATTCGCGGTGGCGGCGGCGTAGTCTCAAATTTATTTTTACCAGTAGATATGAGCGTCGGTGACGAAATTCGCGGTGGCGGCGGCGTAGTCTCAAAATTATTTATACCAGCGGCCATTCTCCCTTCGTGGAGGTGTCTAAATCAAGTGCCCCATCTGGGTGGGTCCTCCTTCCTCGCGTCAAGGTTAGCTATCGCACCTGGTGATGCGGGTGCGATGGCTCTTTTGAAATGTCAGGACGCCTCTGTCCTGGCTCCCTCACCTATTAATCTAAGGCTTAAGACTAAGACAGTAGTATTAAGACAATTAGCTTGTAAGATGTATAGTTATAGTATGATGCTAGTTATAAGTAGTTATAAGTACCTAGAAATTAAGATTAGTTTTAATTAGTAAGATGCATTAGGTAGGCTTCATCCTTGAATGAGGGCACTGAGAGTCTATAATTTAGCAGGCGGAGTTTGTTGGGGGGAGCCCATCCGGCAAACTCCGAGCCCGCCTGCGTAAAAAGATTTGCAAGTAAGTGCGGGTAAAGAGGTGCTAACGCGCCTGAGATACCCGGGTAGGCGGTGGGTGACTTTCAGTGATACCAGCGGCTTTACTCTCCACTGCAAATCCGATCCCAATACGATCCGACTCGCTAAGAACCTACCTTTGTAACGGAGAATGAATGCGGTAGGTAGGTATGTTTTAATAGTAATAGTCGTTGAATTGAATGTACGCAGGCCGCAGATAGGTAAGTTCTAAATGAAAATTTGAAATCGGGATCGGATTCGAGTTTCATGAGTAAGGCTACAGTAGATATGAGCGTCGGTGACGAAATTCGCGGTGGCGGCGGCGTAGTCCACGCCGGTGGCACTCTATTGGTAGCACTGGTTTTACTTTACGCTTACATCTCCAAAGGTGGCGCTATTTATTTTTTTTTATGTTGGTATTTTTGAAAATGCAATGTAAAATTTTCAGACCTTCAGCATACTTCAGTTGTGTTTTGTGGTTTGTTGAGACGCGAAACATTTTGATCCTTTAAAATCTTTAAGTAAACCAAATAATAAATATAACACGCGTGATTTTGTAAAATTCTTGTTGTTTTCGGTGTTCATCTACATACACACTATCACGCCATGTGATGGTGATGGTGTTAATCTATTACCAGCTTTTTGTGTTTTTCGATTATCTTCGCAAGATGGCTGACAAGTTTTGTTGTGTTTTGAATAAATTGTCAAGTGAAATACGGCGAAGTGAAGTTATATAGTTTTCCGAAAATCAGTATTAAATTTTTCTTTGTGGAAAATAAATTAAAAAAACCTAATAATCTACAATGCACATTTTATTTAGAACAATGTATTTTATAAATTATTTGGCATGATTTTTGAAATATTGCAAATGAAATCCATCATATGTGTTTTTTTTAATAAATAATGATTGAAAAATGGTTATATTTTATTTAAGTTATCCTTGAATCCATTCCTCAAAGCTGGAAACATTTTAAAATGGAAATTTAAATTTGCCGTGGACCGGTCGCGTATTCATTGCCCCTATAGCGGAGATGTAAGAAACCTTATGATTATCCGGTTACAGCTTCTATGTATTGAGTGACACATCTGAAGTATACTGAAAGTTTACTTCCATATTATCTGTGGCGTAGTCTCAAAATTTCCACGACCGACGGCACGTTCCTTACGTCGGGATCGATTTCGTAAAAATAAACATATTATCTATAAAAGAACATTATTGGTACCAAACTAAGCTTTAATTATAGAATGCAGGACATACATTGAATTTAGAAGAACATTACTTGACCAACTAATGTTACAGAAAATTTTGAATAACGCTATAGACTCTATAGAGTATAGACTCACAGGAGCTGGTAAATCATTTAAACATCCATGTACCTGGAAGGTCAGTTCGTATGAACAATTTATTTCATGTTCCTTATTGTAGAACCAACTTTAGACGCAATGCTACTTTACTGCGTGCTACAAATGTATATAATTTTAAAATTGCGATGCAATTACATAGATATATTAAATGCCAACTATATACAATATCGTCATGATGTATTAAGTGTTACGTGACCTGTTCTTCCCTCACCACCACCCGTTCTGCTTATGGGGACTAATAACGGCCCCTTGCAAAACTCTGAAAGAACACATAAAGAACATATGAAGAGTCCTAAGAACTCTAAAACCTTACAAACACTGCACTTAATGTGCCAAAGAAAGCTATTCATGTGGAAACAACTGGCTCACCGCTCAGTGATAGTGAAGATAATAGTGCATCGAATTTAAGACAGAAAATCTTGAAAGCCCTAAAGTTGCTCTTCGTTACGCGACCTACAACAGTGATGGCATTTTCCCTAATTTTCTACCTCTCCTCCTTCCCTCCTTTATTTCACTTCATTGTATCACTTTTTATATTCCCCCATATCTTATTTAGTTTTGAGCTGTTTTTGAAAAATTGAAATAGATTATTAGTTTTTTAATAGGTATGTATATTTTTTTTGTATTCTTGTAGTTAGTTTATAATACATATTATGTATATGAAACAATGCTTTTGGGTGTACAGATTGTTGTATGCTTCTATTTATATTTATCATGTACTTTTCTTTCTGTATTCCTGTTTTGTTTTCCTAATCAAAATAATTAAGTTCGAAATTATTGATTCTATAATTTCACACTCTTTTAAACAATAAAAAATCATACTTGTAATGAAAAACTATCATATTGAAGCAATGAGAGATCGCATACCTTCATTGGGTGAATTACTCGACTCGACTGAGCGCTGTAATAAACGCGGGTGAGGTGCGAGAACGGGAGAAATAGCAACTTGCTACCCATCAGTAACGGCACGCCGCGTTCTTGACAATTCGTTAATTTTGTCAGCAATAGCACGTTAATTTTGTCATCATTGCACGTTAATGTTGTCATCATTGCACGTTAATTTTGTCATCACCCCACGGCTATTTTGTCATCATTGCGCGTTAATTTCATCATAATTGCACGTTATTTTGTTTATTTTATGTACATTTTTATAAGGATAAAATTTATTCGTCAATATTGTTAACCTGGTTAAACCCCTTCCTCATATGAATTTCATTAATTACTTATTATTGCTTACTGCAGGGTATTATTGGTAGGTAGTATAACTGAGAGAATAATAGAAAGAATAAAAAAAATTAATTAATTATGCAAAAACTTAATTTCGATTATTAAAAGAAATTATATTATTGAAGTTCTTCACAAAGTTACGAAATTTATTCTTAAATAGTCTAGACAAAATAGATTAGATTAAAATTTTTAAAGCTACTGAAACATTTAGCTTGTTATTAGGCTAAATAAAATATATATGAGAAGTAGGTTTATAATATTGTGTTACTTATGGACATACACATATTGCGATGAATATAGTAAGTAGGTATGTATGTCTATATGTAGGTACTACTTCATCTATTTTAAGAAACACTAACAAGGGAAGTTTCTAGAACACGCTCTCAACTGAACACTGAACACATACTTGCAAACCGTCAACTACCAACGTCAATCAGTTCTAACAAGACAATACATATCTAATTCAGTCAACTTATTTAGTCAATACCTATCTATCATACAACAATGTTTTTTTTAAGTCGAAAATGTAACAAATGATATTGAATTTCAGTATTACCGAAGAGTCAATATTAAATTTCAACACCCCGAAATTATTAAAAATATTTTTTTTATATTTATTTATTTCTATTCATCCGTACACCCTGTTCTTCTTCCACCAGCACCCGTTCTGTTTATGGGGACTAAATTATGGTCCCTTTCAAAACTCTGAAGTAACACACGAAGATATCCTTTTGTTTTAATTGTATTGCTTTGAACTGTTTTGTGACAATTACAATGACACGGGCTATTTCACCACCTCTGGATAAAGTTCTAGATAACTATCTATAAGATAAATTTATCTCAAGGATAAAGTGAAGCGAGCGTTTCACCACATATAAATTTCTTATAGATTGTTATCCGACGGATAACAGGTGGCAACGTTGTAATTTCATCTATTTCTATGGAGTTGTCTATGGTTAGATAAAGCTGTCAAATTGTAAATCCGCTAAATCGTAAAAAGTCAGTAAACAAACAATAAGCACGCGGTCAAAACAGTGAGAAGAAAAGAAACAAGTGAAGATAATTGAAATATTTTAAAAATGAATAAAAGAGAAAGAACTACAAATTTTCGGGAGGATGAAATCAACATATTGGTGGATTTAGTATGTAAATACAAAACTGTTTTAGAAAATAAAACAAGTAGTGCGACTTCTTGGCAGCAGAAGGAAAGTGCTTGGAAATTAATTGAAGGGCAATTCAATGCTAAAGTTGGTGGGATTTATAGGCCTGCCAAAATATTGAAGTCAAAATATGATGTTTTAAAGAAAAATCTTAGAAAAAAAAGTGCAATAATAAGGGCAGAAATGACGAAAACGGGAGGGGGGCCTAATGGCTCCCCGAAACTAAGTGACACGGAATATAAACTAAAGCAGATTATATTATTGAGTGTGGATGGAGGTTTATCAACATTTGACAGTGATGGTAAGATAATTTATTTATCGATAATCTGTCATATGTATACCTATACTATCAAATTAGAGTGCTTTATATATTAACTTATATTAAAAAGAAGTCATTTGATTACAGCTAACAATGAAGTAAATGTGGATCTTATCCCTGACATTGAATTTTTAGAGGATGGTATGTATTTTTATATTTTCATCTTGGTATTTCACTTATACCTGCCATGTACAGTGACAATAAATATTGTTAATTTTCAGATATATTTTCACATCAAACTCCACAGTCTACAGCAGTTATTAATAATGACAGTTATGCACAAAATGAATGTAAGTCAATTTTTTAAGTTTCTCTTTTTGTTAAAAAGCGTAGAATATTCGCCCTAGACGTGTAGTCTCGGTAAAATGCTATTTTTCTCAACACAAAAAGTGTTATTTTTTTATTTCAATAATTATGATATGTTATAATTTTAAGGTGAATAGTTATGACTATATTTCAATGTTTATTTAAATAATTTACAAAATAACTTATTTTCTGACCGAGAATCATCTCCGCCTGTGTGTTGTGACAGTATAGTATAACTTTTTAAGCGTTGTGTTAATGATAAATATATTTGAGCAAACATATATATATTTGATTATTCATATAAATCTTGAACACATTCTAAAAATGGCAAAATTTTAGTGCATTTCTGTAATGTATTTTTGTTTTTAGTTTCAGATAATATTGTAATAGAGCCTTGTGATACAAATATCGTTCCAACTCCAACGAACCCTCTTCCAGGTACTAGAAAAACATTACAATTATTTGTAAAATAAGTTGTAAGGTTACACAAAGTCGTAATGTGCATAATATTTATTTTTATTTTCAGAAGTAAAGCCTAGTGCTTCTATAGGATTATTCAATACTCCAAAAAATGTTCTTCTTCGAACAAAAAAAAATAAAAAGGACACAGGAATTGAAAGATTATCGGAAACAAGGCTGGAGTCGTGTAATCTGCAAAATAAATTGCTGCAGAAGGAGTTAGAATTAAAAGATTTAGAACTCCAACACAAAAAAATTATGTGGGAAGAAGAAAAAAAGAATATTTTTATGAGGAATAAATTACTAGAAATTCAATTGGAAAAAGAAATAAAAAACACAAGTGAGTATTGTTTTTTGGGACCACAGATTTTTTTTCTACAATTCCTTTTAATTATTTTTATTATTATGAATTGCAAATTTTTTTGTCAATATTTCTTTATTTTACTTCTCGGGCAACTAACAGATACTACGTCAAATATTGATTTAACACGCACCCAAAAACAAGTTGCCACATTCTGGAGACTTAAGATATTAATCGTCTCACAGATCCAGACTGAAAACACAATTAAAAACTGTGTCTCCACCGGGAATCGAACCCGGGACCTTTGGATCAGCAGTCAGATACCTAACCAACTGAGCTGAATGAACATGGAAGTACAATTCCTTTCCTTCTTTAATGTCTATCTTTTACGGTTTAATTATTGAATAGATAAATAAATAATATAAGTAATATAAATAGTAAATATTTTCAGAAAAAAACTTTAATTCATAAACCAGCTGAAGCAATGCGTTGCTTGAACATCTACCTTTTTAAAAATATAAATATATTTATATATATATACTTTGTTACAGCTTAAAAAAAATTTCAAGGTGAAAAATATAAAACATATGAGTCATCCTGCATACAGTCCCAACCTGGCATTTATTTAATTCTTTCTGTTCCCAAAATTGATGTAAATATCACTTTTATTTTGATGTATATCTTCTATGAGCGTATGATTTTTATTTTAATCATAAATTGTTTTATAGAATCATATGTCATTTCTATATTTTCAATGTTATATTTATGTGTAGAATTATTCTAGTTCTTTTACCATCTTAATTTAATTTGTTTTATCAACGATAGTTAATTTAATTTGTTTTTATGTATAATTATGAATATATGAAAGTTATTTTTATTACAATTTGTTTTGTAGAATCACACTTCTTTTCTATATGTTATATTGATGTATGAACTTATTCTAGTTCTTTTGCCTTCTTAATTTAATTTGTTTTATCAACGATAGTTAATTTAATTTTGTTTTGATGTATAATTATGAACATATGAAAGTTATTTTTATTACAATTTGTTTTGTAGAATCACACTTCTTTTCTATATGTTATATTGATGTATGAACTTATTCTAGTTCTTTTACCATCTTAATTTAATTTGTTTTATCAACGATAGTTAATTTAATTTTGTTTTGATGTATAATTATGAACATATGAAAGTTATTTTTATTACAATTTGTTTTGTAGAATCACACTTCTTTTCTATATGTTATATTGATGTATGAACTTATTCTAGTTCTTTTACCATCTTAATTTAATTTGTTTTATCAACGATAGTTAATTTAATTTGTTTTTATGTATAATTATGAATATATGAAAGTTATTTTTATTACAATTTGTTTTGTAGAATCACACTTCTTTTCTATATGTTATATTGATGTATGAACTTATTCTAGTTCTTTTGCCTTCTTAATTTAATTTGTTTTATCAACGATAGTTAATTTAATTTTGTTTTGATGTATAATTATGAACATATGAAAGTTATTTTTATTACAATTTGTTTTGTAGAATCACACTTCTTTTCTATATGTTATACTGTAGCAGCATGAACTTATTCTAGTGCTTTTACCTTCTTAATTTAATTTGTTTTATCAATGATAGTAATTTAATATTGTTTTGATATATACATATATATGAACATATGAATGTTATTTTTACTATAATTTGTTTTATAGAATCACACATATTTATTTTATGTTATGCTGATGTATGAACTTATTGCAGTTCTTTTACCATCTTAATTTAATTTGTTTTATCAACGATAGTAATTTAATTTTGTTTTGATATATACATATATATGAACATATGAATGTTATTTTTACTATAATTTGTTTTATAGAATCACACATCTTTATTATATGTTATGCTGATGTATGAACTTATTGCAGTTCTTTTACCATCTTAATTTAATTTGTTTTATCAACGATAGTAATTTAATTTTGTTTTGATATATACATATATATGAACATATGAATGTTATTTTTACTATAATTTGTTTTATAGAATCACACATCTTTATTATATGTTATGCTGATGTATGAACTTATTGCAGTTCTTTTACCTTCTTAATTTAATTTGTTTTATCAACGATAGTAATTTAATATTGTTTTGATATATACATATGTATATATGAACATATGAATGTTATTTTTACTATAATTTGTTTTATAGAATCACACATCTTTATTATATGTTATGCTGATGTATGAACTTATTGCAGTTCTTTTACCTTCTTAATTTAATTTGTTTTATCAACGATAGTAATTTAATATTGTTTTGATATATACATATGTATATATGAACATATGAATGTTATTTTTACTATAATTTGTTTTATAGAATCACACTTCTTTTCTATATGTTATACTGTAGCATGAACTTATTCTAGTTCTTCTACCTTCTTAATTTAATTTGTTTTATCAACGATAGTAATTTAATATTGTTTTGAAATATACATATTTATGAACATATGAATGTTATTTTTACTATAATTTGTTTTATAGAATCACACTTCTTTTCTATATTTTCATGTTATACTGTTGTGTGGACTTATTCTAGTTTTAATACGATCTTAATTTTATTTATCGACGATTGTTAATATAATTTGTTTTTTATATATATCAAATACATGAATTTTTTTTATATAATTGTGTTGATGTTAGTACCTATATACACTATCATGAGCATAAGAATGTATTTTTGTGTTATCTTATTATGAATATTTGTGTTGTATATAAGATCATATTAATAAAGAAGCATTTAAATGAACACATTTTTTTTATTTCTCACACAAACATATGTATCCCAACAATGTTGAGTTAGATATTACTAAAGCACAATATTTTCATAATGCTTTAAAATCCTTTTTGTCATTTTTGATTAAATTAATGCATCCCATAATGTTTTTAACGGATGTTTAAGTAAAGTTTGTAGCAAAAATTAATTTTTATTTGCATTTTTAATTTCTTTATAACCTAATTAATAAAGCTATTTTCACATTTTAATTAGGATTATTTCTTTATAACCTGATCATCAAAACAAGGGTTCTGAACATTTTTATATAATAAAACTAAATATAAACAAGTCCCATATTTATTTCACAAATACAAAAATGTTCACATACATAGAAACTAAGACAGATCTTTACATACTTATATATAAAACACAACCATATCTATTATACATAAATAAACACCTACGCACAGGATTTCCTAGTGAAATGAACAGTACACAGATAACACACACTGGTTTCTTGTATTTAATCACAATGTCAAATATATCAATAAAAAATAAAACAACACCATAGAAATAAAAAAAATGTTTATATATGCGAGGCATTTAATAGATTTGAGAAATATCCTCTTATGAGATTTCGCCTAGCATCATCGTTCCCAATTGAATTTTCTACAAAATTGATTTCTGGTTCTAAATCATTATATGGAAAAGCTGCATCATTACAATCAATAGCAATATTATGCAATACTGCACATGCCACTATAACAGCTTGGGTTCTACCCAAGGAAAGAGTTATTGATTTTCTTAATACAGGAAACCTACTTTTCAAAACACCGAAACATCTTTCCACTACATTTCTCGTTCTGATGTGTGATTCATTATATAAATTTTCACAAGCATCATTTGGATTTAATAATGGTGTGACTAAATAATTGGTGTTAGCGTAGCCACTATCACCGAGTAGTACACAATTATTAAATTGTCCACGCTCAAATTTATATTTAATATTTGAGTTGTTAAATATATTCTGGTCATGCGAAGAACCGGGCCATCTTGCAACAATATCCAAAATTTTTAGCTCTGCATCACTTACTGCCTGAACATTGATGGAAAATGTCCCCTTTCGATTGCGGAAATATTCTGCATTATCTCCACCTACAACAAATAAATAGATATTCATTTACCATCAGAGGTTAGGTATACTCTCTATCTTTGAAAACCATGAATAAATAAATAAATAACAATACCTGGAGATTTTATCGGGACGTGCGTACAATCTATTGCGCCAATGACTCTCGGAAAGCGAGCAATAGAATAAAATTTATTTCTGCTTGTTTCAAGATCATCTGGGAAACAAACAAATTGAGGTCTCAATGCAGCTATGCTTTCCGAAACTTCTTTGATAAATCGACAAGCCGATGATCGACTAACACCACTGAAGTCAGCAGCAGCCATCAAATAGGACCCAGTTGCATAATATCTCAGTGTCAATAGTAGTTTAACCATTGGTTTCACTGCTTTGTTTCTGCAAAAAATAAAATATGTGATATAATAATATGTTTCTATTGAAAGAGTCTATTTGAATACATAAATAATAATTATGATGAAGAGTGAAAAGCCACTTTTCTTAAGCAACTTTCGTAATAACAAAAAATCACAATTGATGAGTTATAAATTAAGAAAAAATAAAATCGCACATACCTCATCGTTGGTGGTGTGATTTTTTCTTTTATGAGTCCTAAAACGTTCTGTACAGACGTTTTCGTCAATCTAAACCTCGCTTTGAAATCAATATCGTCGAACTCCGAAAAATAATCTTTTCGCATCCGGAATATTCTCTGACGGCGATTTTGTCGACTATTATGCAAAAATACGATATCATCGTCGATTTGGTCATAAATTTCGTTAATCATTGAAAAATATCTTTAAAAAAGCAAAACAAAACAAATTGACTACACGCGCTTATGTTCGAACTTTGACAGCTTAGGTACTCAGTTAAACTTATCTATCACTTATCGTGAACCTATTCCGCTAGACAACATATCTAGAACTTTATCCATGGGATAGAGCTGTCAGAGAGTCGTGAAACGCATTTTTCGGTTTATCTGTTAGATTTGTGTTAGATTGGTTATCAGCCACTTTATCCAGAGGTGGTGAAATAGCCCGTTAGTGACACAAATTAAAATATCGTGACACTGGCAAAATACTCCAAGAGGATACTAATTATAATATGAACAGAAATCAGAAATTATTTTAAACCCCTCATTGTCTTTTTTTCTCTTCACTGCAATGATCTTTATTTTCATTTTATTTTGGTCATGTAATCACCATATTACCATAGTACATACTGTATTTAACACTAGTTGCATGTTACACATGAATTATTTTTTTCAATATTGTCAATGAAATTTCAGTTCTTGGTGAATTTTATACTATTGAGATAAATTTTAAACTGACATACCTACATGCATATTAAAGTATTTTATAACTCTTTTTATTTTATTTCCTTCCAGAAATACGCTTGAAAGTATTTTAGAATATACAAATATCTCGGAAACTATTTGTGAAGTTAAGTATTCGCTGCTTTTATTTAATTTATAATTGCACGTCTTATTACTCTATGAAATTTATTAATATTCAATCGGCAATCAAATAATTAAGGCAGGCGAAGTTGCAGTTATTCAGCTAGTACAAAAAAATCGACCCATGCGTAGGACTAAAGATGAAAATAAAAATAAATTATAAAAGTGTTTACATCATACGATTTATATACTTGACAAAAAAGGTTCAACTTTGAAGTGTGCCAACTGTATAAAATGGGCAGCTAATAATACTTCCGAAAAAAGTTTCCCAATGGAGGTTTCCAAAGATGCAAAGTTCGGCAAAACTAGTTGAATGGGATCAAAAGAGATTTCTTTGTATTTGAAACTCTTTTCTTAAGTGCGAAAAGACGAGTAATAAGATTCTGTTGAACAAATCAAATGTATGTTAAGTTCAAAGGTATGGGTTGGAAGCAGTGGGGTCAGTGGGGATGAATACCTATCACATTAATAGTAGGTACATCAGACGATCAAAATATGTGATCTAGTGTTTTCAGGAACGATCAATAAATTCAATGCTTTTTACGGTAATTTTAATAGAAGTCTTGTTATTATGCAACGTTATTAGTAGTAGAAACTCTTGTTATTAGTAAAATAACGTTTCTTTGATCTCTGAGAATATATTTTATTGGTCTTAACTAGTTAAATAACGTGTACAATAATTGAAATGCCTCATTCATGTAAGTAATAATATGAACTGGTTTCAAGAATTATCGGACAATTTTTATAGAGGATTTGCAAACATGAGTTCGGATCTTAGAAAGACCTGGGTTTGTATGAAGGTGGAAACACAGAATTCGGAAGATCGTTCCACAGCTGGAATCTGTGTTAATGAAAGATTTGGTTCTTGTATGTTGAAGGCTTACTGTGAACGGATGTTGGGATTGAGTAAAATGATTGACTCTGTTGTGAATACATGGAATAGGGGCCAGAGATGCCTCAGAGAAGTTCTTCTGATCATTTCCCGTAGGAGTATCTATCTATACATAAAACTTAGAATACTGACATTGTGTCTGTGGTTTAGTCATTGCAATCGATCTGTCAACGATGGATCGTCAATCAGACGTACAGCACGCCTTTCTACAGCATCGAGGGTTTTTTAGTAGGTATCGAAGAGTGCCATTCCAGGGGTGACTTCTTTATTCAATAATTGGGCTTATTTACGCTTTGTAGAGTAAGATTTGAGCTTTCTCAAAATACCTACGCGCTCTATATAATACGCTCAATTTTTTGAAGAAGAGTTTCACCTTAGCTTCAATGGATTCCCTGTAGTGTAGTTGGTTCGTTATCTAAAGTAATAAAGCAATCAAAATGTTAGTGTTTGTGTGTGTGTGTGTTTGTCTCACGCCTTCTGAAAAACCAAGAGCATCTAAAAATCTAATTTATGTGCGAACGTGTACCTGTATACCTGATGCAGTGTCACGCTAAAAATAATGCAATAAAAATGCTGAATTTTAAAAATATTTCAATAATTATTTTTTTCATACAAAATTTTCCAAGTCATATCTGTCAAAAAAGTGTACATTTTGCACGCAAATATCTGTTGATTTAAAAGTTAGAAGTAGGTATTTACACAATAAAAATATATTTTGAAGTACCTATAACTTAGCGTTTAAGTGAAAAACATGGTGAATATTTGGTATAATTATAATGTTTAACTTATTTTTAAAGTAAGCCTTTTGTACATAAACGCCGCCATTTTAATATCTTTTCATACAATATTTCATTTTCCCACCGAATGAATATGTTCTTGAAAATAATAAACCTTTGAAATAAATGTAATTATGAAATAATAAAATGAAACACAAGACATTACAGCGAGTTTTAAGACATATATTGTAAAAATGTGTTTATTATTAGTAAAGATATAGGCATAATAAAATTGCATAATTTGTATATAATATTTGATTTATCTGACAATTTTCATTTTTATGGCATCGAACAAACCAATGTAGGTACCTACATATTCAAAAAAGTCTCAAACCATTTGATATTTTTAACGTATTGGAATGGTTACTATGGTAACGGAAAGATTCTGAATTCAAATAAAATTAGTTATGAATCGAATTTATTTAGAACATTGTTGTAGGTAGGTACCTACCTATTACTATTTACTTACAAATCAACAATATACTGATTTTCTATCGGAAAATTATTTTATTTGTTTATTTATGCATGTGTGCGATGTACTCCTAAACCGTTTGTCCGATTAAAATGAAACTTTGGTGAATTGTCGAGCGTATGCCCGGGATGGTTTCTGGATTTAAACTTTTTTCTTATTCTTCTTCTTCTTCGTGTATTTTGTCATTTTACCTATGAAGGGGGAATATCCTGGGAAAAGAAGGTCCGACTGTCCTTCCATCTCTTCGCAGATTTCTGGATTTAAATTTTTTTCTTCTTCTTCTTCTTAATCGTGCATTTGGTCATTTTACCTATGAAGGAGGACTATCCTGGGAGAAGAAGGTCCAATTTTCCTTCCATATCTTCGCAGGTATCTGGATTTAAACTTTTTTCTTCTTCTTCTTCGTGTATTTAGTCATTTTACCTTTGAAGGTGGCGTATCCTGGGAAAAGAAGGTCCTTTCATCTCTTCGCGGTTCTTCCAGGATGGTTTCTGGATTTAAACATTTCTTAAGCGACTGAAGGGACGGGATGCAATGAAGGTATGGGATGCACTAAAGGGCCTGAAGGGATGGGAAGTATAAAAGGGCCTGAAGGGACGGGAGGTACTGAAGGGCCTGATTGAAAGGGACGTAATGATGGATTGAAGGGACGGGAGGTTCATGGAGTCTAATTCTTTTTCTTCTTAATTTTATGTAGACTTTACAGTTTTTACACAAACTATTTCCTTTAGTCTTTTTCTTCGTTTTCTTTGTTGAATTTTATACAAAACTATTTCCTATAGATTAATCTTCTTTTTTTTATGAAGACCTTTTAGTCAGTTTTTATACAATCTATTTCTAATAGTCTAATTCTTCTATTTTGTGTATGTTTTCTTATTTTATGTAGACCATTGGGATAGTTTTTTATACAAACTATTTCTTATAGTCTTATACTTATTCTTCTCTTTTTTATTTAGACTTTTGGGTTAGTTTTAAGTCTAATAGTCTATTGTGCAGAAATATTATTAACGATATGCACACTTGATGAAAATACATATGTAAAAACGAATGGGATGTGGGATGTGACGATGTAAGCTGCACTAGAATCTTTTCAATACTTTTGTTTAATCAAATTTAAACCATTTATATCATCCTATTTTGAATAATTTTCAACACCTTCATATTTGATTTCGTTGACGATATTTAAAGAATGGGGGTTGTGGCCATTACTGAACTCTTCACAACGTTTTTATTCAAATTAAAAACTATTTACTATAGTTTAAGTCTTCTTCTTCTTCGTTAATGTAGACTTTTATGTCAATTTTAAGTCTATCACTCTAATTGTGCAAAAATATAATGCACACTTGATGAAAAAATATAAAAACGAATGGGATGTGACCAACGCTAGATCTTTTCGGTACATGATTTAATCAAATTTTAACCACATTCCAACATCCAAAATTACTAAATTTTCAATAGGTACATATTACAATTTGTTTTTGATGATAATATATAAAAATGGGGGTTGTGGCCAAACCAATCTCTTTACAACGTTGATAAATAGTCATATATTTAAAACCATTTCGCATAGTCCATGCGTGCAGAAATTGTATATTATACTTCATTCACACTTTATAGCAATATATAAAAAATAATGGGTTGTGGCCATCACTTGAACATTTTACAATGCTTAAACTCAATCAAATTTCAAACCACTTTTCATAGTCCGATATTGCAAAATAATTGGGTGACAATATTATAAAAAACGATTGCTTATTTCTTCACAATTTTACATTCTTGGCCAACGGCGGGACATAAAAGCTAGTATATACTAAATGAACTAATTTTAGACAAATAATTTGTTGAAACTTTTTCTGAGGTATTTTTTATTAAATGTTGTTTATGTCGTTTTCCTCTTGAATGAATGTTTCCTTTAGAATTTAATTTGTTAATAATGTTAGTCCAAATTAAAATGTATATGGATTGCTGAAAAACCTTGTTTCCACCGAACAACACATGTCGTGGTTTTGAAATAAATTTCCCTTGTTTTTCAAATAATGACATTTAGTAGAAATTTTATCACAATTGTTCCCGCAGTGGTAGAAATAACAGATACATTCAAGATATTTATTTATTTATTTAATATTGCTTCTCAGGCAACTAACAGGTAAGTACTGTGTCAAATATTAATTTAACACACACCCAATAACAAGTTGCCACATTCTGGAAACTTACGATATTAATTGTCTCACAGATCCAGACTGAAAACAAAATCAAAAACTATGTCTCCACCGGGAATCGAACCCGGGACCTTTAGATCAGCAGTCAGATACCCAACCAACTGAGCCACGAAGGTCGACAATATTAAAAATGTAATGATATAATAATATAATATACATATAATTACATATATCAAGTTAAGTAAATCTATATTATTAATTTTAATGTTTGTATCTATGTATGTATGTATGTATGTGTTGAATGCGCTCCTAAACCGTTCATCCGATTGCAATGAAACTTTGGTGAATTGTCGAGAGTATGCCTGGGATGGTTTCTGCATTAAAAAAATTTTCTTCTTCTTCTTCATCGGGTATTAGGTCATTTTACCTATGAAGGTGGACTATCCTGGGAACCGTTCATCCGATTGCAATGAAACTTTGGTGAATGGTCGAGCGTATGTCCGGGATGGAGGAGTTCAATTTGCAATTTACATAAAAGGAAAAAAAATCATAAAATCATACAGTTTACTTAATTTCTCCAATAGTTGGAGCTTTCCGAATTTGTGTATTCCCGATGACAGTGCATGTAAAAATGATATGATATTTTGATAAAATTGAACATTTTTGTATTTCTGAACTTCAATTGTGACTGCAATACCTATTGTACAATACTCAGGCGTTATTTATATCTTGTTTTCGTACGCCAACTGGAAAAAAGGAAATAAAGGTTATTTATATTAACAATACATCGATATCATTTTTCTGTAACTTCACTTGTTTGTTTGTCTGTCTGTCTGTCTGTACTGGAATTATACAATCGATTATATTCTAATAAGGAAAGAGCGCCCTTAATTTTTATTGAATTAGGTACTTGTTATTACATAATTCTTTAAGCGCCCTGTTAGTACCTATATAAATATATATTCATTTAATAGATTGCAACGACCAAGGTAATCATAAATAGTAATAACACGAACATAATAAACATTCAAAAAACAAAATTAATATTCAATACTCATAAAATTATAATCAGATTTATTTTATGTATAAACCAACGACCACCGAGGCATAGAAGTCAGTTCTTTGTCCTGGGATCGATTCCCATCAGAGGAGAAATAAATTTCAAAATATTATCTCAAAGCATTGCTAATTTGGAAGAGATTTCCATTTGGCAATAAAATTTCAGTGGCATTGAGTGTTTATTTCGTTAATAATCTTTATAATCAGCTTTGTTGCTCAGTTGGTTAGATATCAGATCCAAAGGTCGCGGGTTCGATTTCCGGTGGAAATACAGTATTTAATTGTGTTTTGTGTCTGGGTCTGAGAGAGGATTAATATTGTAAGACTCCAGAATGTGGCAACTTGTTATTGAGTGCGTGTTTAATTAATATTTGACATTAGTACTTGTAAGTTGCCTAATAACATATATAAATAAACAATAGTAAAATTAAAAATACAATTGTTAAAATAAGATCAATGGTGAGTGGAATTTAAAAATAAATTATTACAAACAGCATTTGTATGCTTGTGAAAACCCTGCGTATTTTTACATCGCCATCAACTTGAAAATTCCAAAACAAATATGCTAAAAATGTAGATAATAAAAGTATAATATGAAAAATCCGTTGCGTCGGAGGGTTTACTCCGACATTTTTAATACTCTACGGTTCTTTGATCTCTGCAGAAAACCAGTTGAAAATGATGAAATCCTTTGATGAAATAATTAACAAGCCGAGAGCTCGGAAGGGTTAGCCGTCTATTGACACATATGCTCAATGTTGAGTTTTCATTTTTCAATATTTATATGTACGTGGAGCTTTTGAACTCACCCTGCAACATATGTACCATACTGATTCTTGCGAACGTGAAATGTTAAAAGATTAATGATTTCGTAATAACATAGCATAACTACATACATATCATCACGATTTATCCTGTAATGTGGGTAAACATCATGATTTATCCTGTTGTCATCACGATTTATCCTGTTGTCGGCCTTCGTGGCTCAGTTGGTTGGGTATCTGACTGCTGATCCAAAGGTCCCGGGTTCGATTCTTACATAATAAAAGGAATCCCGACACATGAGTGTATGCCAACACATTAGTCTCATCTCACCTAAAAAGGAGACATTCAGATAGGTTAGTGAACCTCATTGCTGAAATATGCCAGATGCTACATATTCTCCTGTATTTTCGATTACCCGGCTCTTACGGGACACCCGAAAACGATGATACTTAATACAAATGAGTGGAAGCACTATTTTAAGTCGGTAACTCACAGCTCACATTGAGTACTTACATGATTTCACATGCACCATTTTTAGAAAAAAAATCTATAGTCCCACGTTAATTCTGGTTATTATTTTTCATCAAATCAAAACCCTCACGATTACCCATATCATGGATATAATTATCGTATTGAGTTCTATGACATCTAAAGATATTATAGAACTCCATATAATAATTATATCCATGATATGGGTAATCACGAGGGTTTTGATTTCGCCGACTGAAACAGACTTGCCCCCCTGGGGGGCAAATCCGGGCCAACGGCGGTATGAAAACATTCCATTTATGTAGATATTCCATTTTTAAATTTTATACATACATTTCTCTTGCTACATATGTTTATAACGTGGATTACCACCACAATTATTAGGGTCACCATGGAACTGGACTTGCCCTGCAGTATTAACGATAGCAAGTAAGCGTCAAAAGACTGGAAACAACAAAAGAAGTATTAAAACAAAATAAATTCAAGTTATATGAGATCACAAAATAAAGTTACAAGACGATGTCCGAGAGCGTAAGAAATAGTTACAAGACGATGTCCGACAGAGTAAGAAATAGTTACAAGACGATGTCCGACAGAGTAAGAAATGGTTACAAGACGATATCCGACAGAGTAAGAAATAATTACAAGACGATTTCCGACAGAGTAAGAAATAGTTACAAGGCGATGTCCGACATAGTAAGAAATAATTACAAGACGATGTACGACAGATTAAGAAATAAGAACAATAAGAAAAAAATTAAGATGTTATTCATAAAATTAAATAACATTCAGATGGTTTGGCCACATCGCACAAATGAAAATATGAGACATGACCGTATCCTGAACGTTAAAAGGTGGAACAATATATAAAAAACAGTTGGAACAGTAAATCACATATTATATATGAGAAGAACCTGTGTAAATGAAAGTAAATTTATGAGGCGTTGGATGTTTGACAAGATAGAGAAATGTGGCGTGGAAAAATGTTTGTATGTGAGAAGTATAATAATGTTTTTTACGCTTCATTTTCCGTAGGATTTTTAATATTTAAAAAATATATTAAACTTACAATAATTACAGCATTTTTAAAATATTTAACATCTCCAACGAAAACACTGATATTGGAATGCTTAATTAAATACTGAAATGAAGATGTTCACCTTTTATGTTACTTTGCTAAGAAAAATGTTAAAATCTGAATAAGAGACGAGTGACTTTTCTTTATAATAAAATAATTTATTCAATAACTCTTTATTTCAAAATATTCAGTCATTCAGTTCATTTAACCTGTCTGGATTTTTGAATTTTTTTCCTCATGGATCTTGACATCAAATTTTTCAATTGAATCGGAGAAAAAATAAGATGTTTTAAACAAATCAATAAAATAAATAAGTCAAAATAATAAAAATTTCATCCTCATAATCAAACTCTATACATATTATACTGCACACATTTATCTATACAATTTCACACAATATCTCACCATAGTATGTAACTATTCCTAATTTAGTGATTTTATTATCCATTTTTTTGATTTAATGCTAGGCCAAACAAATTATCGATCAGTTACTTTATTTAATTGAGAAAGAATGAAGTACCTATCCGAATATATATTTTAGAATAACTATTCGAAACCTAAGCTGTGAAATAAGTTATTGATCCGTTACCAACTGTGAAACAAATAATTTCCTGCATTTTATGTAGGTTGGTATACCTACATATATTAATTACATTAAAAACAATGAAAACAAGTAAAATATCGAAATGCACGCAATACACATAAATATTACTAATACTTATTTGCGTGCAAAAAACCGTGTTTCTTACGTGGGAACTGCTTTTGCCAAAACTGTTTTTCTCATTCAATTTTGTACCTCTTCATGTCCCCAGTGGCAAAAGTCAATACGATTCTCAATAACATGTATTTTCATTCCTTGGTTCAATAGAGCATGATACAGAACGATTCAGAAACGATAGGTAGGTATACAATTTACTGTATTGTGCCAATTCATCATAAACATATGTGTATACATAAATCAAAAAATTCATTATATTACAGAAATGATAACACCTTAAACTATATAAATATGATTCTATGGATAACACATACATATGTACATACAAATATCTCAAAACATGATATTTTTGGATAATCACCAGAAGATCTACGCGTAGTACAAGAACCTACCCATAAAATATTAGGTCCTTACATATGATATTGGCGTTTTGTATAGGAGGAACATAAAGTCGATTTTTATGTAGTATAATATATTTATTTATGTACCATTGCTATCTATGCACTTTTGCCATCTCATAGGTAGTTTTCATCGATCCTTTTACTAAAAAAAATATTCGGACCGGAATCAATAAAATCTTTGAAGGCGGTTTGAACTGCCTCATCGGAGTTGAATTTTTCCCCTTGCAAGAAGTTATCCAAATTTCGAAAAAAATGGTAATCTGTTGGGGCAAGGTCCGGAGAGTACGGTGGATGTCTTAGACATTCTAATTGAAGCTCCTCTTATTTGATAGCCGTCTGTTGTGCAGTGTGTGGTCTAACGTTATCATGAAGCAGCAGTGGCCTAGAGCGATTAACCAGCCTCGGTTATTTGGCAGCTAACTTTTCCATCATGGTTTGCAGTTGCTGAAAATAGACATCTGCCGTAATCGTCTGGCCAGATTTAAGAAAGCTGTAGTGAACGACACCAGCACTAGTCCACCAAACGCTCACAAGTAACTTTTTTGGAGTAAATTTTCGCTTGGGGCATGGTTTGGCTGGTTCGACAGGGTTCAGCCATATCGACGAACGCTTCCGATTATTGTAGAGGATCCACTTTTCATCACAGGTAATGATTCGATTTAAAATCCCTTCATTATTGTGCTGTTTGAGTAATGCAACGTAGCAGTAAACCCGCGTTTGTTGATTTGCTTCATTCAATTCGTGAGGTACCCACCTTTCAAGCTTTTTCACCTTCCCAATTTGCTTTAAGTAGATTAAAACCGTTTTTTCAAACACCGCAGCCTGCAGCTGACTCGGACATGGTTTGCGATGGTTCCGCTTCCTCAATAGCATTCAATTCTTATGTGTATCTATGTGTGGGTTGGTATATGTATGTATATCTTTATGTGTGTAGGTACCTATATATGTATGTATTTATACTTATATGAAATAAAAAAAAAAGGATAATATGACTATGACTAACACAACTCCTCTCTACTCAAGCCTAATAAGCTTTCAGAGAGGAGTGGTATTGTAATATATATTATTTGTAAATGAATTATTGCTTGTTATTGTGAACATACATGTTGTATAAATAAAATAAATAAAAAAATTCTTCATTATCAACTTTGGTCTCCGGCCATCCACGGGGCTTGTTCTGCAGGTGGAAATTTCGATGAACTTGTAAATTTTTAACACAAATAATAATAAGTAGTATTAAAAATAGTAAATAGACGGGAATGTAAGATACTCCTGGATTCAGCCATGGCTAACCCAGGCCTGTCAAGCTTATGATGATGATTAAAAATAGTATGTATCATACAATTACTTGAGAAAACTAATTTATTTGAAAAGTGTGATCAAATGCGAATACATCCATATTTGTAAGCTATATCATATTAACCCTATTAAATAATAAATTTATAAATCGCTTACTTAAAGAAAATCAGTCATTAGAACTAATTTGAATAATTATTCCTTCAATTGTTTATTTTTATTGCCCAATAATCTTTTTCTTAACCTCAAATGGCAAAGGTGTTGATAAAGTTATTCCTGCAACCAATTTTTATTCAATTTATAAAGCAACTCGCTCACACGAGTCGCTATTTTCATTAAAGACTAACTAAAACTAACCAAAAAATTAACGGGAATGGAGATTTACGTATACATCATACTATTATTTCGTTGTTGTATTTTATTACATCCCGTATAATATTCGGATAGGCTTAGTTAGTATTCAATGGTAATAGAGACTCGCGTGAGCGAGTTGCTTTATGAATTGAATAGGAATTGGTTGCAGGAAAAAAATTATCAACACCTTTGCCATTTGAGGTTAGGAATAAGTTTATTATGTATTTGCATTTGTCAAGCCATTCGATCACATGTTTCAAATAAATTATATAGGTAATGTCAACATAATATGTTTATTTACTTTTATGATTTGGAACACTATTTGTTATTTTTAATGTTTAAATTATCGCAATTATCGTCAACTTTGACAGCTCATCTGACATTGGTAAAATGATCAGTGTGTTTTCCAAGCTCTAGTCCTCGATATGCCGCATTTAACTTTACGAAGAAATTAACCTGTCGAATATCATACGTATATATTTCCCTCCAATCAGAATACCGCGTTACGAACGGCGAACGGAAGTTTTCTCGACATAATGCGCTAAAGTTTACGCGGGCTAGCATCCGCGGAAAACAGAGTAACGATCTGCTATAAGAAACGCATGTAGCGTAAAAACTTGGGTATTATTGCCGCGATAAAAGAACCGGAATAGGCCTGCTGTTGCAAGACTTCTTTGTCATACCCATATCTTCAATAAGGAAGGAAATATCAAGAAACAAGCCATTAAAAATTGATTTGTTTTTTGACATAGCTATCTGTTGACTAAAAATGAAATGTATGCTGTGAGGTACCGGCTTAAAATAGAGTTTCCATTATATTCTATAATTATCGTTTTCGGGTGACCCGTAAGACCGGGGTAATCGAATAAACAACGATAAATGAAGTTCACCACCTAGGTATTCTGAATGTAAGTAGTGCCTTTTTAGGTGAGACAAGAACGGTGTGTGGGGATACACATTTGTGTTGACGCTGGTTGTCTCACATTGTAGGATATGCCGTCATGTTTTGAATGAATTTACCAATCCGTGCTACAAATTAAAATTTACCCGTGTTCACTCGCGCTCCCGTTGTTGGTTACCCCATATTATGGTTTATGCTGTGATAATATGAATGAATGAAATGTAAGCTCCAAAATTTCGTAGTAAAGCAAAGTCTCAACAGTTAAAATATTTTGCAAATTATTATTATTTTTTAAACTTATTAATGAAAAACAAAAGTCTGTCATTTAAATATTAATTTGAAAATTACCATAAATTAGCTTTAAAAAGATCTAAATAATGTACCTCGGTTAATATTCATGGTCTTGCAAGTCTGAAAGTTTTATCATATTTTAAAGAGTAATTAATCCAAGTTAAAAAGCTTAAAAATCTACACTGATAAAATACATTTATTCTATTTTTCTATTTTTGCCTTAAGACTTTCTTTTGAGGTTTTTACAAACGGAACAATTATTTAAGACGCTACGATTTGGTAAGAAGTCACAGGACATTGATAGAAAATAAGAAAAATAATCAATTGAAGGCATTTGACAACACTTCTTAAAAATGGGTATCATTCAAATTGTTATCATGTTATCAGTATGTGAAATAAAAAATAATTACTATCAATCGTCTCTAAAATTGCTGCCATAATATTTTAACGCGTAGGTAGTACGTCCATATGTGGTTATAATATAAGAATGTTTGTATGAGGCATTTTGTTTTCGCCGAGCATCTATAATTTACGAGAATGTTTTGAACGATAAATACTTTGCACATTGCTTTATTCCCAACCATTGACGAATTTCGAAAAATAAACGATCAACCTTGCATATTGCTTTATTCACAACCATTGACGGATTTCGACAAATAAACAACCAACTTTGCACATTGCTTTATTCACAACCATTGACGGATTTCGACAAATAAACAATCAACTTTGCACATTGCTTTATTCACAACCATTGGCGGATTTCGACAAATAAACAATCAACTTTGCACGTTGCTTTATTCATATCCATTGACGGATGTCGACAAATAAACAATTATTTATAAGGTTTTATCGTGTTATTTTTCGAAAATTTTCGTATTAATTTTTTCAACGAATGAAATATCAAAATAATGTAACTTTTCGTAAGCAAATATTTGTTTATTAAAATGTCAGAAGTACGTATTATTTACACGAATAACATATATTTTAAAGTATAAGTGCTTGACTGAAAATAAGCTGATTATGGCATTAAACTCGCCACTTGCGCAGGGTGCAAGGAAGTGTTTATAATTACTATTATTATCATTTCGTTCGATTTGTTGAATGTTCTTCCGTATTTGAATGAACAATTTTCTGTGTAAGTGTAGTCATTTTTTCATGTAAAAATGTTCTATACATTTTATACATTTTTATATTATATCGATATGTAATTTTTCTTTGTTCGTGTTCGTGTCGCAGGCCAAGGAAGGTTTCATATTTTTAATTAATTTACTAAAGAATTATCTAGATTATCATTTACTTATTTATTAATTTCACAAAGGATATTTTGAAAACGACGTACTTACTAACTTAGTATTTATTCAAGAAGGACTGAAGGACCCAACAACTAATCTTTTTGATACACACTTGCTTCCGATGACGATTTATAAAAACGAGTGGGTTATGGCCAACACTAAACTCTTATATTCAATTACATTTTAAACCATTTTCCACAGTCTAATACTTTATACACTCTTGCTTCCAATGAAAGAAGGATAAAACAAAACAAATCGGTTGTGGCCAACACTAAACTCTTTCCAAAGCTTACATTCAATAACATTTTAAACCATTGCCCATAGTCTTTACTTTACTTTTGTTATGATTTAATCAAATAACGTTTTTTATGCGATATCTCAAAAAATGCAACACTGCTGTATGAATAATTTTTGAATCTAGCCTAAACTGACTGGATATACCTACATACAGTGACCTCAAGAAATGGGGTTACAGAGAGGAAGACATCTGCGAGTGTGGCGCCAGACAGGACAACGTGCACCTACTGTCATGTCCCATGACAGGAGTGACATGCACGTACCAAGACACAGTGATAGCGAACACTAGTGGAATCCGAGTGGCTGAATATTGGGGGCTACGAATATGATGGTGTTCCGGACACGGAAAGTAAGTAAGTATACCTACATACGACAACTGTACACTAGATCAATCATACATTTATTTTTCAAAAACGAATCAAAATTCATGACACTAAACACAAAAGACACAAGGAGCAATACATCGGGGAGCTATCGAGATCCGAAAATGAAAACCAAATTCGGGTCAATTTTTTTATACTTATTACACAATGCACGTATAATAAATTGCTAACGCCACTAGTGTTAAAAAAAATATAAAGTCAGGAAATAATTGGCTACTAGAAGTAGGTAGACTTAAAAATGAAGACGAAATAAATGTGTCCACAATAATAATTATACTTGTGTCTTTCTTCTGTATAAATTTTTGGTTGTCATTTTTTATTGTGAAATATATATTTTTTGCTTTAAACTTATGTTGTTTTAAAAAATGTTAAAAATATATAAACTTTATTTTTTTCTTTCTTCTGCACAGTCTAACTACTTATGTTTCTCAGCTGTATAAGCAGGTAGATAACTGCTTTCCTTTGTCTAGTGAAACAGTTATTTTTAATATATATCCTTTATAATATTATCTGCATCTGCATATAAATAAAGAAGACCTGGTAAGATTGTCGTTCTGGATTTGCGAATGTTTGTGCACGACTATATTCATGTCAGTCTGCCCAAGGCTGTCGGTTCTTACATTCGTTTGAAATCTTTCTGTGTGGATATCGGAAATTTTACAGTAGAGTAAAAAACTTACAATATTACATTTTTATAACATTACATTTGAAACAGTATAAAAACACAAAGCCTCACAAGCTGATATGTTTTTTTTTATTATTTTCAAAAGAAAGTTAGTTTAAATGTTATATAATAAGAATTAAAGAATGCTTTTATGCTTTACTCGCCGAGTCGCCAAAATTGATATATGTGAATTTACCCTGAAGATGACAAAAATACCAACATTCTGATATATGCGTCCCTATCGTAATTAGACCTCAAATGACACGAAGTAATAAAATCCGACACAGGGAGAGTGAGCAATTCACGTTGAACAAATGGTCCCTTTTGCATTGTGGGTCAGATTTGCTTTCCTCGCGTTGTTCCACCATTCTTTCAGCTGTCAAATATTCGAAAGATACTTTATATTTTTATCGTAATTAGTATGTATCGATTTACTTTATTTTCCAATATTTAATAACTCTTTATATTTTATTTTCTTTCAGAATCCAATTTTAGCCTAATATAATTAAAAAAAATGTTAGTTGAAATTTCAATTCTCGATGAATTTAGGTAAATTTTAAATCAACATTCATATATGGGAAGAACGTATTTGTTTTAAAATATTTTCATAAATGAGTTGGTGATTATTGTATTTCGGTGTACAGGTTATGTCATTCTTCTAGGAGTAGGTTAAAGAGTGCAGAAGGAATGGCACATGAAAATAACATGTTGCGAATGGTTGCACTTAGGGCAAACGAATCTAAAGAACAGCAAGAAAGGAGATGTGAAGCCAGTAGATTACAAATGATTATTGTATTTAGGTGTACAGGTCATCTTAACAGCGACAAACTACATCTTCTCAGTCTGCATGTATAGAATATCAGAGAAACACATAGCACAACATGTCATTCTTCAAGTAATCAGGTGAAAGAGTAGGAACGGCACAATAACAAGTTGCATATGGTTACTAGAATAAAATATTATATTTTCTGAAATGTTTCATTCCAATTTTATGTTCAAAGTCAGTACAAAGCAAACGATAAAATCAGAAATGGGAGAACCCACCAACTAAATGGCAGAAAAAAGCGAGGCAATATCATAGTTTGAATATTCCAAGTAAAAACAAGTACAAAGGAATCAAATTATAAATTTAGCATTTACACCTTTACACAAAGGTTATAATATTCATTACACATAATCAGTGGCGGCTGGTGACCTTAAATCTTAAAAGGGCTCAAAATAATTATACTAGAAGAGAAATTAACTTACTACAGGAATCAGAAAGCACGTATGTGACACAATATGATTTTCGTATGCTTATCAGTGTTTTCCATAGTTCTTTTGTTTATCGGAAATTAATACGTGAACCTGATCATTTATGCTGTATTCGGTTGGGTTTTAAATAACGTTTGTAATAAGATGTATCGATAAATTATAAAATAATTAGTAAAAGCTAATGAATTTTGATCATACAAAATTGAAAAAAAATCTTCTGGCAACAGTCGCAAGACTGCTTCCTGATTTTACACATTTTATGTCTAATATCATTTTTGTTTGCAATATTATGATATCAATTAATTAAATAATAATACTAATATATTTCGGATGATTTATAGTTTAATATGTAATATCAATTAATATTAGCCTCAAGGAATTGCAACTGCTTACCTAACTTACGACCATCGTAATGTACAACAAAATATGAATGAATTAAAATATACTATAATACTTCGCGGGCACTGCCCCGTTTTGCTCGAAATCGGCATACATTCAGCGTGTACGGCGAGCTGCGGCGGCGGCGGGCAGTCGCGTGAATTGTATGGGTTCTCCTCTTCTGTGCCCGAGGAATGAAATATTTCATAGAATCTTGCTTGCTTTACAAAGCAGGTAGGTTTAAATACTTTCGCTAAATATACTACAGGCGTAAGACGGCAAATATTAATTAGAAAAATAATGTGTTCTCAAGATTTAATGACATACATTTTTTGGAATATTTTGAACAAAGTGTTTGGGAGGGCTGAGCCCGAGAGCCCTTTAGGAAGAGCCGCCACTGCACATAATAGAAGTAAACAAAAACCAAAAAATAAAATATATGTATGATCTTAGATATAACATGTAACAGAATAAAGATTATGTAGGTATTTACTATCCACAACGTAGAACAATAAACAAATATAACACAAAGAATCAACAATAATATCAATTTACATAATACTAAAGTCTTATTTTGAATCATATTATGAAGTATGAATGGTGCGAACAAAGATTTTATATAACTATCCATAACGTTGCATATGGATCTATAAACAAATAAAATAAAATACAAATAATCCACAATGATATCAATTTATATACTACAAAAGTCTTATTTTGAATCATATTATGAAATATGAATGGTGCGAACAAAGATTTTATATAACTATCCATAACGTTGCATATGGATCTATAAACAAATGAAATAAAATACAAATAATCCACAATGATATCAATTTATATACTACAAAAGTCTTATTTTGTATCATATTATGAAGTATGAATGGTGCGAACAAAGATTTTATATAACTATCCATAACGTTGCATATGGATCTAAAAACAAATTAAATAAAATACAAATAATCCACAATGATATCAATTTATATACTACAAAAGTCTTATTTTGAATCATATTATGAAATATGAATGGTGCGAACAAAGATTTTATATAACTATCCATAACGTTGCATATGGATCTATAAACAAATTAAATAAAATACAAATAATCCACAATGATATCAATTTATATACTACAAAAGTCTTATTTTGTATCATATTATGAAGTATGAATGGTGCGAACAAAGATTTTATATAACTATCCATAACGTTGCATATGGATCTAAAAACAAATTAAATAAAATACAAATAATCCACAATGATATCAATTTCAATATTACAAAAGTCTTATTTTGTATCATATTATGAAGTATGAATGGTGCGAACAAAGATTTTATATAACTATCCATAACCTTGCATATGGATCTAAAAACAAATTAAATAAAATACAAATAACCCACAATGATATCAATTTATATACTACAAAAGTCTTATTTTGAATCATATTATGTTGTATGAATGGTGCTAACAAAGATTTTATCTAACTATCCATAACTTTTCATATGGAACTATAAACAAATTAAATTTAAAACCATTTATCAACAATAATATCAATTTACTTTCTACAAAAGTCTTATTTTGAATCAAATATTTATTACATGCTTATTTACAAGGAGTTTAAAATATCATTCTTTCTAAAATTAAACAACAATTTATTATTTTGTAAATTAATATTTTATAAGAATAATGTTTTTGTGCGAAGGCGACAAACACAGCAGCGAAAAATAAAGCTTGCTAAATGTCATAGTTTGTGAAACGCAAATTAAGAAACTAAAAGAGAATCTTCGTTTGACTTCTACAATAGGGTTTGCAACCTTTTTTACCACTTTGCGGATTATAGGCGTTTGATATAGATTAAACTCGGCAATCTTCGTATTGCCTGTATAATTAAAAATGGTCCCTCAGTGTCTCCCGTCCATTCGGTGCCTCCCGTCCTTTCAATGCCTCCTGTCCCTCAGTGCCACCCGTCTCTTCAGTGTCTCCCGTCCCTTCAGGTCCTTCAGTTCCTCCCGTATCTTTCATCCCTTCAGACATTTTAGTAACTTCAGACCCTTCAGTACCTTCAGATCTTTCAGTATCTTCAGATCGTTCAGTACCTTCAGACCGTTCAGTACCTTCAGACCCGTCAGTGCCATGGCCCGCCGGAGGCGGTCATTTACCGCGCAGCGGTAAAAGCTGGCTGCAAGCCCTAGCATAGAAGCTGAGCGAAGCGAAGCTTCTCAGCTAGTTATTAAATAAATAACAGAAGATGAGTACAGTTTAAGGGGTTGTTTATTTTCTGTCAAAGTCAGAGGAAGATGCAATTTTATTATTATCATGAACGTCAACCGCGTTGGCCAAGGAAGAGAAGCGGTTAGGTAGGATGAAAAGGTTTTTGAGAAATACAAACCTAACCTTGTATACTTCCTAATTTATCATTACATTGAAATCACGTAAAAATATATTGTATTATTTCAGCGCTACGAAAAACTTTATCATGATAATGGTTTACCCCTTTTCGATGAATACTTTATTTTGATCTGACGAAAATCTCACATAGGATCAATGGTTTATGATACGAAAGTAACAAACAATGGACGGGTTCATATTTTCCGAGAAATATCAAAATGGCGACTACGTTTGACATGTTGGGAAATAGTATTAGGATGATGAGTGCCTTACCTCTTCTCGTAATGTTTTGTATCATAATTTTATAAAAGGGAATTCGTTCTCTTCCACAATCATTGGAAAGTCACTGAATTTAACAAACAAAATCAGATAATTTTCATCGCAATTTACTGAATATATTTTTAACAAACCAACAACGTAATTCTATGAAAAATGTGCGACACTGCTTTGTTTTCTGATTTCGTGACTTGACTCGAAATATATCGTTAGTCTGTACCTAAATTTTATATAAATAAAACTATTTGGTATCCTAGTGATAGGAACATGCTGAAAATCAGATCTAAAGGACATGTCCTCCCGCAACATTATATTTTTGTAAATTTGAATGTGAACGGCTTTTGCTTCAATAAATGTTTATTTTTTTTTTATTTAATCATACATTGATCTCAAAAAGTGTGTCTCTAAAACAAATTTTTCTGTTTTCGTAATAAAAAAAAATATGATAGTTATTCCAAATAACGTATAGCACTTGATGTAGTAATACTTGTAGAGAAACATGCAGCGTCGTATTATTTTCCATTACAATGTTTAGAGGCACCCTAAACAGAATCGTGTTACTGATGTTGTTAATTTATCTAGGAGTTTATTAACTGAAAGCAGGGCGCCATGACAAACTAACTTAATTTACCAACGTGCACATTATGTTAAAGGTTATTTATTAACATACTCGTATGTACATGACTTCACTATCCTAGATTAGTAGTTGAATGATTAAAAAAACACTATCGACCTGTGTGTTGTATAGTTTAGAGACTCTTCGATGAATCGAGCGAAATTTCCAATACTTAATTTATAGAACCAAGTTTTATCAACAATATAACGGTGGGTATTTTTGGATCTTGTTTGGAAAGAATTCGTTTTGAACCTTATTTATTAACTCAAAGTATGGATTATTTGTTTGTAAATTCCATGAATCAATTAAATATCAATATTTCATGAATAATAAAGGATAAAAATGTTAATAAGAATATTCATATTAAAATCATAGAATAATAATAAAACTAATTAAAACAAGTAGATAAATATAAAAAAAATTCTTGACGTGGAAATGAGAAATAAAAAAATATTTAAGTCAGTCCGTAAATTGTTTACATGCATACTGCCAATGTCAAACGCAGTTGTTTTATATAAAAAATAAAGATTAGTTCAAAACCAGATCATAAATAAACTTTAGTAAAACTATATAAATGGGACTTAAAACAATTACACAAAGTTTGTATGAAATAAAAAAAATGTTCAATTTTATCAAAATATCACATAAATTAAGCTGCAAAAAGCATTGTCATCAGTCATAGACAATTTTTGAAAGTTTCAGAATTCTAACTGGTTGAAAAGTAAGTTTAAAATTAATTACAAAATACAGACAGACAGGTGAAATCAAATAAATGTTTGTAAAAAAAACGTAAAAACAATAAGTTTGATCTCGAAACAATGCTCTTGTTTTTATATTTAGTCGTTATCTTATTTTAATTCTGACGTTGAAAATAATACCAATGCACAAAAAATTAATAACTTTGTACAAAATCTGAACAAAGACAATCACTTCTGAAATGAAACAGCAGAGTGTGTATTAGAGAACATCCAGCCTAGATTGGTTGATAAAAATATTGCGAATAAGCCACTGGAGAACATATGTAAGTAGGTACTTCACTATTTTTATCTTCAGAATGGTCTATGATATCCCACGGATCTTATTTTGAGAAAAATACATCCTCATCACCCTCTGTCTGTCAAAAATGTAAGCATTATATTTTCCATTTCTGTACGAGGTTCAGTGGAACTCTATAATATAAATGTAGAAACATGACCATCAATGTCATAACGTTAGTTTGAAGAATATTCCGCCTTTTGATTACACGATTTCAGGAATATTTTTATTCAGGCAATTTCGAGTGTTTTAAGTACCTAATACACGCGCAGATATTTATTTATTTATTTATTTTGGATATCCAACAGTACAGTAGAGCATAATTATATTAAAAACAATGAAAAAAAAACAAGTAAATGTACAGTACATAATAATAGGACATCATATCAAATAATTTTAAATTTAAATTTAAATATGAATAATTGAATATATTTTGTCGTTTACGAGGTTTCAGAAGTGAATTATTTATTTCTGAATAAACACAAATCTTTTTATTGAGACTGTTTAGATTTACAGTATATATATCTTTATTCTATGGTTTAGATCTCCCATTGGTATTTTAAGTTAGATTTATTCACTGAATCTCTACAAAATCAAAAATTCTAAGTATGGAGTAGTAAAGCTTGCATGAGTTTTCTTGAAATCTGCTGTCTATTTCTTTGTAAAGTTTCCATTTGAGTGATGAAATCGCCCGAAAGACCGGAACAACTAGTATTAATGTGAACGTGGCAATGAATAATTGCAAAAAATATTTTTCTTTCCCTACTTGTTGTGTGCTTGTATATTTAAAAAAAATGAGCATGTTGCTATACATATTAACAAATAATAAAAAAACCTTCGATTATGTCAATGAAAAGAATTTTGGTAGGATTGATAAACTTTTCATGTCTCGTTGTTATGGTAAACTAATGCAACGCATTAGCTAATTTCATATCTTAATATATCTTGTTTGTGCCCAAAAGAAAGTCTTCTCTAAGACTTTATATTTTAAAAATATTTTCCCTCAAAAGATACGTCTTTCATGTAAATAACAGTTTGTCTTTCATATAAATAACAATCTTTATTCTATTGCGCGAGTTTTTTGAAATTTGAATTTATTTCATACTTTTCTTGAAAAATTAATTTTAGTAATATCTACCCTTTTTTATTTTATTATTATAACTTAAAACTACGAGGCCTATGAAATAGATTTTTATTTCAATCGAAAGAGAATATGAAAATCTACCAGCTGATTTTTTTATTAATTTTATATTTTAATTACTATCCTTCCTATTTTAAACGAGTTGGTTGTGACTAACACTAAACTCTCCACACCAAAGCAAGCGTTCATTTTTTCTTCTTGAAGTGTTGACAATCTCTAAATGCATTTTTATGAAGTACATTTCTATTAGATTCTTAAACAAATATAAGATTCCCAGAGGAGAAAAGTTTTCACAATACACCATACACACAAAAGCTTAACCATAAGTTTATAATCAAGCTGTGCTGGAAACTTAGCCAGAGACTTATTATTTTATTTACATATATTGCAGGGTAAACTAACTTTGCTGTTCACTCATCTCTTATATATTTATTTAGTAGTCTACTATCCTATGTAATTATCAACTTATGTGCAACTATATACTTTGTAGACAAAGATCACAGTAATAATATTTTCTCTGTTTCTGACCATTTCAATAGATGCCGTAGGTTAGGTATTGTAAGTAGGTACTATACACAATAGACACAATTCCATTGTATTTTATTCAAGCATTCAATCGCAACATGTTCAAACATGTTTGTTTGATATGTATTCGAAAACGAAAATAAATTCAATATTATCAAATATCGTATTTTTAACTTTGTGGTACATTTTACAACTACTTTTTTGTTAAGTAATGTTAGATTTTGTTTTGATATAATCCAACTGTCGATTTGTTCAGAGAATTTCTTTCTCTCGATAAAGTATCAAGGCAAGATACGCGAGATTTGTATATGTAGGGTATTTTTCACGGTTTTTTCAACGAAGTCAAAAAACACCAACTTTTCGCAGCATATATTATGTTCTATATATGGACTTACTCAGAATTCGGAGTAGAAAATTTAGTGTGTCTGTGTGTGTGTCCCTTATTACTTTTGATCCGATCAATGCACAGAGCCTTAAATTTCAGAATATTTAAAAAGTTGAAGGCCTACTAAACTTTATTACTCAGAATTTTGAATTTTTGTTTCAGTCGGTTGAAATTTTTACATATATCTCAATAACTATACAAGCTAGAACGCTGAAAATTTAGATAAATATAGACAAAAAATCTAAAATTTATTTTTTTAAAAAGTTCCAGAGTTTCGTAAACTATTTTTATTAAGAAAAACATTATTTTTATGATAAATTTATGTGTTTACTTCCTATATTTACAAAATTTCATAAATATCGAAAAAAGACACACACCCAACACCCCAACTAGACATTTTAATTTTTTATACAAAATCTAAACATTGTAGAAGTACATTTCAAACTTTTTTTAACAATTTTTATAAAAATCTACTATTTAGTGACGACATCGTTTTATACAATTTTTATGGCAGTGGCCTATACACAATATCTAAGGTGACTTAATAATTTGAAACTTAATCTACAAACTTTCAAATATTTTCAAACTGTTTTCATATTCTGGGTAGGAAAAAAGGACTGACATCCATACTATCCTATCTTGACATACATACGTTTTGTATAGAAATCAAATTATCTTAACATATTCAATAATTTGGACTTATGGGTTTATAGTTTGGTACGCATTTTTCAACTATACATACTATCGCTATCGACAGTTGGATCTCATGTGTTACATGTATCTAGTTTATAAGAATTTAATTTAAATAGATGACTATTATGTCCACCGTGACATATTGGTGAGTTGTTTGACATCTGTTTAGACGTACTGGGTTCTATAATAGCAGTGGAGAATATTATTTAAAATGAATTTTCACACAATTCCTCTGAATCGGGGTTAAAAAAACTGGTTATGTGGAAAAAATTTTCATTTGGTAACAAATGTCAATGCTGGGTAAACAAATCACGTAAGCGTTCATGTTAATTAAAACGAAATTGAGCGTGCAGCGATGAACGTTCTTGTCAATATTTTGCGTCAAATCGTCCTTCATGCACAAATTAAATTTATCATTTCTGTAATTTGTTTACACATAGATGGGTCGATAGCAGAGCGGTTGGCGCGCTGGGCTAGTAATCCAGTGGTCGCGAGTTTAAATCCTGCCTCAACCGATTTCGTTTACCTATAGCACAAGCATTGATGCTGAATTTAGAAAGTAGGAAGATGTATAAGTACTTGTTTAACAAGGACATATTCATTTAAAAAAAAACGTATTAATCAATAAATTTTCGTGCCAAAGTTGTTTATGTTAAGAGTATAAAAATATTTCTTGACTTGTAAATTCCAACACTAAAGGTTCCCTTTTGTGAAGTGATTTCTAGCGTAAAACTTCGTGAATATACTTTTAAGAACTAATAATACATTGGACGGTGAAAAGCCCTCGATACCAATATAGAACACATCGAGTTAAGCTAGAAGTATTTTAGGGGAAGGAAGGTGTAATGTTAGATGACGCTTAAAAAAGGGTGGGTCAATTCAGAGAGAAAATTTTATATAGGAAGGTAATTGGCTCATTGTGAAATCTACTTCTTCATTCTAGACACGGATATTTTTTGTCGTTCGTAAGGTATTGATTGAAGAATTTAAAGGTGATTTTATTATACGATGAGTTTATAAAAAATAAAGTCTAGCGGCCTAATATTTGCTGTAGCATTATCAATTTTTTTTAGTAATCTCAAAAATGAAAATATAAAGAGTTTTCACAGAATTTTATATAATATGCCATGGGGTCTGTAAAAAAATACGTTTTAAAACATAAATGTTTAACGGTAATGCGTAGGTATCTTCAAAACTATTATGCCGTTGATCTGCGTATTTCAGTTGATATTCTGTGTTATTCAGATAATTGTGCGGCATCGAAAATATTGAATAAACCATTCCAAAATTCCGTTAGTCATAATGCAGCCTTTTACCTCATACTGCTAACTGTTGATTAATTTCCCTACTCTGTTACCTACACTTAATATCTATTGTGTACTTACATAAGTAAAGGCGAATTTAGGATTAAAAAATGAATGTCGCACACTGAAAAAAATGTCAAATTGGTGTAATCTAAAAATATAATGACGTAAGTATTAAATAGGTGCGGTCACCTAAAATAATGAAATAATCATTTTATATTACGCTATCATTGAAATGTGTAAGATGGAATCGAATTATTTGAGTAAATAACGAAGAATTATGATGCTCATCATCTTAAAAGTTGATCACATTAAATAATAGTCCACTGTCCTATAAATTTACGTGATATTCATAAATAAGATTATTATCATAAAAAACAGTGACGAGTCACCGTATTTATAAAGATTTCACAGTTAAATACGATGAAGTCCCCTAATTTAGTGTGATAAAATTATGTGAAAGTTTTTAAGGTACGGAACATTAATTTATACTACTGTCATATTATTTTATGTGAAACATACTAAATACGATTACAGAATCGTCTTATTTTCAGAGTAAGCATCAAATTGTAATATTAAATCATACTATTTTGAGTGAATTCTACTATCATACGATTACAGAAAATATGATGACAGCGCCCCACACAATATACTCATTTGCTCATCGTTCATTCAATCAGTCATTCATTTGTTCGGCATGGTGCAGGGTGGTTGTCGACTCGGTCTCGCAGTCTCGCTACAAAACTTCAGTGACGGACAGACACAGGCCAGAAAGTTGAGATTGTGTTTTATTTTTAGGAGGCGTTTACATTGTGGAAATTCATTTTAAAAAAATATTAAAATAACATGATTCTAGAGTTTTTGTGTTTACATAGTGGAAATCCATTTTAAATGAATGAATAAGTGACTTTGTGTTTTTGCGCAGTGTTTTTTGTATTAGCGACCGAACGTTTTCACCGGGATGACTTTGCGTTTTCGGGGTTCAAACGAGACTTTCGTAAACGAAACGAAAAACGAAAGTTTCGTTTGGACCTTGAAGACGCCAAGTCGCCTTGGCGAGGGCGTTCGGTCGTTGATGTGAGGAAAGTTGCGGGAGAGTGCAAGATTGTTTATTTGTTCAATTAAAATAGCAATGTGACTTTGTTTGTTTCCACTTACTTGTTTTTGTTCCACAACTAGTTTCGGGAACTGCCGTTCTCTTTTTCAGTTTAAACTCACCTGAAGAAGAGAGCGGTGGTTCTTGAAACTGGTTGTGTAGTGGGAATAGGTGGGTGGAGGTGGACAGGGTTATATTGTTGTTTTAATATTTTTTTATAATAGGACGTCATTGGATATATGAGGAAGTCATCGAAATTTGTGGACATTGTGGAAATTCATTTTAAAAAAATATTAAAATAACATGATTCTAGAGTTTTTGTGTTTACAGAGTGGAAATCCATTTTAAATGAAAAAATTAATAACTTTGTATTTTTCCACAATATTTTTTAAAATTAACGACCGAACGTTTTCGCCAAGGTGACTTGACATTTTCAAGGTTCAAACGAAACTTTCGTAAACGAAACGAAAAACGAAAGTTTCGTTTGGACCTTGAAAATGCCAAGTCACCTTGGCGAAAACGTTCGGTCGTTAATATAAAAAATATTGTGGAAAAATTCAAAATTATTTGTTTATTCAATTAAAATAACAATATAACTTTGTTTACTTCCGCTAACTTATTTTTATTCCACAACTAGTTTCAAGAACTACCGTTCTCTTTTTCAGTTTAAACCCACCTGAAGAAGAGAACGGTAGTTCTTGAAACTTGTTGTGGAATAAAAATAAATAAGTGGAAATAAATATAGTTATATTGTTATTTTAATATTTTTAAATAATGGGACGTCACTGGATATATGAGGATGTCATCGAAAAATAGTAGGAACAATTAAAGGACGTCACTGTAGATAATAGAACGTCACCGAAAAATAGTAGGAAATATAATAAGACATCACAAGAGATATGAGGAAGTCATCTATAATAATAGGTCGTCACTGTAGATAAGAGAACGTCACCGAAAAATAGTAGGAAATATAATAAGACATCACAAGAGATATGAGGAAGTCATCTATAATAATAGGACGTCACTGCAGATTAGAGAACGTCACCGAAAAATAGTAGGAAATATAATAAGACGTCATAAGAGATATGATGAAAGCAAACATAAATAGTAGGAAACATAATCATATCTTATATGCCGTTATCATCATAAATCGTATTATCATCGTAATTTTGATTATATCACTATGCTCCGTACTTATGGTGAATTCACCATACTTTAAGCTGAATTCACGTTATTTATGAATATCAGTTTTCTCAGTGCAACACGCTGATTGACTAAATATATAACTGATTGACTTTATTTATCACCAGGTTATGCATCGTATCAGGATAATTATTAATATATATTTTTTGGCTAAATATATTTACTTGCCAATATGACGGCTGCTTTGTGAACAATTTGAGAGGGTTAGATAAAAATATGAAAACTTAAAACACTGTTTAATTTTACTGAACGGTTACTAAATGCAAGATATGGGATGTCCAAGGAGCGTTTGTGGGCGGCAGAGGATGTATAGACCAATTTTTTTCTCTACGAATGGTCACTGAGAAAGTTCTGGATAAAAACCAGAAACTTTTCGGTGCCTTTATAGTGCTAGAAAAGGCCTATGATAAAGTTGTTAGAGAAAAACTATGGGATATACTATCAGTGTATGGAGTGAAGAGTAAGCTGCTGATATGCGCAATCGCGTCATTATATGAGAACAGCGAAGCATGTGTTCGTGTTAACGATACAGTAACATCGTGGTTCCCGATAAATAATGGCGTTAGACAGGGATGCGTGCTGTCTCCATGGCTCTTTAACCTGTACATTGACTTCTGTATAAGAGCCCTTAAGGATGAAAGCAAGTGTCTGAAACTGAGTACGGTAATAGTGCAGATGACTGATTTGATGTATGCAGATGACTAAGTACTGTTAGCTGAAAGTATGGAAGAGTTACAGTATCTTGTAAGCATGGTATATGGAGGATGCATAGAGAACGGTCTGAGAATGAATGCCAGCAAATCAAAGGTAATGGTCTTTGAAAAGAGTGAAAGCAGAACAGCGTGTAAAATAAGAGTAGAGAATGAATGGCTCGAGCAAGTCGACGAGTATGTATATCTGGGAAGCATGTTTCAACGGAATGGACGACCTGATAAGGATATCGAAAGAAGAGTTATGGCAGGAAACAGAGTAAATGGAGCACTGAGACCAGTCTTATGAATGATCGCAACATATCAAAGGTCGCCAAAGTTGCCATTCATAACGCTATCTTAGTGCCAACGTTGACGTATGCAAGTGAAACCTGGACATGGCAGAAGTCGCACGAAAGCAGAATAAATGCTGTTGAAATGAGATCGCTAAGAAGAATCTGCAATAGAACAATGTATGACAGGGTAAGAAATGAGAACATAAGGAATGCGGATAGGATTGGATTGAGAGGTCGGGGCCGCCCAAGAAAGGGATGGCACGACCATGTGAACGATATTCTGAAAGAAGGAAATGTTAGAAGCGTGTACAATAGACGAACATGTATGAGACGATGCATGAATGTTGACGAGGCGATGAATGGGTGCCAGGATAGAAAGATATGGCGTTCGGTTCTCTCTGCCTACCCCATAAGGGACATGGCGTATGTATGTATGTATGTACTGTTTAATTTTTGTTCTTATCTTGAATTATTTTCATTGAATAATACGTTTAGAAGATGTAGACATCTTTGATTATTCCTGATTCCATTTACTTACCTAAGTCATTCGATATGAGAGTAAACAATGGATTTGTGTAATCCAACTCAACTTGTGTTTACATAGGCACGTAATATTATATGACTAAGATTATATACGTTTTCTGGGTATGGTCCTTCCTTCAATGTACCTACCTACCTTCGACCACTGCTTTTACGACAAGCTTTTGTTGATGTAGATCCTCATTAAATCCCTTGGGAGTTAATTGTGTTGATACAATCAGACTCATTCCCAGTATACATAATTACTTATTAACACTACGATCCTATGCATTATAATTACACACTTTAACTCATTCTTAAAATTAATTGATTATAAAAAAATAACAGTATAATATTTGAATAAAAATTGTAGATCGAATTTGGTACTAATCTATCTACGTAATTTATTCAGATTCTACAAAACATTGAAATAAAACGATGTGAACGACTACGAATCCTGAAATGACCGATTGTGTTCACCTACATAACATGCATTTATGCTTAGTTAAGGAAATGTATGATGATTTGTACCTACTTGTTTCAATGATTTTTTTTTATTTATTTATTTCATTTATAGCACATATATAATTTCAGAGTTTTTTTAGTTAAAACACTGGAAGTTTATAATTTATACTAGTTGCATGAAACACATGAGATCCAACTGTCGATAGCGATAGTATGTATAGTTGAAGAATAAGTTCCAAACTATAAACCCATAAATCCAAATTATTGAATATTTTAAGATATTTTGTTTTCTACACATCACATGTAGGTATGTATGTCAAGATAGGATAGTATGGAGGTCAGTCCTTTTTTCCTACCCGGAATATGAAAACAGCATGATGGTATGTATGTATATTAAGGTATTAAGTATAAAGCTATTAAGTCTTCTTGGATATTGTGTATAGGCGACTGCCATACAAATTGTATGAAGCGATGTCGTCATTAAATTCAATTTTTATAAAAATAGTAAAAAAAATTTGAGATGTACTACTTCAATGTTAATATTTTTTATAGAAAATTAAATTATCTAGTTGGGGTGTTTCGGCTTTTTTCGGTATTTTTAAAAACTTTGGAAATATAGGCAGTTAAACGCAAAAATTACTCATAAAAAAATATTTTTCTTAACAAAAAATGTTTGAGAAATTCTGGAATATTTTTTGAAAAACAAAATTTGAGAATTTGTATTTGTCTATATTTATTCCAATTTTCAGCATTCTAGCTTTTATGGTTTCTGAGATATATGGAAATATAAAGTAAAAATTCAAAAGTTGATAACCCCCGACTGAAACAAAAATTCAAAATTCTGAGCATAAAAGTTTTGTAGGCCTATTACTGTTTATATATTCTGAAATTTTAGGCTCTGTAAATTGAGCGGATCAAACGTTAATAGGGACGGACACACACACACATACACACACACACACACACACACACACACACACACACACACACACACACACCCTCGCACACACACACCCTCGCACACACACACCCTCGCACACACACACACAACCTCACACCCTCACACACACACACACACACACACACACACACACACACACACACACACACCCTCGCACACACACACACACACACACACACCCTCACACACACACAAAAGGCAGTTTAACACATAAATTTATCATAAAAAAAATAAATTTCTAAATAAATTTTTTTTAATAACTCTGAGAGTAACTCTGGAATTTTTTTGAAAAAATCAATTAGAGAATTTATATTTGTCTATGTTCGTACCAATTTTCAGCGTTCTAGCTTTTATGGTTTCTGAGATATATGGAAAAATAAAGTAAAAATTCAAAAATTGATAACCCCTGACTTCTGAGTATAAAGTTTTGTAGGCCTATAACTATGTATTTTTATACATATTCTAAAATTTTGGGATCTGTAAATTGAGCGGATCAAAAGTTATAAGGGATACACACACACACTCAGACACACGAAATGTTCTACTCCGAATTCTGAGTAAATCTGTATATGGAACGTATACGCTGCGAAGCCTCTAAGTTGGTGTTTTTTTACTTCAAAGTTGGAAAAGCCGTAAAAAATATAGACCCTTCATACAAATCTCGCATATCCTGGTTTGAAACATTGTCTATATGTGAAGAGAACAAAGTTCTCTTGAACAAATCGACAGTTCGATAACACATAATATAAAAAACAGTAAAAAAAATAAGAAGATACACATAAAAAAACATATTTCACAGAATTATTGCTATATAAAATGAAGTAAATATAATTTACAAATCAGTCAATTTTACAACTCTATTTTTTTTTCTTTTGAATTCATTTAATTCATTATAAGTGCTGAACAAAACTTGTATGTGTTAACGGGGTACAAAATTGACCCACCATATTTTGTCTACTTCTCTCCACACGTACAAAGGCATGGTGCGACCTTTCATGTCTTTATGTATTTGAAATAGCACATTTCTTTATTTTGAAAGAAGGCTCTTGAAAGTCATGAAATATTTGCAAAGTTGGGTAGTCAGATGGTTTTATATTTATAATTTTAACTATGAATCTTTGTGCAATTTCGAGAAGCACCCTACCCCCCCATGTAACAATGTCATAATATTGTAAGTTTATTGTTAATCTGCATTATTAGGTACTCCAAAATATTTAAATTCGTTTTTATTTATAAAATAAATTAAACACTTGTTTTTCTTTCTACATTTATTTTTACTCTCCAGAACGACCGTTTTACTCTCCAGAACGACCGAAAAATAATAAAGAAAATGTCTTATAAAAATACAATCGGCTCCATATACCCAATGATTAATGATAAAAAATACATTGCAAACGGTTCTATTCCTTACCTCGGCAAGATATCCGAAAAAATAATAAAAACATTAAAGAATGAGAATTTAAATATCGCTTTTAAAGTTAATAACGCACTGGGAAATAGCATTAAAAATTGCAAAACCAAGATAGACAAACTTCAAAGATCCGGAATATATAAAATTACCTGCGAAGAATGTAATGCTCAATACATAGGCCAAACAGGGAGAGCCTTCAACACACGTTTTGAAGAACATAAAAGAGCGTACAAGTATAAAAAAGAAGAAACATCACAATTTGCCAAACATCTCATCCACAATAACCATCATATTACAGACGACAATAAACCAACCCCGCTACAATTTTGCAACAAAGGACTAAAATTAAACATACTAGAACAATTAGAAATTAACAAGAATCTGAATAATAATATCATCAACGAACAGATTAACACATATAGTTCTCCCTTACTTAATATTTTCAAACCTAATAATGTATAATGTATAGTTAGATATAATCTCAGTGTATATTTTATCTTATATGTTTAATCTTATATGTTCAGTAAATGGGTATCTAGATTGCCAAAAGTGGGTATATCCCACAGATGAATATCCCCTACAGCTGCAACACGACCTAATTGTTTAGGACTAGATATAATATTTTAACTGTAACAACCACCCACCCCAAAGCAATTAATGCATAATATAAGATATTATTTCAACGTGTATTTTTTCTCATATTTAGTAAGTAGATACCTAGGCAATAAATGTGGGTATATCCCAAAGATGACAATTCCCCACAGCTGCAATTAGGTACAAATTCTCAGGTAAGAATAAGAGATTAGAAATGGATATAATTCTTAAACTGTAACAACCACCCACCTTTTTTGCTTTGTATAAATTCCATCTAATGTAATAGTATATAAGAAAAAACCACACCATGTACTTCACCAGTTGAAAAGGCCTTCACCAGGCGAAACGGTCGTTCTGGAGAGTAAAAATAAATGTAGAAAGAAAAACAAGTGTTTAATTTATTTTAAAAATGGAATTCTACATAGTAAACGCTGTCAGTGTAAACAAAATTAAAAGTGTCGTTTTTATTTGTCAAACACATTCATTCTTTAAAAAAATATATATAAAAGAAGCCAAATTTAATGAATTTGTATTTTGAACTTTGACATAATATGCCATTGCGTGTGGAAAAGATGCTCGAAAGTAAAATAAGTAATTTTGAAATTGGTCGGTCAACATAAATATGTTTAATGGAATAAGTTTATGTATTGTGTCTCTTTTTTGCAGGTAAGTCACCATCTGTTCTTAGAAGTCTGCAGATTTGATGAAAAGGCTACCGAGATCATTAGTTTCTGTGGTATCTCAACATCTTTTCGAGAGATCATTATCATGACATGTTTATGTGACGTCAATGTATCAAGTGAGTATAATTGAAATAAATACACTCATATCTGCGAGGCACCGGCTTAAAATAGTGCTTCCAATTTTTTCTATTGTCATCGCTTTCGGGTGTCTTGTAAGAGCTGGAAAATACAACAGGAAACAATAACATCTCACAATGTTCAACAATTAGGTTCACCACTCATTCTGAATGTTGCCTTTTTAGTTGAGACGAGACTAGTGTATGGGCATACATGCATGTGTCGTACTTGCTATTATAAGGTTACGCACATCTGTCGCTGGATACCTACTATTGTTGGATATGCCGTGTTGGTATGAACATGAATAAAACATATCCATTCATCGGAAAAATAGACAAACTTGTTCGGTAAATGTGACAACAGTTCCAACCTTTTCCTCTCCCAAAAGTATTACTACCCACAGAAGTCATAATCGTCGTGTAGTGTATGTCTTACTCTTACACCGACAGTTGAAGTTGTCGGTGTAAGACGTACACGACATTACGTTGCTTATTCAAATTTTGCAAAACTTTAATCGAACCACGAGATTCAATACCTATTTATTAAAAAGCTGTATGAAAAAATGCTTCGTTTAGTCTAGTGTAGTTTTAGTAAAATATTTTAAAAACACTTCATATAAATATTATCATGTCGTATACCTATGTCACGTAGATTACCTAATTTTTTGATCAAATATTAAAAAAAAACGAATTTCGTAAAATGATTGGTCAGTAATAAGAATTACTGAATATAAATAATATTTCAATCAACTTAGTATAATATGTAGGCAAATGATTAAAAAAAGATAAAAAACACTGCCTAAATTATCATTTTTTCTTAATAAATTTTATTAAAAGTAAATTAAATATCTAATTGAAAAATAATTTAATTGTAAAGAAACTAAACTAAATTTAATTACATCTCATTAACTAAGCAATGAACATTAAGTACTTCAAACACATTATCAACAACTTTTGGTAAATGATTAACTATTGATTGCTGAACTTTGTGAAACTGTTTAAACTTTTGAAATAAATTTCTATTCGATTTGAAATTAAGCCAAATAAATTCTAACCTCCCACTGAATACAAGATATAAAATATAAACATACGATTACCATTGAGCATGTCGTAGCTTATTTGTATTTGATAACGTTAATTGAGAAGCTTAATCAGTTTTGTAATTGATTAAATATATATATATATATATATATATATATATATATATATATATATATATATATATATATATATATATATATATATATATATATATATATATATATATATATATATATATATATATATATATATATATATATATATATATATATATATATATATATATATATATATATATATATATATATATATATATATATATATATATATATATATATATATATATATATATATGTTATTATTAAGTATTTTGGGGATAACCCGCGTCAAATTATGATTCCCGAGAGAATCAGTCGTCTGCCGACGTTTCGTCTGAATCTCATCAGACATTTTCTAAAGGCGCCTTGTTAATAAATTTTCGTCTCGAGGGATAGTGCACGCACGTCCGTTCGAGTCGAAAGCTTACTACCAAGTGAAAGTTTGAAAGGAAGCCGCGTCAAGTGTTAGTGGAGGGGTGGGTTTCCCCAATGACGTCATTATTGCGTTTTGTTTGGCTTCTAGTGACTCTAGTACTTAACGGTATATTGTTTACAGGTGGATTATCAGTTTTCGGCTTACTAAGAATTTTACTAATGTGTTTTTAATGTGACTATTGTTTGAAATATCGGTAGTTTGATTACTATGGTTTTTAAAAATGTTGTTTTCAAGTACACTTGTCCATGCGGTCGGGATTCGAATGCTATCGTCCCTGTTATTCATTATACTGTTGCTTCTTTTATATATTTCGATTGCTTCCCTGTAAATTCTAAATGTTTCATTATTAATATTCGCGACTACTTTTGAATTTTCAAAGTCTATGGAGTGATTTTCGGTCAATGAGTGATTTACAAGAGATGAAGTTAGTTTCCGGTTCTAAAAATGGACAACAAAATTTCATCCTTTTTAAAAAGTCCGAAAGATAAAATACCATTAGAGTCACACGGTATTTACGAAATCCCATGCGGTGATTGCTCAAAAACTTACATAGGCAGGACAAATCGCAGAATCTCGGCGCGCGTCTCTGAACATCGCGTAGATGTTAAAAACCGGAAACTAACTTCATCTCTTGTAAATCACTCATTGACCGAAAATCACTCCATAGACTTTGAAAATTCAAAAGTAGTCGCGAATATTAATAATGAAACATTTAGAATTTACAGGGAAGCAATCGAAATATATAAAAGAAGCAACAGTATAATGAATAACAGGGACGATAGCATTCGAATCCCGACCGCATGGACAAGTGTACTTGAAAACAACATTTTTAAAAACCATAGTAATCAAACTACCGATATTTCAAACAATAGTCACATTAAAAACATTAGTAAAATTCTTAGTAAGCCGAAAACTGATAATCCACCTGTAAACAATATACCGTTAAGTACTAGAGTCACTAGAAGCCAAACAAAACGCAATAATGACGTCATTGGGGAAACCCACCCCTCCACTAACACTTGACGCGGCTTCCTTTCAAACTTTCACTTGGTAGTAAGCTTTCGACTCGAACGGACGTGCGTGCACTATCCCTCGAGACGAAAATTTATTAACAAGGCGCCTTTAGAAAATGTCTGATGAGATTCAGACGAAACGTCGGCAGACGACTGATTCTCTCGGGAATCATAATTTGACGCGGGTTATCCCCAAAATACTTAATAATAACATATATATATATATATATATATATATATATATATATATATATATATATATATATATATATATATATATATATATATATATATATATATATATATATATATATATATATATATATATATATATATATATATATATATATATATATATATATATATATATATATATATATATATATATATATATATATATATATATATATATATATATATATATATATATATATATATATATATATATATATATATATATATATATATATATATATATATATATATATATATATATATATATATATATATATATATATATATATATATATATATATATATATATATATATATATATATATATATATATATATATATATATATATATATATATATATATATATATATATATATATATATATATATATATATATATATATATATATATATATATATATATATATATATATATATATATATATATATATATATATGTATATATATATATATATATATATATATATAATGTTGGTTTATAAACTTAAACAAATTTAATGATACAGCAATAATATAATTATTATATATATTTATATTTTTTGTGTCACAAAAATATGTTTTCAAAACTTTTAACAACTGGCCAATTTAAACACGGCCTTGTTTTAAATGAACCTTTGGCCAATTTAAACGATACGTGTATCTTCTCAATGACAGCATGTCGATAAGAAACCATACACTAACAGCTAAGTGTGCACATCTTGAAATATTCATAGCCAAATGGCAAGGTCTGAGATGCAAAGAAAAAAACGAACACATATATATACCAAAACATTCATCGATATTAAAAATCGTGCTGCGAAACTGTTGGAAGTTGCAATGGGCAGGGTATGTGGCGAGACAGAGCCTTGAGAGACGGACTACTCAAAATCCTCAGATGATAATCATGGAATAAGAATTGAGGTGTCGGTACACCACAAAAAGATGGGCAGATGACATAGTCCCAGGTGCGGGAGGAAGATGGATATAGAGAAAAATGGAGAAACTCGGAAGAGGTCTCTAGCCAGCAGTAAAGAAGAATAAATCAACAAATTAATATTAAATATCAACACGCGTGAATTATAATTATAGGTACCTTATACTTTGCTTATAGGTTTGTATCATCTCGCGATAAGTTTATTTTGTAATACACAATTGAAATTTCCTTCCTCTCTTAAAGAAATAACATCACAAAGAAGATTCAAAATGAATATTTAATATAGGTACATCATAAATTATAGGAGGACAGAACTTACACAAATACTTAGTATTCAACAATAACTACTTAAATAATTCAAAATAAAAATTATTAACAACATTTGTAACTATGCCGTATTGTGTTTGCGATGCTCTTTTGGTATCACATAAAAAAATTGATTTGATTTGGGAACCATGTGATTCATATAAATTACACCAACATAGTTAACTAGTCTCTTTCTATAGCTCTGAAATAAAAATCGCGATCGCGTCAGAGATTGGATTTATGACAGGTATTATGGCGGTCCTGGTTGATCTGTTTTGTGTGATCCCAGATGTTTGTTGAGGTAATGATTGTGAGTGCAGAAAGTTGAGATTGTGTACATATTTAGTGTGGAACGGGAACAATCACCTGGTTCATAATTGCATATGATTGTCAATAAAAATTTTAAAATGCTAGCCCTAGAACAGGATTTCCTAGTTGGACAGCAGTAATCTACTTATTGTTGTCATTATAAATATAGTGTGATAAAAGGTAAATAAATAAATGAATATTTTATAGAATTTGTTTTCAATAGCCATTCATTGGTGTGGCATAATATTATACTCTTTAGTAAATTCTTTGTACTCTACGGTGTACAACAAATTCAGAGTACCTACCTATTCTTTCCATAAGGGCAAATCTCATTTTTCTTCCTTCTCCGATTCTGTTTCAACTTTTTTTTATTATTCATCGGGAACCATGAGCCAAAGCACATAATGATATAATTTAAATTTAAATTTGATAAACAAAGCTGGATCTTTTTTGAGAACCTCTATAGAAATATAATATAGAATTCCTAAATAGCCCATGTAATCTTTACGGTTTTCAAGGATATTGTATTTAGCGAGCCTCACTCACAATTCGTATAATGGTATTTGCCATTTCAGATAATAAAAGAATATATTTTTATTTTATGCTTCATAAAAATTAAAATGAACGGACGAAAAATAAAAGTGGTCATAGTTATATTTAATGATTTTTTAAATTGCGCATTTGTGCGACAGACTACAGAGCAGTGTCGAATGAAAATGGTTGACCTGCAAAAACATTATTCCAGAAAATCATATAAAGGATTCACGATTTCTGATATTGTATTTGCTGACAAAAAAAATAACAAAATCAAAATAAACTTTTTCGGTTAAATAACTGTTTTGAAATTGAATAAAATTCAACACATTCAGATAGGTAGTCATGGGAACCATGAATAACTGACGAAGGAAATAAAAACTCAAATACCTACATTATTAATTGAGAGGTTAAGTTAAATTGTGTTATACGTAAATGAACGAAATTGGTCGAGCAAAGTTTGAACCCTGGTCCACTACAGTTCTGCCACCGACCCATGAAAAATATTACATTTTTTATTTATCGGCATAAGTGCTTTATTCTTTCTGTTCACAACTCCTCTTGCAATACCTTGTTTATCGTTCACTCTAATCGTTCATTCAGAAGTTATCGTTGAATTTGCTATTTACATACATTTCCACTTATCCAAATATATGTATTTAGAAAATACACCTAACAATAACTCATGATTATTAAAAGAATTTGTTATTATCAGTACTCTCGTGAGCTAATGTTTTGTGTAACGAAAATATCAAAACCTTATCTAAAAGCTAATTTCATTCATTAGTCATCCTTCCTTCACGTCCATTATTGAGGTCCTTTTCCATGGTTTTAATATAACTTTCATAATTTCTTCAACTTTATTCATGTTTAATTTCTAATTCATGTCTCTGTCTTCGTTTCTTGTTAAGTAACATCTTAAATATTTACGTTTTCTCATAAATATCATATCGTTGTACAATTTTTTTTTATCAATATTATTATGGTAAATTATGTAGTTTATTGGATATTACTGCACATTATATTTGACATGAAAAATCTTATAATAAATTTATTTTGTACAATGGTCGAGTCTGTTCTGAGGCAGTAGTTTATTTTTAATTTAGTTAAGTTTTAGGTTACAAGTACACATATCAACATATAAATATAACAGTGATATCTTAGTTTTTTTGAACTCTTGAAAAGCGTAGTGTAAATTATAAATGGCACCAAACTGTGGTTGAGATTCTCCATTTGGATCTCGCATTATTTGGAGTTGAAATACGCTCATATAAAGGTAAATAAGATGAGGAGAGTACATTTTGTCTAAATTTTTGTTGATTTATATCTATATCAACTTTATTCTGTAATTTACGTCATTTATTTTAGGTTTCCGATGAGTTTTGATAGTGCATGTAAATGAGTGATACTAAGATTGTTTAGATGGAAAAAAAATCTGTTTCGGATGAGTTCATTTGACATCATGTAAGTACGTCGTGCGAAGGAAATGTACCTATGTTGTCCGTACAAGGTCTATGCAGATTTTATTTATACTAACGTAATTTATATCATTTTTTTTCGAAGAATACGCATTATTTTATAAATTATAAAAGTTTTGTAATCAAATATTTAGTTATTAATAGATTCCGATAGTATAATGTGAAGATTAAACTTTTGTTTGTATAATTTAACGCGACAAAATTGTTACCGGAACGAATTAAACACCCTTTCGAAACTAACAGATCTGAAATATTAATTTTATGATGTCGTTAATTTGAATATTACATAACTTAGTTGTTCGGGTGTAATATGTTACTTAATTATGGAGGTACACTGTTATTATCTTAACGATACATGTGTATACAGGGTATTTTAGTATATAATATCATTATTTTAAATTATAATGATATAAGACCTCATTGATGTGATAGCATATGAGTAACAAAATAATAACATCTATTTGGGTATATATATATATATATATTTATAGATAAAACAATATTTCTTTGTTATATCTTAATTTCTTTGCTATATAACAAAGAAATATTGTTTAATCAATACGTATCAATTATCTTTGATCCGTACAATAAATAATTTTGTGTATAATAAATAAATTCAAATTAAGTATATATTATTTGTTTATTCATTACAAATAAAATTAATAACTGTAAGTTGGAAGAAATTGTCTAAGACAATCAACTCGCCATTGGTGCAGGGCGCAATGAATTGACTATAATAAGTATTATTATTATTATTTTAATTTTACTACAACAGGTACTATGTCAAATATTAATTTAATAAGCACCCAATTCATCGTCTCACAGATCGATATTGATCGTCTCACAGATCCAATTAAAAACCGTGTCTCCACCGGGAATCGAACCCGGAACCTTTGTATCAGCAGAAACCTAACCAACTGAGCCACGATGGTCGACAATTTAGAATTCAATAAGAATATTTAAAAAACTTCAAAATTTTCTTCCAATCAACATCAAAGTACCTAAAGCTCACACAAACTCTCCCCATTCTCGATTATGCAGATATTTTCTAATTGGATCTTAATCAGGAAATTCTAAACAAATTAGATCGATTACAAAATGTCTGCGTACGATTCATATTTAACCTTCACAAATACGATTACATACCATATTTTAGCAAGCAACTCAAATGGCTTCCTATCTCTTTGTCTTCTGTTTAATATTTTGAACAACCCTAATGCTCCATCATATCTGACTGAAAGATTTCTACTTCAGGCTCTTATGGACTCCCGCTTCGATCTAGAGAAGAGAGAACCCTCGCCATCCCATCACATGCCACGGATTTCTATTCATCATCCTTTACTGTCCATGCTGCCCGGTTATGGAACAACTTGGCCCTTGACATTAGAACTGCACCAACGTTAGCAACCTTCAAAACTAGATTAAAGCGCGCGCTCCTACTTTCTATTTCTTAACCAACATACATATGTACTTCCCATTAATTTCCCTATTCCTGTAGTTAGATAAATCTCCTCTCCTTTTTTTCCCTTCCCTCCCATAGTGTTGTATCAGGTTTCATCTAAGATTTGTTTAATTGTCATTGGTGTACATATTCTTTTTCTTCTTACTTTTTTGTATAAAATGTTTTATGCTTATAGTTTTATGTATGTTTTATTTTTTGTGCATGTACCACTTTTCACCCATAATTGTTACAGATGGTTGTCTGGAAGAAATTGCCACTAGACAATAAGTCAGCCATTTTTACGAGCAAAAAAGTTGTATACAATAATGTGTTTAAATAAATAAATAAATAAATAAATAAATAAATAAATATACAAATAAATAAATAAATAAATAAATAAATAAATAAATAAATAAATAAATTAATAAATAAATAAATAAATAAATAAATAAATAAATAAATAAATAAATAAATAAATAAATAAATAAATAAATAAATAAATAAATAAACAAATAAATAAATAAATAAATAAATAAATAAATAAATAAATAAATAAGATTTTTTCAAATATATTTTTACATATCTAATAACGAATGAATACAAGTATATAACTTTTCAGATAATATATTATATGGCTCTTAAAAATATAAAAAAAAAAATGGTCATTTTAAAACAAATGTAAGTAAACCTGTACCGATTTATTTAATAAAACCTGCCTTGTTTTATTAAATAAATCGGCACCATTTTGAAAGTAATGAATCCACTTATCATATTCTAACATTCAATATTCAATTTCACTTGACAATCGCATACAAAAAAGTAAATGATAAAGATACATATTTTATGGAGGCACTTAACAATATTTTTGACCAAAATCTTCAGAAAGTAATAAATCGAATGAGATTCTTTGGCGAAATGAGATTTCTTATTTGAGTTGTTACAAAAACAAGAAAACGAGGGGTCGTTTGAATCGAAGATTGGGTTGTGTGGATGGATAAAGTAGTAGGTACGAGTATTTAATTTAATGTGTCTACTTAGCACACACGTCTCTGAGAATATTAAAGATTTATATTTTTTTAACTCATTCAATATCTACAACACATCAATAAATGGATGACAAAAAACATACATAATTGCGTCTATGAGATGGAATATAGGAAAATAAAATCGAATCCTGCCACGACCGATTTTGTTCACCAAAGCATACCTATGCTTAATTTAGGGAATGTATGAGGATGTACATATATATTTCTTGTTACAAACAAGGAAATTTTCATATGTGTGTTTATATAACATTATTTGTAGTATATTGTTAATTCTATTAAAAACTTTTGTATCAAAGTTATTTTCATATTTATAAATGTTTAGGTTTTTACTTAATTGTCATTGATGTAATTGAAACTATCAGTTTACATGCCTACAGAAATAATTATTAATAAAAGATAATAATTTATCAAAGAAGTCACTAACAAGATTCTGCGAAATAATCAATTCGAAAACACTTATAGAATATCCAAACCCGTGTGTTCTTTATAACCTCAATGAATAGAGGACACACGTTATTTTGTATTATTTTCCTAACGATAATTGGTAATACTTATTTTTTTATTACATGAGATAAAAAACATCATAAGCCCAATGGAAAATATTTGAAAACTAATGGAAATCAAACATACGTCTATTGTATTTTGTTTTAAACCCATATTCATTTGTAACATGCGTTACCAATATGAAGAAACCCCAAAGTGCTCGAAAATATCTTCATATTTTAAACGAATGCTTTGGGTAAAATATCAATTTTCGGTATCATAACATAATAAAAGTCTTTGTTAGTCTTCGTGGGTCAGGTTGTTTATTATATTAAATAACTTAAATATTTTTTACTGTTTAAATAAGACCGATATTACCAATACACAAAAAAAAAACAGAATATCGACACATCATTGCTTAGTGGTTATTTCAAGTCTGCCAGGAAACTATGCCGGTTATTTTTTTTAATTGATAATTTGAGGTAAACCCATTCTCGACAACCGAAAGGTTGCAGTTTTGATAACAGGACACAATTTAAGCGATAATGTAACTCGATTCCCACCATATACTCCAGATAATTGTCCAATTATTTATTTCTGAAATATAAATTTATTATCATGAACTACCACAAAGTTATTGTTGGCGCCAATAAGTCATTGTTACCTACATTTTTTTTATTACATGAAGTGACATAAAATTGTTGCAATCATTGCCCGCCCTACATCCAAAAACCAGTATCCTTTCAGACCGCGTCAGACCAAGACTATCCCGCATCTCTTCCACCTTTTTTACCGTTCCTCCAAACTCGCCATAAAATTGCTCTCACCGCGCGTGTGTGAATAAAGTGTGACCACCATACCAAGGGAGAGGACCAAGGATCAAATGAGTTCCATATATCCTTCCCTTGCCTTGCAGTGGTTGCAACTAATCACCCGCATCACAAAAAAATACAGTCCACTTTTATTTCTTACTTTTATCTATAATTTCATATCCGCGTCAACAGTTATAGCCAATATTAAAGAGGTATTCAATATTCAACATATTTATCAATAAGATCGATTAATCTAATATTTTTATATACATAAACCAGCCGATGACAGATCATATGGTCTGTGTGTGCTTTGATTTCCCTGTTTTCCCTTAATATTACAACTTCGTCTCTATTGAGATATTAATAATGTTATCATAAAAGGATCGATTAATCTTTTGTTATATTTTTTGTACTCATAGTGTCTTATTTTACTGTAGTATTCGTCTCAAATCTTGAACCACAAATGAGTCAAGGTTTAACTCTAAAGATTTTTCCAAATGATGATATTTTTTTAACCCTTAGAAAGCTTCTAAGGCATAAATCATTCCGAAAATTGATGAGGGGAAAGGACTAAAATCAAGTTATTCGCCAAAAACCTTTTGCTATCATGTAAATAAAATGGCACCACACATCTCCGGGTTTAAAACAGGTAATATCGAGGTGTGATTAAATTTTTATTTCATTTCCTCGTCTTTCAAGGGTGTAAGGAAAGATATAAAATACAGCCCAAGGATAAGGCTTAACGCCATTTTCCAATAGAATTTTTATATGGAAAATTGAAACATTGTATCGCTTGCCTCGCTCCCTATAGCCAGCTACCATTTGCTTTATTTCAATTTTATGGCGTTCAACGTTTTATTATTACTTTAAAACAATACGTGGAAGAATAAGGAATTCAACCACAAGACAATTATTTTTTACACTTTATAATACCTGCAACAATTTAAATTACGACGATCAACTCAAATAACGATTTGAGTTGAAACCATTTCAGTGTCCATTTTTCAATCTGTCACGAAGTCTTTTGGTTCATATTCTCATTCATTTAAGTTAATTTTTTTTCAAGTTACTTTATTTTAAAACAACATTCCTCATTTTTTTGTTTTCTTTTTCCAAACGTCAATGGAATCGATTATCATTTCAATCACATCCGCTATGAAGTTATCTCGTATGAGAATGTTTTAAATACCTGATTTTTTTTAATTCATTGATTTCTAAATCTTCTAAAAAACTAAATAATCAAAACGTTCAAATGACAATTCAAAATACAAAAATTTAAATGCATATATAATTCTTGATACTCTGGCAATCCATTTTATCAAAGACAATTTATTCACTAGACAATTTTAATTATAAATCGTCTTCTTTAATTTATATTTTGTGTTTCAATTTATATATAATTGTGTAAAATAGTTTTGTTTTATGGTGAGTGGTATTTTTTCAAGCTTATTGCGTTTAAATACAGTAAACACGTACATAACAATAAAAATAATGCAAGATGATAGATTTCCACGCACGGTTCTTCAGGAATCAAGATCACTAGGAGGACCTCTTAAACATAACACATTTCAGGATATACACGAAGGAATAAAAGGAAGATAAAAAAATAATTTACAGCGTGTACGTGACCACAATATATAAATAATATGCTTGTATTAAATCGAATATATATTTTTAATCGCATGTACGCAAACATTGGATTTTTTTCCTTGTCGGGAGTCAAATGATATTTTTTTGATATCCCAACTTCGTCTCTATTAAGATGTTATCGTCAATAAAAATATGCTTGTACTAGTTAATGGATATTTTTCATCCTCAATTAAGCGTAGTATTGGCTTATTACAAATTATATCGTTGATACCAAAAGTGAATTTGGTCTGTGAATTTGAAATACAGTAAAATTAAAAAATATAATTATATATTGACAGCTGATGAACACTTCTGATGTCCAAAAATCTTTTTTTATTTAATAGATTTTAATTTTTCGATCAGTGTTTATTGTCTATTGCATGTATAATTTTGTTTCCATTTTTAATATTTATTAAAAATATTAAGTTCTTGGTCCCAATTAACTCATATTCCAACTGTCGATTCGTTCATGAGAATTCAATTCTCTTAATGAATCGACATTATTAAGCCAAGATGCGTGTACGAAGGAAAATTTTGTATGGTGTAGTGGACTTTTTGCATGCTAATAACACCAACTAGAGGCCTCGCAGCATATATGTTCCCATACATGGATTTACTCTATTCGGAGTAGAACATTTTATGTGAGTTTTGTGTGTGTGTGTGTGTGTGTGTGTGTGTGTGTGTGTGTGTGTGTGTGTGTGTGTGTGTGTGTGTGTGTGTGTCTGTGTGTCTGTGGGTGTGTGTGTCCCTCCCCCCCTTATAACTTTTGATCCGCTCAATTCACAGAGCCCAAATTTACAGAATATATAAACAATTATAGGTCTACAAAACTTTTATACTCTGAATTGTGAATTTTTGTTTCAGTCAGGGGTTATCAACTTTTGAATTTTTACTTTATTTTTCCAAATATCTCAGAAACCATAAAAGCTAGAACGCTGAAAATTGGTATAAAGATAGACAAATACAAAATCTCAAATAAGTTTTTTTTTTAAAATTCCAGGGTTTCTGAAACATTTTTTTTTAAGAAAAATATTTTATTTATGATAAATTTATGAGTTTAACTGCCTATATTACCATTTTTTTTTCGAAAATAGCCGAAACAACCCAACTAGATAATTTGATTTTATATAAAAAATAAAAACATTGTATTAGCACATCTCAATTTTTTTTAACAATTTTTATAAAAATTGAATTTAGTGACGACATCACTTCATACAATTTGTATGGTAGTCGCCTATACACAATATGTAAGAAGACTTAATAGTTTGATACTTAAATCTCCAAACATACATACATACCATCATACTGTTTTCATATTCTGTGTAGGAAAAACAGACTGACCTCCATACTATCCTATCCTGACAAACATATCTACATGTTTTATATAGAAAATAAAATATCTTCAAATATTTATTCATTTGTGTTGTTTGTGTTGTTTATAGTTTGGTACGTATTCTTTGATTATGCATACTATCGCCATCGACAGTTGGATCTCATGTGTTACATTCAACTAGTTTACGTCAACCTGGAGAAAAACTATTATATACTGCCGAAATATGCGTATGAAAATATTTTTTTGTATCTACTATTTGGGAACACTTTTTACTATCCATACTATGGAATAGTGGAGAGTCATGATATCACATTTTTTAGCGTATTTTTTTACATTTCTCAACGGGTATCATGTAGAGAGTGCACACTGTGAGTTTCGTCGTGATGTGTTTGTATGTATGGTGTTCGGCGTCCGGAATTATCCTTTTTGTGTCCTCTCTAAAGCCCAAACTATAAGTCCGATCGACTTCATATTTACATCATATATGTAAAGTGCATAGACCTAGAGCTGATTAGTTTTCCATAGATATCCGTTAATTTTTTCTCTAAGGATTGTCATAATTTAAAGAAAAAAATCTATTTTTTCCATATCAATGTGAAATATTTGCATGAAAAATGTATATAACAGAAGTAAAATAACTTCTATAAGGGAAAATTGAGTGATCAATTTCATATTGATATTGTATGTGTCTCTATAGACAAGTATATTTTTTTTGCATACATCGCCTCATCAACATTGATACACTCTCTCATACATGCTCATCTTGCTAGTAATGCAATTTTACTTAAAATTTCTCAACAGGTATCATGTGGAAAATACATACTATGAGTTTCGTGACAATGCTTTTGTGTGTATGGTGTATTGTGAAAACTTTTGTCCTCTGGGAATCTTATATTTGTTTAAGAATCTAATAGAAATATACTTTATTAAAATGCATTTAGAGATTGTCAACATTTCAAGAGGAAAAATGAACGCCTATACTATGGTTTGGAGAGTTTAGTGTTGACCACAACCCACTCGTTTGATTTGACAATGAATTTAGATTGGACGATGGCAGAGCGGTTAGTGCGCTGGGCTAGTAATCCAGTGATCGCGAGTTCGAATCCTGCCTCGACTGATTTCGTTCACCTATAGCACATGCAATTCAAGGAATGTAGGAAGATGTATATGTACTTGTTAAACAAGGACATATTAATTAAAAAAAAAAACTGAATTCTTTGTTTTTCCGTGTAGTCCAAAAAAATCTATCGAACTCAGATTGATCTTTGGAGAGATTAAGCTTATAATAAACGCATTCTTAACGATTGTTTATATTTAACTATTTTGATCCATTCTCTAATGTATGAATCTACGTTTTGCAGAATCTGTGGTGCTTCTCAATTGTACGCCTTTTATGTAATTTAAAAAAAAAGGAAAAATTTCGCTAAACCCATTTAATTCCAAAATGATTTATGGTTTGTGAGAGTCAATGCATGAATGATAAAATAATCAGCAGCATCATTTGGCTTTTTGTATACAAATATTTACAAATATATACCTATGTATAAAAGCAGTTCGAAATGACGGAAACGTTCGCGTGCGCGTCATTGTGAAAAATTAAGTGTTATGAGAAAATTAATGAGGTTGTGAAGGTAGGGTCTAATTAATGCAGCTTATGAGGCATAGAAAGCTTATAGAATGTGTTCATGTTGTGAAATTTCTATTAATATTTTCCGTATTTTGTTTGCTTCAATTATTATGTGGTCAATGTGGTTGGAAATATGTTTTGAATAAAATTATATAGACTAATATTATAATATATTAAATGTTTGTTTACCGACATATTTATTTAATTTTCGAATGGTACGAACCAACTTTAAACTTATTCCATATTATTAAGCAATTTATCGATCATAGTCTCGGTAACCCTTGGAGGGCCGGCCTTCGCCAACTCCAGAAGTCTTTTCCAATTTCTGTTTATTTTCCAGTTTCCAACATGTAGTTGACAGATTTCAAGTAATTTGATTTGTGAAGGTCGATGGACAGAATCTGAACCAATTCTCAGATTTCTGCAGCAATCCTACAGCGGAATCCGAACCTATGGTGAACCATTTGAAGTTGTGGTAGATCTGGGGCCTGTAAATAGAATGATTCCATCCCGTCTAAACTATTTTTGAATCGAGACGTACCAATGGACATGCCATAGGAGTCTTTCTAAGTTTTTTATGTGCATCGTCTGGTCCCTTCAACGAATCTCTCTGCCATGCGCAGCTTGGTACAGCTCCTCTACGATCCGCATGCCAGTCCACTTCCTTAGAATGCGTGGACGGGACATCTGCATTTTGTCAGAACCCTTCGATTTTGCCTTTCGCTTAAATGACATATTTCAATTCCTATTATAGTCAGGGCACTCTATATTTGGCCACTTCTTCTTCTTTTTCTGGGTTACAATCCTAGGATTGGTCTGCACTAAACACTCGATCTCTCCACTTATCTCTATCGTCCGCAAGTCTCTTCATCTCTTTGTAACTGCTACAGCGCACGTCAACGATTAACTGGTCTATATAGTTGTTTCTGGGGCGACCTCTACAGTTACCCCCATCAATCATTCCTTCGACGATGGTAAAAAGCAGGCCTGGGTGCCGGATGTTGTGGCCTATCCGAGTTGTTCTCTGTCGAGCAATTCTTTTCTTAATTTGCCTTGTCTCTACAACCCTACTTAGTACCTCGTCGTTGCTGATGTGTTCTGACCAGTGAACTTTAGCCATGCTTCTGTAGCACCGCATCTCAAACGCAGACAGACGTCCCGTTTCACTTTGGCTGATGGTCCATGTTTCACAGCCATATAGCAGTACCTACACTCCAGACAAGAGTCTTGATCAAAATTTTCCTAATTTTGATGGAAATGTTAGGGGATTAAAAAATTGTTGATCTCTTGTTGAAGGCGACTCTTGCTTGGTGAATTCTGCTTTTGATGTTTGCTGTTGAACGTCCGTCTTCTGATATTCTCTTCATCTCTTTGTAACTGCTAGAGCGCATGTCAACGATTATCTAGTCTATAAAGTTGTTTCTGGGTCGACCTCTACAGTTGCCCCGATTAATCATTCCTTCGACGATGGTAAAAGGCAGGCCTGGGTGCCGGATGTTGAGGCCCATCCAAGTTGTTCTCTGTTGGGCGATTCTTTTGATAAGTTGCCTTGTCTCTCCAACCCTACTTAGTACCTCGTCGTTATTAAATCTAAATTTTGGCCACAGGCCACAACATAACGATGAGATCCTCCAGAAGTTATTTTTGAAAGCCGGTAAATATCTGATTATCCTTAATATGTTTATTCAGGCTTCTCTCCACATCGTCTTTTTCATCACGCCTCCACAACATACTCAAACCAATTCTGCCTTGTTTATTTTAGTTTGTCCGCTATTGATGTTACTTTAAAACTTCCTTGAATCGAGCAGTTTTGAATCTTATCGATTTTTAGCACAGCGCCTGCCCATCATATCATTTCATCGAATAGGAAAACTTTGAAATGTTTTATTTTAATATTGTTATTTCATAATATTATATTAATACAACCACAATTTATAAATAGGTACATGCAAAGAGAAAATTTCTAGTAGCTGCCTATGGTGTCAATATTTTTCATCTTAAATAATTTAAGAGAAGTGAAACTTCGAATATCCTTGCACCCCGACGATTCATGATCAATTACAGGTTTCGCCTATGACTTCTTGCGCATCAACTCCTTTGAAAATTAGCCCTTCTATCCGATGCTTCTAGGGCATTTATTCCATTTTTCTATTAATGCCACTAAATTTATTACCATTTTCAAATTTCTAAAGGCACAATGTTGAGATTTTGTCCACGAAATATGTTTTGTAACCAGTATTTCTACATATTATATTCTGTGTCATTTCAGTCATTTGATTACAATTATTTTTTAATATAGGTACGTAGGTACATGTAAATTAAATATTAACACAATATTGAAAATAATGAAGAAAATTTGGACGACCACATGTACTTCAAAATTTAATAGCAAAAATATTTATATTTTTTTCTGTAAAAAATAAAGATATAATTTAAGAAATAAAATTTTCCACCTCGTTTTATTTCTTATTTTTTTTATAAATCATCTGATTTTGAACGAAGTTGTTGGAAGGCCTGTCAGTGTGCATTACATTTATAAATAAGTTCCTTACAAAAACATAAAAATCATGAAGTATCTATTATTATAAGCTAGGAGTATGACCAATTACGACTGTGCATTGCGACCATCTTTGATATATGGTGCCAAAGAAATATTTTAAAAGTGCTTGGAATAAAATAAGGGTGTGTGTCAGATGATGTATAGACGTGAATGAAGCGATAAATGTATGTTGAGTGAGAAGAGTCAAGCGTTCGGTTCCCTCTGCCTTTTCCAGATAGGTTAGTCCCGTGATGGTATGGTACATTGATTTTCTGGTGACATTAAATTTGTACTATAAATAGTACCTAAAAGAAAACTATTTTTAACGTAGCATACTCGTGTTTATGTGAGGAAAAGAAGGTAGGAAATCAACCCGCCTTCAGACTTTGGAGAACAAGGAAATGCACGTCATTTCTAACCCGATTCATAGATGGCAGCTGCATGAAGGTTTTTTATATACACGCAAAATTCTCTTTGAGGAAACGAAATTAGAAGCATAATGTTTATTTACGGAGGTTCAAAACTAGATTTTCTATATTATATGGAACTCTTATGTAACAGGTTACATGTAGAATCTTCTCAATTTATTCATAAAAAAATAAGTTTTATTTGAAATCAGATAATATGATAAAAGAGTGGGTTGTGGCCAAAGCTACACTCCTCACTACCAAGTCACTCCACAAAGTATTCAAATTTTGTATGGAAATTTTTCAGAATTTTCATGAAATGAAAATTCTGAAATTTTTATTATGAAAGCTTGAAAATTATTCACTGTCATTTTATGAAAGTGATGTGCCTTTTTACCAATTTGAAAATAAAAATAACAATTTTCTAGTTTTCTAGTTTGGGTCACTCTGAAATATTTGACAGTTTTAAGAAGAAATATTCAGATATCCTTCAAAATCTAATGGGATCTAAGTGATTATTAGATATACATATTTGCAAAATTTGAAAATAATCGTATAAGTGCATTTGTCTATAATCGATAAACTAAAATTAACATGCCGTACATAGCACACAGCACATAGCACACACACACATATACATTGTGATGAACCTTTCAGAATACAACCTCAGCGTGATGCTAGCTGATAATCTATAATAAAAAAATAGTCTTAAAAATTGCGAAATCATAACTTTCTACTAAATCCCCTTAATAAGCAGTTAAAAATTTAAGGAATTAAAACGCACCACCTAATACTACCGCCTGCCTACATTTGAACTAATATTACGATTACTCCATTACAAAGGTAGGTCCTTTGTCAAATTAAGACAACGTAGTGTAAATACTATGTTAATGTAATCGTGGCTTCTTTTTCTTGGCCGACTTCTTTTTCTCGTTCCTCTCTTATTATTCTTGTACCTTCACTTTTTAAAAATCAATGTCCTGAGAATATTTTTCTTCCGATCAAACGATTTGATATTTTAGATCTGTTTACTGATAATTTAAATTATGGACCCTTGAAGTTTGAAGAATGGTACTCGAAAAACTTGACCCGGATTCTGAATTGCAGCGCAAAGCCTCGAGTGTTGACCAGAAACGACGCTCTGTTATATTATATTTTGTTATAAATATAACTATGTAGGTATATTCTCTCCGTCCATACAATATGTACTGATATTACAAATGAGCAAAATTTGCCAAAACCAATATAATTGTATATGTAAACATAAAGTGAGATTAATATAAACGGATAAGACGAGGATAAAGGACTTTTTTTAACTGAAGATATAAAAAAATAATGACGTTAAAAACTCTTTCTCAAATGAAACGATTGAAGTTCTTACTCTCCACACTATGGAATAGTAGAGAGTCATAATTTCACAATTATTAAAGGAATTTATTTTAAATCAATTTCTCAACGGGTATCATGTAGAGAGTGCACATTGTGAGTTTCGTCGTAATGTGTTTGTATGTATGGCATACGCCGGGCGCCCGCGCCGTACGGATTATCCTTTTTGTGTCCTCTCTACAGCCCTAACTATACATAAGTCCGATCGACTTCATATTGACATCATATGTGTAAAGTGCATAGACTTAGAGTTGATTAGTTTTCCATAGACAACTTTTTATTTCTTCTCCATGAATTCATCATTTTTTTTTATTATTAATACCAAAAATAAAAAAATTACAAAATAAGTACAAGTAAAAATATACCAGTAAAATTACACTTAAAATTATTTCAAATATATGGGTTGGTTTGTACCACCTCATTTATATTGTTTTTTTATGTTCTCTCTGCAGCCCAAACTATAAGTCCGATCGACTTCATATTAACATCAAATGTGTAAAGTGCATAGACCTAGAGCTGATTAGTTTTCCATAGACAACTTTTAATTTTTTTTTTTAAATAAAAAAAATGAATATGTCCTTGTTAACCAAGTACATATACATCTTCCTACGTTCCCTAAAATAAGCATATAAATGCTTGTGCTATAGGTGAACGAAATCGGTAGAGGCAGGATTCGAACTCGCGACCACTGGATTACTAGCCCAGCGCGCTAACCGCTCTGCCATCGACCCATCTAGATTTTCTATGAATTCATCATTTACGTTGTTTTTTTTTTGTGTCCTCTCTGCAGCCCAAACTATAAGTCCGATTGACTTCATATTGATATCATATAATATGTTAAGTCCATAAAGTTAGATCTGTTTAGTTTTCCATAGATATCCGTTAATCTAATAGAAATGTACTTCATAAAAATGCATTTATAGATTGTCAACCTTTCAAGAAGAAAAAATGAACACTCACTATGTAGTGGAGAGTTTAGTGTTGGCTACAACCCACTCGTTTCAATTATAACTAAAAATCAAAAAAGTCAATAGATATATTCATTTTATGTCAACCGCCTTGGTTAGTCCCGCATTATGGGTTTGGGAAGGGTAACAAAATGATTAAAAAAAAACTCCCGCATTTGTTGCTTATCTGGGCTGAAAACGCTGGTTAGTTGAAAAAATAGCCATTTGGTAATAAACAAGCTAGACGTACCTATAGTGTACATGATCCAAGAAATGTTTATGAAAATAATTATGTATGAAATTAGTATTTTTCGTTGACCGCAGATAAAAATTAATGAAGGCATATGAATAATTTAAAAATGATATTATTTCCAAAAGATCGATTAACGACTAGGAAGATTAGTTAAATTATTTAGTATCACAAAGGAAGCCAAAATTGCCGTACATAATGCAATTGTAGTGCCATCTTTGATGTATGCCAGTGAAACATGGACGTGGCAAAAGACGCATGAAAGAAGAATAAATGCTGTGGAAATGAGATCAATGAGAAGAGTATGTAATAGAACGATGTAATACGATAGTTTTATGGCGGGTTTATTGCCACAAGGCGGGTTTATGCCTTGTGGCTATAAACCCGCCTTTGTAATAATAATAATAATATTCATTTATTTTCCATAACAAGATACATACAGGAACTAAGGTTTTTTGAACATGCAATTTATGATTTATTGTGTATAAAATAAAATAAAAATAATATAAAATAAAATAGTTGTTGTGCACTTGTACATAAAGTATTTAACTAAATAATTAACTGGTACCTACTTATTTTATAATCTACACACCACATCCTGTTCCGCAAAAGGGATGCCATGACCATTGACCATGTGAATGATATTTCGAAAGAATGAAATATAAGAACCTTGAAAAATCGATGAGCATTTATGAGACGAAGCATGGATGTAAAGGAAGCTATGAATGTGTGCAAAAATAGAAGAGTATGGCGCTCGGTTCCCTCTGGTTACCCCGTAAGGGATATGGCGTGATGGTATGTATGTATGTATTTAGTAAAATAATTTTAAAAATTGGTTTTACTTTTCTAAAAAAAAATTTTTACACGAGATAACAACACTAGAGATAAAAACTCATCCCTGTTATTAAAAATCACATCAGATTTTTACTCCTCACTAACACAAGGTGATATATGTAGTGGGGAGTTATGATTTCGCAATTTTTAAGGGTATTTTTTTTTGCAGATTATCAACTAGTATCATGCTGAGATTGTATTCTGAAAGTTTCATCACAATGTATCTGTGTGTGTGTGCTATGTACGGATGAGTACTTTAGTCGATTATAGACTAAAGTACTCATTCGATTCTATTCAAATTTTGCAAATATGTATACCTAATACTTGATTAGATCCCATTAGATTTTGAACGATATATGAATAGTGCTTCTCAATTTTTTTAACTGTCAAATATTTCAAAGTGACCCCAAGCTCAGGAAACTTAAAATTTTAAATTTTTGTTTTCAAATTCGTAAAAAGGCACATCACTTTCATAAAATGGTATTGAAGAGTTATCAAGTTTTCATAATAAAATATTTAAATAAAAAATAATTTAACAAACTCATTTCATGAAAATGTTGGAAATTTTCCATACAAAATTTGAATACTTTATAGAATGACTTGTTAGTGAGGAGTTTAGCGTTGGCCACAACCCACTAGTTATTATTGCTTTTAAATGAGTTTTTTGTTTGCGCCACAAATTGATAGCTTACAAATAATTACCTGAAATGAAAGCTTGTCCGTGAAACAAAGCACCTGGCTATGTCGAGTTTTGATACTAGTTTGTGATAAATTTGTAATTCACAAGTATGTAGGTCGATGAGAATTGTTTTTATTGGTAAATAATGGCAATATCTTACAACAAAATAACATTTTATTATATCCGAACGAGATAAACAAGAATAACGCCGAAAATACTTTCTCGATTCCGCTGGGAATCGAACCCTTAAATAATAGAATATTTACTATGGTATTATATAAGTTTAATCACATTACGGGCTTATCCATTGGGCATAACGCCTCGTATTGTATTTTTATTGTAGACGTACAGAAATATGATGAAAATTTAATATCAACTCACAGGTCTCCACAATATGTCATGGAAAATTCGAGAGTTAAAATAGGTTTGAAATGTTCATATAATATTATCTAGTTTTTATTATTTATTTACACAATATATAAAATAAGAAGAAAACATCAAACTCTTTTATTGTATTGTATGCTTAGTAAAATGCTTTTTATTATAGTTAGAAACAAATAGTTTTCGAAGTTGATATACTTATCCGTATAATTTTGGAACACAGCCATAAAATACCTATATTTTCAAACATATAGTTCGACTTACAACCTATCTACAATTATTATTTACAAGAGGCGAACAAAGTTTCGAAAAAAATGGATAGATGCCACTATATTTTCATTTGTCATAAAATAATTTATTATTAACCTATTTCTAAATAAGTATTGCTTGATTTTAAGTAATATTTTTATGATACACGGTATTAATTCAACGTTTCAGAGTGTTATTTATACACGTTAAATAATATCCATTATGTGGAGCTGGTTCGCGTCTAGGCTAAACGCTTTTTGGGTTGAATGTTGAATGGAAACCTTGTAGTTTTCACAAAGAACAAAAGATGCCGCACTTATCAAATTTCAGTGGTTTGAAAATTTGCTATAAACTAAAAAAAGGAAAAAAAAATATTTATACCGTATTACTAAGTTGACAATTCTCGACAGAACTCCACTGTATGAAGTTGTATTATAAATTATAAAAAAATAAGTACTTGGTTATATTATTTTTTTTGTTTCGTGCAAGGCACATCGTCAGAATAAAAGGCCCATTTACACGATGCCAGTTTCTTGCCTGTAGCATACAATAATATTGAAGCAATAAATGACTTGCATCATCTAAACAACATGTGACATTCTTGCTGTACAAGGCAATTATTGCATTCAAAACTGTTCTTGGTTTAAACAGCATATACAATAATTTCTTATGCAATTCTTGTATTCAAGTAATAAACATGAGTGCAGTGAGTGAGGGTGTGTTGATCGTTGCTGCTCTTCTGAGGCAAGAAATATTGAAAAACCATCGTAAAAAAGGTGTTGGATCAAAAAATGGATAGCAAGAAGAAAGGTTCCGGAGCATCTAAAAATCTTTTTGTGTGGTACTGGAACGAGTACCCATAGAATCTTTTATCTTTTTCCATTCCCAGTGATACTGCGTCCTTAAATTTTCCATTTTATTAGTTACTAGTGAACCCCCGGCAAACTTCGAATTGCCTGTAGGTATAATTAAAAATGGTCCTTCATTAACACCCGTCGCTTCAGACCCTTCAGTACCTCCCGTCCCTTCATTACCACCCGTCCCTTCAGGCCCTCCCGTCCCTTCAGTCTCTTCAGTACCTCCCGTCCCTTCAGTACCTCCCGTCCCTTCAGACCCTTTAGTACCTTCTTTCCCTTCAGAACCCTACGTCCTTTCAGACCCTTCATTGCCTCTCGTCCCTTCAGTACCTCCCATCCCTTCAGGCCCTTTAGTACCTCCCGACCCTTCAGGAACTTTACTACTTCCCATCTCTTCAGCACCTCCCGTCCCTTCATTACCACCCGTCCCTTCAGGCCCTCCCGTCCCTTCAGGCTCTTCAGTACCTCCCGTCCCTTCAGGCCCTCCCGTCCCTTCAGGCTCTTCAATACCTCCCGTCCCTTCAGGCCCTTCAGTACCTTCCGTCCCTTCAGGCCCTTTAGTACCTTCCTTCCCTTCAGTACCTCCAGACCCTTCAGGGCCTCTCGTCCCTTCAGTACCTCCCGTCCCTTCAGGCCCTTTAGTACCTCCCGACCCTTCAGGATCTTTACTACTTCCAGTCCCTTCAGGCCCTTTAGTGCCTCCCTTCCCTTCAGTTGGTTAAAAAAAAATTAAATTCAGAAACCATCCTGGAAGACCTGCGAAGAGATGGAAGGAAAATTGGACCTTTTTCTCCCAGGATAGTCCATCTTCATAGGTAAAATAACCCGAATACCATATGAAGAAGAAGTAAACTTTTTTAATTCAGAAACCATCCCGGGCATTCGCTCGACAATTCACCAAAGTTTCATAGCAATTGGGTGAACGGTTTAGGAGATAATAGATTTCCTTAGGTCCGAAATCTTCAAATCCAATCCATCAGCGAAACCTAATTTTAATATTTTTTGATTAATTTTTTACTGAAAAATGAACAATCACCCTTCAAAACATTCAACACTTGAATGAAAAATTCACCAACGCAAATACATGCAATACTTGAAGCAACACGTCTGTAAATGGTACAAGTCTGTGTTTAAACAAGTCAAGACTGGAAAGCAATAATGTCATAGAAATAATTGTATTGGTGTAAACAAAACACACATGCAATTATTTCTTGTCAAGATTTGCATTCAATAATTGCATTCCTTTTTACTCTCCACACTATGGAATAGGGGAGAGTCATGATTTCGCAAAATTTAAGCGTATTTTTTTTACATCAATTTCTCAATGGGTATCATGTAGAGAATGCACACTATGAGTTTCGTCGTGATGTGTTTGTGTGTATGGCGTATACGCTGTACGCCGTACGCCGTACGCCGTACGCCGTACGCCGTAGCATTTATCTTTTTTGTGTCCTCTCTACAGCCCAAACTATAAGTCTGATCGACTTCATATTAACATCATATGTGTAAAGTGCAAAGACCTAGAGCTGATTAGTTTTCCATAGACAACTTTTGATTTCTTCTCTATGAATTCATCATTTACGTTGTTTTTTTTTTGTGTCCTCTCTGCAGCCCAAACTATAAGTCCGATTGACTTCATATTGATATCACATGTGTTAAGTCCATAAACTTAGAGCTGATTAGTTTTCCATAGACAACGGTTCATTTTTTCCCAATGTTTCTTTATGATTTCATCTATTAAAACTGAAAAAATGCTCTCACGACCTGGAAATTAGAGATATTTTAATTTGGTTTCAACTATTTATACAACACCAAGAATCTTCATAAAATTGTATTCAAAGTTGGTCAATGTTAAAAGAAAAATATTCAACGGTTTCAAAAATTATATTTTATTTAATGGATATTTGTATGAAACTTATATGTAACAAGAGAATTTTTTTATATTTGGCAATGTTCAGTTCATTGATTTCATATTGATATAAGAATATTAATAGCTTGAACTTAGAACTGATTAGCTTTTCATAGATATCATAAAATTTCTTCATATGATATCACGTGTCAACATTGTCAAAATGCTCTAACGCTCTTTGAAACAAAATTTATCTGCTTTTTTTAAAATATTTCATACAACATAAGCAGTCTTCACTATACTGCATTAATAGTTTGTCTATCTTAACATAAAAATATACTATCGGAAGAAAATTTATATTCCTGTTAGTAACATTTAGTATGAATAAAAATGTAATTAGATAAATTTCTATTTATGGAAACGTTCAGTAATTTGATTTCATGTTATAATGTAAAGAGCTTGAACATAGAACTGATTAGCTTTCCATAAATAACAAAAAAAATCTTCATATGATATCACCTGTCAAAATTTGGAAAATGCTCTCGCGTTCTTTAGAACAAAATTTATCTGCTTTTTTTAAAATATTTCATACAACATAAGCATTCTTCACTATACTGCATTAATAGTTTGTTTATCTTAACATAAAAATATACTATCGGAAGAAAATTTATATTCCTGATAGTAACATTTAGTATGAATAAAAATGTAATTAGATAAATTTCTATGTATGGAAACGTTCAGTAATTTGATTTCATGTTATAATGTAAAGAACTTGAACATAGAACTGATTAGCTTTCCATAAATAAAAAAAAAATCTTCATATAATATCACGTGTCAAAATTTTGAAAATGCCTTCGCGTTCTTTAAAACAAAATTTATCTGCTTTTTTTAAAATATTTCATACAACATAAGCATTCTTCACTATACTGCATTAATAGTTTGTTTATCTTAACATAAAAATATACTATCGGAAGAAAATTTATATTCCTGATAGTAACATTTAGTATGAATAAAAATGTAATAAGATAAATTTCTATGTATGGAAAAGTTCAGTAATTTGATTTCATGTTATAATGTAAAGAGCTTGAACATAGAACTGATTAGCTTTCCATAAATAACAAAAAAAATCTTCATATGATATCACCTGTCAAAATTTGGAAAATGCTCTCGCGTTCTTTAGAACAAAATTTATCTGCTTTTTTTAAAATATTTCATACAACATAAGCATTCTTCACTATACTGCATTAATAGTTTGTTTATCTTAACATAAAAATATACTATCGGAAGAAAATTTATATTCCTGATAGTAACGTTTAGTATGAATAAAAATGTAATTAGATAAATTTCTATGTATGGAAAAGTTCAGTAATTTGATTTCATGTTATAATGTAAAAAGCTTGAACATAGAACTGATTAGCTTTCCATAAACAACAAAAAAAATCTTCATATGATATCACCTGTCAAAATTTGGAAAATGCTCTCGCGTTCTTTAGAACAAAATTTATCTGCTTTTTTTAAAATATTTCATACAACATAAGCATTCTTCACTATACTGCATTAATAGTTTGTTTATCTTAACATAAAAATATACTATCGGAAGAAAATTTACATTCCTGATAGTAACATTTAGTATGAATAAAAATGTAATTAGATAAATTTCTATGTATGGAAAAGTTCAGTAATTTGATTTCATGTTATAATGTAAAGAGCTTGAACATAGAACTGAATAGCTTTCCATAAATAACAAAAAAAATCTTCATATGATATCACCTGTCAAAATTTGGAAAATGCTCTCGCGTTATTTAGAACAAAATTTATCTGCTTTTTTTAAAATATTTCATACAACATAAGCATTCTTCCCTATACTGCATTAATAGTTTGTCTATCTTAACATAAAAATATACTATCGGAAGAAAATTTATATTCCTGATAGTAACATTTAGTATGAATAAAAATGTAATTAGATAAATTTCTATGTATGGAAACGTTCAGTAATTTGATTTCATGTTATAATGTAAAGAGCTTGAACATAGAACTGATAAGCTTTCCATAAATAACAAAAAAATCTTCATATGATATCACGTGTCAAAATTTTGAAAATGCTCTCGCGTTCTTTAAATCAAAATTTATCTGCTTTTTTTAAAATATTTCATACAACATAAGCATTCTTCACTATACTGCATTAATAGTTTGTTTATCTTAACATAAAAATATACTATCGGAAGAAAATTTATATTCCTGGTAGTAACATTTAGTATGAATAAAAATGTAATTAGATAAATTTCTATGTATGGAAAAGTTCAGTAATTTGATTTCATGTTATAATGTAAAGAGCTTGAACATAGAACTGATTAGCTTTCCATAAATAACAAAAAAAATCTTCATATGATATCACCTGTCAAAATTTGGAAAATGCTCTCGCGTTCTTTAGAACAAAATTTATCTGCTTTTTTTAAAATATTTCATACAACATAAGCATTCTTCACTATACTGCATTAATAGTTTGTTTATCTTAACATAAAAATATACTATCGGAAGAAAATTTACATTCCTGATAGTAACATTTAGTATGAATAAAAATGTAATTAGATAAATTTCTATGTATGGAAAAGTTCAGTAATTTGATTTCATGTTATAATGTAAAGAGCTTGAACATAGAACTGATTAGCTTTCCATAAATAACAAAAAAAATCTTCATATGATATCACCTGTCAAAATTTGGAAAATGCTCTCGCGTTCTTTAGAACAAAATTTATCTGCTTTTTTTAAAATATTTCATACAACATAAGCATTCTTCACTATACTGCATTAATAGTTTGTTTATCTTAACATGAAAATATACTATCGTTAGAAAATTTATATTCCTGGTAGTAAAATTTAGAATGAATAAAATATTTCATTGTCAATATTTGTGGTGTGGAGAGTTTAGTGTTGGCCACAACCCACTCGTTTTAAATTATATGCGCGTGTAAACACTTGCTTACAATTCTTGAAAGTCAATTATTGCGCCTAATTTATTGCATTCAATTATTGCTCTGGTATGTACAAGAAACTTGCATCGTGTAAATCAGCCTTTATACTCTACAATACTGAAACTAGTGGTTATATACAAAATTAACATGTCAGGTTCATAAAACGCATAGGTTTTGGATGGTTGAAAAATTTATACACGGTTTAAAATGAAGGGTGGATCATCCGAAGCAGGGCGGTAGGGGATATCAATACCCATCAATTCAACCCCCATGTACATATGTTCAGCGACAACTGGATGTTTCATACTGGAAAATAGAATAATTCGTCGTTCTCCCATTTTCGATAAAATAATTCAGTAAAGAGTTGCATCATTAAACGATGGAGAATTGTGAATTTTCGAGAAATAATATCCTATATTAATCACAATTTGTAAAACAATTACTAGGCTAAACAAGTCGCTATGGGTAGATGAAAAATTAATTCAAATAAATATTTTCTGATATTGCAGATACACAGAAGAAATAATGTATTGGGAAAATAATTGATAAAGGAATATATACAACTAGAAAATATGTAGGATAATATTGTGAAGGTATGAGATAATTATAAGAAATGAAAAAAGTGATTCGTTCATTTTTTACTTATCGTACTTCATTTATCGTAGATTATTGCTGTCTTTATTTTCTTCTTCTTCCTTAATCTTTTCTTCTACACTCGTTTCCATTACTAATGTCTCTTTATCATCCAGGTTCTTCCAGCCATCGACTGGTAAATGTCGTCAGATCATCTTTAAGAGGATCTATTAGAGGGTATCCAAAGCTATTTTTTTATCCGTTATCTTCTATTTCAATTATTAATTGTCCTTTACCTATGAGAGTTATAGGTATCTAATTGTTGGCTTTATTCATAGGTACCTAACTACTATGTCTTTATTAGATAATATCGTATATATGATAAAATGAAAAATAACATCTTATGCACAGAACTATAATAAGTATCTTCCAGCATCTTAAAACTAACTTAAAGATTATGGATGGAGAAATTGTTTAATTCTCTATGTATATACAATAATGTTAGTTATAAAATCATATTGGTACCTACAGGTTATACAAAAATTTAATATAAATATTCTGCCTATATGACTATCATGCGATAAATTATTTACTTATTTTATTTTAGAAAACTACAGCGATGTTAATTTTGTTGTTACATAATGGTGCTATTGAAATTTAAACAAGGCAATAAAGTTTTCTCCTAATTAAAGAAATGAAATAAAAATATTAAAACAAGTATGTTGAGCAGTTGGTATAAGAATAACAATAATAAGAAGAAAAAAATGAGGAAAAGAATTCAAAGATTATTTCGTTTTATGGAATGGATACATGGAACATTTTCGTTGGGAGTTTCGAAAACCATTTTCTGGATTTACAAATCCAAGAGATTTTTCCCGACGACGAAGATCATTGAAATTAACGATGGACACATCCGGCCTCACCGGTAAAAGTCGTAAACCACGAAGTTAATGGCTTTGATTCCGATTCGGGGGCTTCTTACAAGATCCATCTATTATTTCTTCAAGATAGTAAGATTGGCTTTCTCAAAATCAGTCTATTTTTACAAAAAAACACTTCACATTGTGGAAAATTGAAGATGTTAGATTTCAAAAAAAGCTTCAACTTTTGATTGACAAACTTTTCAACATCTCAATAGAGACTAGAAAAACCAGGAACTCAAGGCACCTACAGGCCTTACGACCTGTCATCGGCTGGTTTACGTGATCATTTTATGCGCTTGCGCAACGTTCACCAATTATGCCTTCTTATTGAGTTCCCTTATCAAATAAAAATAAAATTTGAAAGTTCCATATATTTGAATAATGACTAACTAATCACTTGAAAATAAGACATTATTATTTATGCCATCTATGAAGTTACGATGAAACCCTTTTGTAACGCCGTCTATCGAGAGATTGGTTTATTTGGTAACAATGAAAGCAACAGTCCTTATAAATTAGATGACGGTGTGCTCGCACAGATGTCACCCCTGAACTGCGCCAGAAATATTATTTCATTTTTGGTTTGTTTTCCTACTTGTACCAATGTGTATGAGATGTTGAACAGTTTGCCAAAAAATGTTATTTGACTCCCGACAGGGAAAAAATTTCAATATTTGCCTATATGCAATTTAAAAAATATGCGACTTCATATTTTCGTTTTGAATGGCTGCATATTGATTTGAGAACAATATTAGCCATCAGAATGAAATAAAAAATAACTGTATAGTGATTCGTTTCGTTAAAAATTTTCGTTGTTATATTTTTTGTTAGATCATACCTTAAAGCTGGTTGCAGACCAAAAGTTAAGCTACATAAGTTTAAGATTATGGAAAGATAGTTTATTATATTTATTTCTGTCTTTGACATAATCGTTCATGTCGTCAATTTGCTTCAGAATTTTCTCTTAGGCAGACTGTCTTTCTTTTGCTTCGAGCTAGTATTAATACTTGAAACTTTTTCAAGTGCCTCTCATCCAAGCATGAATTTGTGTAGTTCGGGATTATCTGTCGATTTTATTATTTGTATATCAACAGTCTGTTTTACATTGAGACATCGGTCAAATTTAAATTTCAAATTCAACATCATTATACATTTCGAATTCTATTATAGGCACCATCCAGGGAATTATTTTGAACCACTTGATACTATCTCCATGAGTTGATTGTTATCAAAAGTTTAAATTAGTCAAATATATTTATAAACTTTTTTATTTTAATTTGGTAGCTCGTAACGTTCCATCATTGTCGCTCCAGCAAACACAATTAGGAAGATTTAATTTCTCCGCGTTTATATCAATGTGCGATGCAAACAGATATTATCATCGGTCACGATAACATATCTTTATTTAATTTACTCACCATTTTTTGAATGTCAAATGTTTCTGGTAGTGGGAATTTTTGTTTAACCCTATACAGAGAATATCTTCAAAAAAATTTTTTTTTAATAAAAATTAAATAAGGCCATTGACATGTTTTATGCCTATGTATTAAAATGGTGTTGGGCTTCAGATTTTTCGAGTCGGAGGATGCATTTAGTGCATTGCATTTCTACTTGGTAACATAACATAAGAAGAACATTATGGAAATGCAAGATATATGCAAGGCAAATATATGCAATTGAAAAAAATAATCATTAAACATTTTGAAAGTTTAGTAGTTTAAAAAATATTGCTTCTCTGGGATGGAAACACTGGTTAGTTGGAAGATATAACCGTATGGCAATAAACTCGCAATTTGCGCAGGATTCAAGAAAGTGTTTATTTTTATTAATATTATACCTGTACCTACTATTTACTATAAATATTGGTACACATATTGATTTCGTAAAGAAAATCAACGTCTACAAATTTGGTGAAGCCTGCATTGATCTGGCTGCAACCATATCCGTTTTATCTTAAATTTTGAATCTTCAGGAATACATTTGAACCAAAGGAATAATATATTCCTAATTTGTCTCAATTGAGGCACGTTGTTTTAAAGATTTACTCTCAATTATTCCAAATGATTGTCCTAATGTACTTCGCCGCCAGCCGCTTAAGAAATACAATAATTTACTACTTCATTTTGACCGCTTTAAAACCCAAACTAATTAGAAGATTAAATCAACCCTTTAGGTTAATTGTCGGCCTTTGAGGCTCAGTTGGTTGGATATGTGAGTTCTGAGAAGAACGTCTCGGGTTCGATTTGCGGTGGAGACACAGCTTTTAATTTTTTTAATATAATAAAAAAAGTCCATTTATCGTAGGGACTTATATGTTTGAGCATTGGTCTGTTATATGTATACATATGTACTCGTTTAAAGGACATAATATTCATTATTTTTTGAAAAGAAAAAATATTACAAAGTAGAATGGTCGTGTACACAATAAAAATCAGAAAATCAGAAGAAAAATCATCCAATTAATAAGTAAGTTTTTACTAAATTTGTTTATCCAATTATTATATTAGCATGGCCCCTGCGCAAGGATGACACGCAAAATCGTGAAGCGTTCCACATTTTTGGGGTTCGAATGGTTGGTAGGGTCTCGGAGGTACATGCTCTGCTGGAGGGTAGGTACTAGTAAATCCCGAGTAACGCCACGTTGCATGACACCAGCAACACTACCAACAAGTCCGACTCGCTAGCGTCCACGTCGCGAACCCTGGTAATGTGGCCTACTATAATAATAGAGGGTCACAGCAGATAGCTGAGAGGGCGAGGGCGAGCCTCCGGCGCCTGAAATCCGGAACCCCCCAGCTAAGGGAAGGAAAACCCCTACAGAAAAACCCTGGTCCTCCTGGTAGGGGGTTGGGCGAGAGGCTGATAACCTATCCCCGTAAAAAAAAACACTATTACGAAACCACTAGCTGAACCTCGGACATCAACCAGAGAACGGATAAGACCTGGCAAACGAAAAATGGACAACGATTTTGAACTATGCACTTGGAATGTGAGATCCCTTTACAGACCAGCTGCACTACGATTATTGACAGAACAATTAACAAAGTATAAAGCAGACATAACAGCATTACAGGAAATTAGATGGTTGGGGAAGGGAGTTATTGAAAGAAGAGAGCATAATATATACTATAGCTGTCATGATAAACATCATACACTGGGCACAGGATTTGTAGTAGCAAAGAGACTAAAACACCTTATCATAGACTTTAAAGCAATTGATGAACGTATGTGTACCATCAGAATGAGGGGTAAATTCCTCAATTACTCTATAATCAATGTACATGCTCCAACAGAGGAAAGCACAGAGGAAGAGAAGGATGGTTGGTATGAAAGCCTGACAAGGGCATACGATAGGTGTCCCCGTGGAGATATAAAAATCGTCATAGGGGATCTAAATGCCAAAGTGGGAAATGACGGCATTTATAAACCAACCATAGGCTTGCACAGTCTGCACAATGATTGTAACGATAATGGTAGCAGATTAATAGACTTTGCGGCCTCCCATAGCATGGTCATTGGAAGCACACTATTCAAACATAAGTCGATTCATAAAGCCACCTGGAAGTCACCAGACGGAGTGACCTGTAACCAGATAGACCATATACTGTTAGATGGTAGACACGCATCAAACCTTCTAGATTGTAGAACATACCGTGGTGCAAACATTGATTCAGATCACTACCTGGTAATTAATAAGATAAGAGCCAGAATATCAATGGCTAAGATGCACAAGTCAACAAAATCTACAAAATTTAATACACAATCACTAAAAGACCATGATAAGCGTAAACAGTACATGGAAGGACTAAGCAGGAAATTAATAGAAGTCAACGAAAACCAAGATCCTAATAACTTATGGAACGAATGCCAAAGTATTATTAGAAATACTGCAACTGAAGTACTTGGACAAATTGACCCAAAAAGAAGAAATGAGTGGTTTGACAACGAATGTGCAGAGGCAACGAGAAAGAAGAATGAAGCATATCTCAAACAGCAGCAACGAAATACCAGAAGTGCAACAGATGAATATAAACAGAGAAGAAGAGAGGAGAAACGGGTTCACAGGAAGAAAAAGAAGGAATGGGAACAACTACAAATCAATGATTTGGAAAATCTCAACTCTCAGAAAGAATGCAGGAAATTCTTCCAGAAGTTAAATCATCAGCGAAAAGAGTATAAGCCGAGAATGACTGCATGCAAAGACAAGAATGGTGAAATATTGAATGATAAGGTGGATATATTGAAGCGTTGGGCCCAGCATTTTGAAGATCTCTTAAATAATGATAGTGACACTAGTGATAATGACATAGATAATTTGTACACTGAGGAAGATGACAATATGCTTCCTCCAAGTATGACAGAAGTCAGAACAGCACTTAAATGCTTAAAAAATAATAGATCCCCAGGTCATGATGATATCCCTAGCGAGCTTCTCAAATACGGAGGAGAATGTTTGATTACAATACTGCATGGAATGGTTGAGAGGACGTGGAGTCTCGAAACTTTGCCTGACGACTGGAAGATGGGGGTTGTATGTCCCCTACATAAGAAGGGAGATGCAATGGAATGCACTAACTATCGCGGTATAACCCTCCTAAATACAGGCTATAAGATGTTTGCCAGCATCCTTTTTGCCAGACTACTACCATACGCAGAAAAACTGGTGGGACAGTATCAAAGCGGATTCCGCCCAGGAAGATCCACTATAGACCAAATATTCACTCTCCGCCAAATACTGGAAAAAACCCTGGAATATAATATCGACACATACCACCTTTTTATCGATTTCAAAGCTGCTTATGACAGTATCAACAGAGCGCACTTGTATGAGGCGATGAAGTATCTGGGAATTCCAAACAAACTCATAAGGATGGTAAGGCTCACTATGGTCCAATCGCAGTGTAGAGTTCGGATTCAAAGCGACACTTCTGAACCGTTTTATGCATTACATGGCCTTCGTCAAGGAGATGCCCTGGCTTGTCTGCTCTTTAACATTGCTTTGGAGAAATGCGTGAGAGAGTCTGGAATAGAAACAACTGGGACGATATTCTACAAAGCAACCCAAGTACTGGGGTACGCAGATGATATTGACGTAATTGGTAGATCACAGCGGGCAATGACGGAGACATTCGTTGAGCTAGAGAGGGCTGCTAATGGAATGGGCCTTCACATCAACGCTAGTAAGACTAAATATATGCCAGTCACCAAAACTGTTCACAATAACCAGACCCCCACTACAATCAATATAGGCTCTCACACAATAGAATCCGTTAGAAGTTTCACCTATCTGGGATCAATGGTGACTGATGTGAACGACATATCCACTGAAATCAAGCGCCGAATATTCATGGCTAATAGATGCTTCTATGGTTTAAGAAGACATCTTGCATCTCGGGTATTGTCGAGGAAAACAAAGGTCACCATTTACAAAACATTACTACGTCCTGTACTGACATACGGCTCTGAATGCTGGGTACTGAGTAAAAAAGATGAGACATCTCTACTGGTGTTTGAGAGAAAAATACTCAGAAAAGTATTCGGCCCAATCCAGGAAAACGGAGTTTGGAGAATACGACACAACACAGAGGTCTACAATGTTTACAAAGAACCAAACATCGTAAAAATCATCAAAACAGGGAGGCTGAGATGGGCAGGGCACGTCCAAAGAATGAGTGATGAAAGAGTGCCAAAAAGGATCATTTATTTAAAGCCCCAAGGTAGACGTAGTGTCGGTAGACCCAAACTCCGATGGCTGGATGGTGTGCAGCGGGACGTAGAAGCAGTTGGAATAAGGGATTGGAGGAGTGCCTGTCAGGATAGAGGAAGATGGCGACGAATGCTGGAGGAGGCCAAGGTCCACAACGGGCTGTAGAGCCAGTGATGATGATGATGATGAATTATTATGTTTAAACAATTATGTTCGTTTTGACAAGCTTTCGATTGATCACCATAATATTAGAAAAACTAACAAAATATGGTATCAATCCTTTTTTATTACACTTCTTTCTTAACCTGCACTTGTCTGTCTGTCTGTCTTTCTGTACTGGAGTTTTGCAATAGATTTTTAACTAACTTCCCCACCAGTCAGTTCAGAAACTTTCAGAATTTGTGTATTGCCGATGACAATGAATGTTAAAACTGCTTGATACGTTTGATATTATAATAATATTGAACTATTTTGTATTTCATACAAAATAAACAAAGATATGCGTTTCCAGCTGAGCGTTAATTTTTTTTTCGGTTAGATGCAACAACAATATTTTACTGTTTTTACATGTTTTCAGCGTAAAAACAGCTAAAATCATAACAATATACATTTCTAAACATGACTTAACCTAGACTATATTAAAATTAATGAAAAATTATTGAGTAATTTAATGTATGCCAGTGGAAAATCTATTACATATTTAATTAAATTGTGTTTTCAGTCTGGATCTGTGAAACGATTAATATAGTATGTCTCCAGAATGTGGCAACTTGTTATAGGATAAGTGTCAAAGTATTATTTGACATTTTTTTTATTAATTATTCTATTTATTTAATAAAAAGAGGATCCATACTTTAATACAAAATAACATTAAAATAACAAATATTTAAAATTAAATCATAATTAAAGATTTAATCATTATTACTCATATTATAGTATATTCATAGTATCTGTTTTTTGTCCGAGAAGAAATATAAAATAAAAATATGTGAAGATTACTTAGAAAAGGGTTTCCTCAATTTTTTTTTCCATTTACTTTTTCAATTAAACCTCAACGTTCACGGATCAGGGTGAGAATATTGTTATACGTTTAGGATTACAGGGACTGCCACTTACGCCTGAATGAGATCATGTTTCAATCGATAAACGCGTTTATATCATGAAGAGAGCATTGTTAATAAAATTTTGAGTACTTTGTATATGTTGTTTTAAAAAAACTCTGAAGAAGTTTTATTTATCAATTTCAATAAATATCATTCCAATTATTTGAATGTGAAATTATTTTTTTTGCGATCACCATAATTTTTATTGCAATGTATTTATTTGAAGACAAACTTCGAATTTTCCAACATTTATTGATTGTTTCTTTTATTCAAGTTTGGAATAGAAAACTCAAGAGTTCATTCTAATTTGAGTACCTAATAGAGTTACCTAAAAGTAATAACTTTTTCCGTATTTTGCCGAACTTTGTTTTTGATGTGACGGTTTAACCTATTTCAAGATCTATTTTTTACGTGCAGATTTCCCTTCCTCGCTTTTCGGTACAGTCTCTGCACCATGTTCAAATTATCGATTCGTTCCTCCTACTCTGTGTTTTCCTAATTTATGTGATTCAACCTTTTTTTTCAATTTGGAAGCAAATGACTTTAATAAGATTCTTCACCACATATTAAAACATAAAATAATTTTACAAGTTCATACAAAAAAAATAATGTAGATTATTAATATTTTTTTGAATATATTTGACAACCCCTTTCATTAAAATGAAATTAACACTCATTAATTAGATTTTTTAACAAAATATTCTTTTTAACAACCATTTTTCTAGGTAATTTCGAAAGACTTGATATTTATACTCAACATACTTAATTAAACCATACCGTCACGCCATTTCCCTATTTGGTATGGCAGAGAGAATCGGACGCCAGACTCCTCTCTCTCTCTAGCTTACATTTAAATTTCTTTCTTCGTTCACATTCATGCATCGGTCTTATACACATTTCTATTATTCTTGCTTCAAACGTCTTTCAAAATTCTATTTATGTTATCGTGCCAACTTTTCTTTGGACGACCTCTAATTTTCGTTCCACCTTTATCAGCCCTATATACTTTTTTATTCAGACGGTTATCACTCATTTTTTATATGTGGCCAAACCACCTTAGAGCATTTTTTTTCATCTGACTTACGATATCTCTTTCACCTTTCTTATTCACAACATACATTGTCTTTCCACACGTTCGTCTTAGTGACCTCTTTTCAACCGCTTTAATTTACTTTCATGCGTCTTCTGTCATGTCCATGTCTCACTTGCATACACGAGAGTCAGCACGACGATACAATCAATGACACGACGATAATTGATGTAATGATTTGAAATATTTTTAAATAAATAAATGTTTCCAGCCAGCTTTTATAAGCATATATTATATATAAGAAATTTTCAAAAATAAATAATAATAATAAGGACAATTTATAAAGCGCCGTTTAGTGACAACCGTGGTCACCTCAAGAGCGCTAAAGTTCTTTTATATTATATATCTAAATCGAAATAAAAGGCGTTATTGAAGAACACGTACGAATGCGAAAGATAAGTGAGACAATAATTTGTATCAACTTTCAATTTTGAACCAATTAAGTACCTATATATTTTGTAGCAATGAAAACTTTAGCTTTTAATGTTAATTGTATAACGAGTTGGTAAATATTATAATTTGCAACTTATAATTTCCCATCTCCGACGTGACAGCTGACTATCTCCTAGGTGGGTAGTATATACCTGCTCTACCCTTATTCGTGTTGCGCGCGCATCCTTGTAGGGTTTCCTCACAAACCTATACCTCTCCTTGTCATAATACAAGCTTGCTGTTCGGTCGCTAGTAGAACGCTTACCTCCTATGACAACATGAACCCCTGATACCTCGTAGAGTTTTCCTCTCCCAATGCCGGTTTTCCCGGTATCCTTGGGTCAACCCTTATAGAGCCTCTACGCTATATTTAGGTATTCATTTTTTGTTTCTTTCAACCACACATCTCAAATTCTTTCTCACTCTAGATAACAGTAACCTACGGGGAAAATTTTCTCGTAGCAGAGCACACTTAATTTACCGCTTGAATTGGAAACAACGGTGAAAACGTTTCATGAGGATGATCTTTGCCTATATGCGCTCCTGATACTTCGTAGCCTCTAAAATAGAGCCTTCACTTATGACGATGCCTAATACAGGATACCTACTATACAAACATACTACAATTTATTGGTTTGTTATAAATAATGTTTTCATAAATATAAAAAAAGAAAATAATTGATTTGTCGGGATATAATTAGTTTATTTCGGATGAAATTATTTAGGAAGTATCCACTAAATTATGTTTTAATTATGTCTCAAATAAAAAAGATAACTATGAAAGTATTAGGAAACCCTAAATGAGGGTCAAATGTCATCTGGCATAGAGTAAACATGATAATAGGGTTACAGAAAATATCTGAGGTACTCAATTTGTAGCGATATTTATAAAGCCCATGAAAAAATACGTCCGGGAAGTTTATTTATTATTTCCGTCCACGAATAAAATTTTTTGCAGATATTTTCTACTTCTTTAAAATTCTTTAAGGTTTCTCATCTGTAGTATTATTTAAATCATTTTATAAAAACCATTTAATTTAAAATGTTTTCGATTTACAGACACCTTCATTTTAGCAGAATTTAAAATCTACGCTGTCAAATTAATGTTACTTTATCACGCTCCTGATATCAATAATTTTGGAGATTATTCAATTTGACAGGTCCTTGAATCATTGTGGATACCCCAATTTAGGAGTCCATTTTTTCAAGTTGATAAATTTAATTAGATAATTTGAATGAAACTATATAAAGTAAAGTAAATTAATTGCATATATTGTCCAGATACACAAAACCTCAGAACTCTTTACAATTCGCCAATTTACAATTCGCTATTTATATAAGAGAGATAAAAAAAGAATTAACTACAATTTATATAAAGGTACACAATTCATAATACAGAAAATACTATTTGCAATATACAAAAAAGAGAGAAAATAATCTACAATTCATATAAGGCACACAAAACATCATAATTCAGAAGATTTACTATTTCGCTTGATAACTTTCACAATCTTGTATCTCAAAAAGTCCCATTTTACAGGAGATTTTAAAAAATTTATAACTTATACAATATATATTTTTCGTTAATGTGGATTAAAAGTTCTTTTAAGGATGCATCTAAGTAATTCATAAATTTGATTTGCTTTATTTTTTCAAGCCTTTAAAAACATTGTTTATTTTTTGAATGCAGCTTTTTGAGATACGAGGTTGTGAAAGTTATCAACGATTTGCAATTCACATAAGAGAAAACAAAAAAAAAAAAAAACTACAATTCATATAAAGGCACACAATACTTCAAACATATATTTACATATCTAAAAAATTCATATGGTACAATTAGGAGTAAATTATTTAAACTTTTTTTTAAGTTTACATTATGGGTCATTAGGTTTCAATTTGATATTTCTATCTAGATCATTGTACCATTTTATACCCAGGAATGAATAATGGCTTTGCCCCAGCTTTGTTAGCCTCATGGGGAGTCTTATATAGCCCTCAAGTTGTAGCCTAGGAGTTAAATACATACCATTATTATTAAATCATGCATTTTATTTGAACTAATTTTAAATGTAGATACTGGACCGGATCCAAATTTCGATTTTAACAAATTTGTTCGGCTTAGTGTATTTATCATCATCTGTAAAGAATAAATCAAATTCAAAGAATTCAAATCAAATTGTCGGCCTTCGTCGCTTAGTTGGTAAGTATCTGACTGCTGATCCAAAGGTCGCGGATTCGATTCCCGGTGGAGACACAGTTTTTAATTGTGTTTTCAGTCTGAATATATGAGACGATTAATATCTTTAGTCTTCAGAATGTGGCAACTTGTTATTGGGTGTGTGTTCAATTATAATAATATTTGACATAGTACCTGTTAGTTGCCCGAGAAATTATATAAAATAAAAATAGAGTTCTTATTGATTTTCAAATTAACCCCGTCTTGGTAGAATATGAAGTGAATAACTCTTTATAAAGTTGTATAGGTAAAACTAGTTATATTGCACTTAAATTATATAAAATTGAATTTATTCTGTCTTAGAATTTTTATTAACGATGCTGTGAATTATGTAATTAACTTCGTATCTGTCCAAATTTGATTTGATTTCAATAATTTAAAACTACTTTTCTTAAAGTTTGTATCAACCAACAAAACATTTAAAATAATTTGCGTGATAAGTATTTGTATAGAAAAAAATCAATATGCCGACCTTCGTGGCACAGTTGATAAATCCGTTTGGTTTCTCTGCGGGCATCCGGCTTTCGATCCCCATCCTCTGATAAACAAATATTATAATTCCATTCCTCATGCAAATATTGATTCCCTGGGCTGAAAACACTGGTTGGTTAGAAAAAAGTGCCATATGGCAATAAACGGTGTAAAAAAGTTTTTATTAGTTTATAATGTGCTATTATCAAAACAAAAATACAAATATTTCAGATATTTAATATTTGTTTTAGAAAAAAATATCGCTCACGGCGCGGCGCGGCGGCTTTCATACAACTGTACAAAAATAAATTCTGGGTATGTTTTTCTTAATCATCTCACCATGGCAACTCGATGCCATGATTTCGGGGGCCGAAGGAATGAGAAAGGGAGAACTGAGAAAGAATAAGAGACTTTTACCCTATCTACCTTCTTCAAACTCCTTCGCTCCATTGGTGGATTGTATTCTTTTCTTTTTTGTTTGTTTACGTTCATTACTTATAGAGTATCTTTGAATTTAATTATTGGAAAAACTTTAAATTCTTTTTTCACCGTTTAGAAAACGTTTTACCATATTAATTTTTTTGTCAATTTTTTGTACAGCAAAGGGCATAGAGGCGTATTATTGCGATGCAGCAATCTCTTCCAAAGAAACCGAGATACACGAAGTTTCAAAAGTAAAATCGATACAAAATCATTTAGTAATAATTACCGAAGAATAATATGACAACAATTATACTGATCAGCAACAATTAAAATATAATGACAAATAGTAGGGGATTGGAGGATGCAAGATTCAGAAATGCTGTGATAATAATAATAATAATAATAATAAGTTTTTTAATCCAGTCTGTGAGCAGGGGGGTGCAATGCTACACAAACCATATTTTTACATACCAAAAATATACACTAAATGTTACAGATAAATTATTTTTATATACCAAAAATATACACTTAATGTAACAGATAATATAACAATAAAAAATATAACAAATGAAATATATATAAAAAAATGCAACACTGTAAAAATGATATAATTATCGTCTTTCACTTCTATCATCTAACATTTCTGTCCATCTTTGTGATAGTCTCGGACATTGGTGCCCCTGTACTGCCTTTATGATCGAGTTAGGGTTAGTCCATATCCTCTCTCGGTATGTGGCGATTCGATGTCTGAGGACACCGAGAAATCCTTGACATCGCCCCTCCGCAAACATAGTTGAAGCGCTGCTATATCGTCGATATCCGAAGATTATTCTATAGGCGTCATTATATTGCACCCGAAGTCGTTCCATTGTCGATTTTCTGTACGATGCCCATATTTCGCACGTGTACATACTCGTACAGAATGCATTAAACAGACTTCTTTTAACTTGGAATGAGCACCTATGGAATCTGCGGGCGAGCATGTTTGATATAGCACTTACGCTTCTTCTCTGACGTTCGATGTCATCATCGTCGGACAGATACTCGTTGATGAGGTGGCCTAGATACTTGACTTGTCCTGTCTTTTCTAGACGAACTCCGTCAATATAAACCGGAAGGAACTTAGCGAGTTCACGACCATGCTGAAATAAATATAGCTTTTTTCAATATTTAAATCAGCATAGTAAAATTAATTCAATATAAAATGAATAGATCTTCTTCTTCTTTTTTCAGCTAACTTTCCATTGCCGGAAGTAAGCGCATATTTACCTTTCCGTGTTGATTAGGGGGCAAGTACTGCCTCAAATTAGTCACTAGTTTGTTGCGCTTGCGTTCTTGCTAATACGTGTTCAATTCAAGGCAATTAATTATTGAATATGGAACATATATAGCCATGAAGTGCGCACGCTATTTCATTTCGCTCGTATTTCGTCTGTCACTGTCACATTTATTTGTATTTAGTTCACAGATTATAATATGGTAGTAATCAGTAATTTTGTATGTCTTTAAGAAATATGGAAATTAAAATTGTTATTTTGGACAATTTTAAAATTGTAAATTACGAAGGAGACTAGGATAATTATTACCAATGTACAATTCGATGTTTTCTATATTGTGAATCTAATTACGACGCAAAGTGTAATTATTTCATTGAGTACCTACCAATCTCATACAAAAAAATGTATTTTTATGATATAATGTAGATTTGTGTAGATTAATCTATTAAAACAAAAACAGTCATACACGAAAAATGAATCTAACACAGCCTTGTAACGCTCAATCAATACGCATGGTAAAATTTATAAACCTGTGTACGATTGAAAGACGCGTGCCTTGAATTGAACACGTATTAACAGGAACAGTTTGCGTTGCTAAACCTTGTGCATTTGGATGACACACGCCTTGAATTCAACATGTGCATTAGCGCAACAAACTGCCTAATTCGAGGCAGTACTCCTCCTGATCAACACAAAAAGGTAAATACGCATCCCGGGCGTTCATTTACCACTTATTTATCGCCACTGTAACTACATATATCATCAGCCCATCTTTTTGGGTTCGATCTTCTCTTCTTCTTTTGTCTACCCAACGTTACCATTTCAGAATTCGTGGTGCCCATATGTGACGACAATAAGATGACAACAAGCTTTCAGAAAGGCTCGGTGAAAAAAGTAAATAAACAAAGAAATGTGTAAACAAAAAATAATTATACATATTCTGCTAAAACTTCTTAAAAAAACTTATAATGTTGACGATTAGAATCAAAAATAAATTTTTTTGTGCTTTGAAAGTTAATTTAATTATAAAACACCGAGAAGTTTCATATTGAATAATACAAAGCTGGGTAGGATGTTTTTGTGAATTTATCAAAATATTTGTAAACTTGCCTTGGGCTCTTTGAATACTTGAATTGAATGTTAACGCATATTGATGAATTGTTTTATATGAAAAGTAAAAGGAAAATGAATCAGTAGAGGGTATTTTACATCAAAATTCGATTGTTATATATTATATCACAAATGCCTCATTTGACCCAGCGCTGTCCGGTAGCCTAAAATACTGTTCGTACTTTACAAGCCCAGGAAGTTTAAAACTAACCAACCGGAATACATGCAACATTAAATCAGGTATCAGAAAAAATAAAACAAAATAGCTATGTATTGTATTATCGGGCTTCGTTATGTGAGCTTATCCTTTTGATCTTGTAGCCATGACTAGTGATGACCAAGACCGGGATGGTCTTGCAATTACAGATGTGGACTTGGTCATGGTTTTGCATACTCGATTGAATCTTGCATACCCACACTAACATTAAATAAATATAATAACGAAACATAAGTAAACCCTCAAATTTGAATTGAAAATTCAAATAATTTATATGAAAGCATTTTTGATAATTTAACTGGATTCGGTATTTCATAGAATAATATTTTCTCAATTTTATTGTATTCCAATATAAGAGGGTGGTGTTTCATAAGTTTTTATTTATTATATCTTTTTAATCATTCATTGATTTACAAAAAATCGATTTTTACTACAGAGTAACGAATATAAAGAGCTGACATAAGCTACGACTTTAGTCCAGGGGATTGGTACCTACATAAAGTGAGGTGGAACCGGGGTATCCCAAACACATTGAAAAAATCGGATATTAATTACTATTACAATTTTCACTTCGAACCATTCGAAAAATATTCAAATACGGTATTCAAATTTCGGAGGCGGTGTGTACAAAGAAAACGATTTGGCCATGTTATTAGATAACTTACTACTGATGCGTACGTCAAATTTCAGCAATAACCGAACATGTGATGTGGTTTAAATTAGTTTTCAAGATAAGACGACGTCAACAACAACGACATACACTACGAAGACGACAACAACAACAATGATGACTAAAACGAGAACGACGATATTAACAACAACAATGAAAATCACAACAACGAAAATAACAACAATATCAACATCAAAATATATGAAGAAGATAACAAAGAGAACGACGATAACACCAACATATACGACAAAGACAACAACGATGACGTCAACAACGAGAACGACGATAACAACGAGCAATGACAATCACAACAACGATAATAACAACAACATCAACATCAAAATATACGAAGAAGACAACAACGAGACGACAATAACGAGAACGACGACAACTACAACATATACGACGAAGACAACAACGAGAACGACTATAACAACTATGGCAATAACTACAACAACATTGACAATAACAACAACATATACGACGAAGTCAACAACAACGAGAACGACGAGAACGACTATAACAACTATGGCAATAACTACAACAACATTGACAATAACAACAACATATACGACGAAGTCAACAACAACGAGAACGACGAGAGCAACATCAACTATGACAATAACAAAAATAACGATAATAACAACAATAACAACGACAACGTCGATAACAACAACTATAACGACAACAACAACTACGGCAAAAACAGCAACGAAACGGCGATACTATTTGAAGGTATAAAAATATTGTCCCTTCTCCGTATTCAATTAAGTACATACATATATCACACCATTTTTATATATTTGCTTTAATTAATTGGGTATACATTTAATGACTCGTAAAACTTAATTGAAGTTTTTGTGTGTTGATCGAGATATATATAAATTCTACCATAAAATGATTTGTTCTGGAAGATGGCATAACAATAAAATTATTATTTACTATTCAGTTTCGTAGCGCATCGATATCGATTGCACCAATTTCATATTCTGTTTGTATTAACCGTCCATTTGTGTACCTTTATGTATATTGGACGAATTATTTTTCCCCCACCAATTATTTAATTATCCCACATTGATAAGTTATTTTTTTTAATTCTCCACTATTATATAATAGAGAAGATATCATCTGACAAATAATAAATATTATTTTTTTTGTCATACAAAGATGATCTGTCTTCCTCTAACTTAGCAACTTATAAAACAATATGTATAGTATGAAATAAATTATTGGTTAAGTACTAAATAATAATTAATGAGAAAAATTTGGGAAAATTTTTTTAAAAACCTGTCTAGTTCAATTGCATCCAAAATCACTATCCGTATCATTATTGTCAATATCCGTTGTTTTAGTGATTTATAGTAGGAATGTATTCCAACTGTTGATTCGTTCAAGAGAATCTGACTCTCTTAATGAATCGACAGTATTAAGCCAAAACGCCTGTATGAAGGAACATTTTGTATGAAGAAACATTTTGTATGGTGTAGTGGACTTTTTGCATGCCAACTAGAAACTTTAATTTTTCATAAAAAATATGAACAATTTTGTAGTTCATTGAAATTCGTCTCTATTGAAATGCTAAAAATTTGACAAAAAATATGTTGGTACTAGTAAAAATTAAAAAAAAAATTGTAAAACTGTTATTTTATTACATAGAATTATAATATTTTAAATGCCTTTTTTAAGTATGTATATAAGTAGTAAATATATATTTTATACTTTTTTAGTTGAAATGGCCCTTCTTATGCAAAAGGAACTTCCTAAATAAATAAATAAATAATAATTCGTATAACATTAAACGCAGTTTGATAATCAATATAATTATTAAGTTCTACATACTTAACTCTATACGCTGTCTCATTCGCATAATAATACATTTAAGTCATTTATGAAGTTATAGTTTATTCTGTATACAAATTGAATACATACATGGTTTAGGTAGTCATTGTTTCAATGTAGAAAAAATCGTATTCACTTTTTTTAATATTATCTTTTTTTTCCAAACAAAAAAGACGCCACACGCTAAAATAATGACTCTCATTGTCTATTCAAGGTACTGAAACTTATGTAATAAAATATTGTTGTGTGGATGTTCTATTCGATATTGCCTTATCGAATAATTACATAATACACAAGTGAATACTTAAGATAAAAAATAATTAGGACGATTATACATGTCACCCCTGAAATATAACAACGCTATGAATATAGTAATTTATCTTCTTATCAATAGACTATAAAAGAGTTTGCATGGCAAATAGTGTTGATTCATCTATATTTATAAAAATGAATGTTTGTTTGTAGGTACGGTATGCGCTCCTAAACCTTTCATCCGATTACAATTAAACAATTGTATATTGTCGAGCGTTAAGGTACCCGGGACGGTTTCTGGATTTAAACATTTTTATTTTCTTGATATCTGAATGAATGACAAATGAATTTATTCAAAATGGTCGAAACAGGAACATGAACATAAATGTTATTTGATTTAAATGTCAAATATCAGCTGTCACAACCAAAAATGACAAGAAACAAAGTCTTTTGAGATTGAAATTCTATACCAAACCATTTTGAAAGGGACGGGAGGCACCGAAGAGACGAAATTATAATTTTCAGATTTCATAAAGTTCAACAATAATTAATTATATACAGGTAGTACTATGTCTGCCTGGTTTTTGCAAGTACTTTTATAAAATAAAATATTGAGGCCAAAGGTAACCACGCGTCATAGTGAGCATTTATAATATCTTAAAATTAACACGTTTACTTCTATTACGTTTCATTTAGTTAAGTAAAATTCACATTTTATTTAAGTAAATAAGTTTTAATTTTCATTCATTTCACAAAGATTTCCATTATGTTTAATTTTGTGTTTTGATTGTTATATGATTTGTAATACTTTAAAGATACACTATTTTATAGATATGTATACGATTGATGATGGCATTCATCAATCGTATAACAGTTTCACTGTTTCAAGATTCATTAGCCCCCGCACAGGTTTTTTCCCTAGTGGGGCATAGCAGATGCAATTATTCGTATGTCTATCAATATATATGAATTATAATAATAATTTATTCAAATAAATCTTTAAAAGGAATGGAGTGAAGAGGCTAAATAATGCATTATATAAGATACATCTCAACAGAGACCAGTAGTATAACAGAGAAATCGATATGCTAGCATGCAAATGACCTATTACAAATTGGCTTAAAATTTGTTTGCTTAAAATTCATAAATTATTTTATTTAATATTATTTTGTATAGCTTTACGGGCAACTTACAGGTACCATGTCAAATATTGAGTTAACACGCACACAATAACAAGTTGCCAAATTCTGGAGACTTATGATGTTTATCGTCGAACAGATCTAGACTGAAAACACTATAAACAACTGTGTCTCTACCGAGAATCGAATCCGGGATCTTTGGTTAAGAAGTCAGATATCTTACCAGCTGAGCCACGAGAGTCGATTCATAACATTTCTTTTCAGTATTCAAATTAGATTTGATGAAATATATAGGTAGTCATATATCGAAAACATGATTTCTTTTTGATCAGCCTTCAGACTTGTCGGCCTTCGTGGCTCAGTTGGTTAGGTGATAGGTATCTGACTGCTGATCCAAAGGTCCCGGGTTCGATACCCGGTGGAGACGCAGTTTTTAATAGTGTTTACAGTCTGAATCTGTGAGACGATTAGTGGTAACATGTTATTGGGTGCGTGATAAATTAATATTTGACAAAGTACCTGTTAGTTCCCAGAGAAGGTACCTATATAGAAAAAAATCAGTTTTTTAAGCTATATATAAATATCATCTTTTTGTAGAAGAAATATTTTGTAGATGTGTTCACTGATACTTTTAATATTATTTTTTTTTTAAATATAAATAGCCAAACTGAACAAGATTGCAAGAGCTTTTGTTTTGTCTATTTGTATAGTTATAGTCGTAGATTTTAGATATAATAAGATCACTTGCAAATAATCATTTATATGTTATTATTTTTTAATTATAGTCCGTTTTTTTACTATTAATAAAAATCTATTTAAACTTATAAAACCCAACATTAAATTGATGGATTACAAAAATAAATGCAAATTGTACATTTCACTCGATAACTAGTCATATATGTTTGTAAGTTCTTAACTAATTTAGGGTTTCATAATCTAGCATCAAAGGGGGTATAGGCATTGATAATTCACTCAGCTGATTTTTTCGGTGTCAAAATCAATTATGAGTTGCATGGTATATCTGTGTAGGCTTCTGCATTGTAAGTTTTGGCGCAGTTCAGTTAGCGCATTTGTAGGATAGCAAGCGTCGGGCGCCGCGACGCCAGTACCTCTAAGCAAACCGCTGGCAACAGACGCCCGACGTTCGACGACTGAGCGTCTAATTTAGTTGCCGAAAACTCTCCCCGCGTTCGCTCTTCTCCCATTGGTCTGCGCAACCACGTGGGCCTTGAGATGTTCGCAAAAACACCGTCGGCGGGATTTTAATTAATCTGATGTACTTACGAGTCTTTTGAAATATCATCCGTCGAACTGTGATTTCGACAAGAAAGTAAATAACAAAACAATTCACTTCGTTTAAAAAAAAAACGAATCAGTTTGCAATATTTTGATTTTTTGTGGCGATACAAAAAAGCTTTTCTTTTTAAATATTTGTGCTTTCAATTGAATTTTTTTGTTGAATATATATTCAATTCAAATTCCAATGTTTTTCTATATAAGTATTCGTTCATTTGTTTAATTTTTTTCGTAGGATGGAAACATAAGTGTCTAAATATTTTTAAATTTACTGATATTTAACCAATTGGTGGGTATGTTTGTACTGTGAAGTTGCATTTTGAATTATGTAATGTTTTTTTTTATAGTTTAGATTCTTTTTCTATTCAACAAAATTTAAACTTTCTTTAATTTTTATGAATCTACGAATGAATCAACTTTTCTCCTCATTTGCGATACCTATTCCATAAAATAAAATTATGATTTTCAAGTGGTAATAAATAATACTTCTAATCTTTCTGTCAACATTGCATTTGTATTGTTTTCATTGCATTTCATATTATCATTGTTTTTAGTTATATATGATTTTCTGATTTATAGAGATAAATGCTATCAATAATGATGCAGATAATTATTTGTATTTTTCTGTCCATATAACTTGTATATACATATAAAATCTATATAAAAGAGAAAGAGTTATTAAAGTACACATTATTGGTTAGATGGATTTTAGATAATGCGGTGGCCGAGCAATTAGTGCACTGGACTTCAAATTCTGTAAGTTTTGGTACAAATCCCGCAGTCATTTTTGTTCAGTTAAGAAAATATATGAGGACAAGTGTGAATTTGATATATTTTGGACATGTTAATATAAGTACCTATGCTTAGAAGGAGATTATCGGGAAAAACACAAAAGTTGTTTTTTTTTTTTCAAAGTTGTCTTATAAATCTTGTAGGTACCGGCTTAGAATAATGCTTCTACTCTTTTCTACTATTGTTTTCGAGTGTCCCATAAGAGCCGGCTAATGTAAAATACAACAGGGAACAATTAAACAGTTCAGCAATGAGGTTCACCACTCATTTTGAATCTAGTGTGGATATACACGCATGTGTTGCGTTCTCTTTTTTAAGGTTGTGCACACTCGCACACCTGTCGCTGGTTACTCCACATTGTGAGATATGCCGTGATGATATGAATGAATGAATAAATTATTTTGAATCAGCAATCATTTTTTGTTTAGCTGTTCATAAATATGTTTACATATCAATATATTTAAACAGAGTTTGTTAGTAATTACCATAAATTTCTTAATTTTACGCTTCTTATAAAGTAACAGTTGTGCTACGAAGCGGATTTAAACACTAAAAAAAATAATAGTAAATATATTTTAATGTATTCAAAGTATGAAGTTGTCATTTATTGCTTTATGTTATGCAATAATATTGTAAAAAATAAGCTGTAGGAATATAGTCATTAATAAATGAATAAACTACCTCCGATTTCCGCGTTGCTCAAAGGAAAGACACCTCTAAAAAACTAAAAACAACTTTGTTTCGTAGAGAATTTCAGTATTGAGCTATCAGCGCTCTTGGAATGATTTTAAATTATTGAACGGCGCTTCATTTTTATTTTTTTTATTTACATAATTAAATTGCACACAAACAACACTAGGTACAAAATTACAATAAATAAGCTTAATATATAATTGTTAAACTACCCTACTTACCTTGTGTCAATTAGGTACTTGTGGCAAACCAATTCATATAAGTAATAACGTACTGGGATGTGAAAGTATAGTGGGTGAGAATGTGTAATGAAATGAGGTGTTATCTTGCTAAGCTGATTTTAAATTGGACAGTAAGTTTATAGTATATTGGTAAGGCTAGTTATGGAAAATATCTAGTTGTAGGGTACATTGATGCTTACATTGTATGTAAGTGGTGAGGATTCTGTTTATTGGTGTGCTTAAAGATGAGTTAGTTCTATAACAATAACTATGGAAGAGTGACGTGTGTCTCGTACGTCGAGTCGGTACATGCAAATTTATATATGAAACAAGGCCCCCAAGTCAAATTGAAAACGCTGTTCGTTATCGCCAAGCGCTATTTTTTTTTTGTATGTGATTTGACGTTTGTTGTAGAAATTTTTTCTACAATAACAAACAACAAACGTCAAATCCCATACAAAAAAAATTAGCGCTTGGCGATAACGAACAGCGTTTTCAATTTGACTTGGGGGCAATGTCTGGACAATCAATATGATTGTATTTAGTATGTTATAGAGGAAGAGTAAATCATTAATCTTTCGTCGTACTGATAGGCATGGGATGTTATATATGTATATCACAGTCATTGTATTTTCTGGTCATTCTGTGGATGAATTTATTTTCTATTCTTTTTATATTATTGCAAAGTTATTGTTTCCAAAGGGCTCCAAATGACAGGCGAATTTCAGTGAACATCTGATGAGCGCAAAATATAGAATTGTTATTTTTTTCGGATTCCTGAAATGCTTCCTTGAAATGAATATAAAGCCAAGCATTTTATATGATTTGTTAACAATATGCTGTACATGTTTGCTGTATTAATTACTTATTATTATTAAAATACAGGCTTATACAAGATAATGCATTGGAAAATACACAGAATAATATATTTGACAGTTGCACATAATAATGCATTCGACAGTTAGGTATATAAATATTTAGGTACATGTTATACGATGCCATTTTTTATCATGCCAACTTTTTCGTGGTCTCTTCACATATTTTTTTTTACAAAAATAATAGTTTGCACTTCTTTGTAAAAATGTCAAGTTATAAAATCAGATGCAAATGTTGTGTGAATAATTAATATTTTTTGTTTTATTTCATCTCAGTTGAAAATCGAAAGCAGGATGCCTGTGCAGAAGTTAGTTGAATTATCTCTTTACCACGACATATGAATTTTAGCGTTCTATGTATATACAATTAACTTATTTTTACTTTACTTGTTAGTAGGTATTTATGTTTCGTTACACATTCATAATTCATTCTTTCAACAAAACATTGGTAGATACTGCTAGGTAGATCATAGTTAGACTTCATTATTTTAAAACGCGTTTTCGTCAAAGAAGCATTCAATTAATTTTAAGCTTTGTATATTACATGTATTGTTTTATGTCATTTTTTATTAAATAAAAACTAAATTTTAGTAAAATATGTCTTACATGCGTGCTTAATTTTATTCGGTAGATTTTACTAAAACATTAAAGGTGACTAATATTTACCAAGTTGTGTAACAACGGAGGTTAAAATGAGAAAAAGAGGTAGAATAAGAAAAGAAAAAAGTTTAACTCTGTTTTTTTTTCATATTCGCTTAGTAGACTTTTGTTCTCAGCTACGTGTAGGTATATACCTAAAATCTTTTTTGCTTCGAAAGCATTTTCGTTATAGTTTTATCACAAAGTCTCAATTTTGTAACCACTAACAAAATCAGAAAACAGCACAGCAAGATATTAAATAGACTAGGATGAAAAGTTTCAGAGGCGAAAATCACAAAATTGTTTTTTTTTCTCAAGAATGATTATTTTTTAACCAACACCATATACCAGAATAATAAAAATATTTATAAATTTGGATAATATTTTATCATACTTTTATCGCTTCTCAGGGTACTAAATAATGTTAATTGCCCTGATTAAGGCCCTTGTATACCCTGGGTATACGGATGTACATATACAATATTTTTTCCTGAAGAAAAGGTAAAATATAGAGGTTTTTTAAGTAGCAAGAATAGTATTTAAAATATTATAATAATAAAAAACTCAGCCGGTAGATTTTCATATTTTCTTTCTATTGAAATAAAAATCTACTACTTCATAAGCCTTGTAGTTTTTTAGTTACGTACCTACAATAAAAAAAATAAAAATTGGTTTAACTTAAACTAATTTTACAAGAGAAGTATTATATTAAACAAATTCAAATTTCAAAAAACTCATGCAATAGAATAAAGATGTAAATATAAACTGTTCTTTATTTCAAAGACGTATCTTTTGAAGGTACTGGGGAAATTATTTTCAAAATATATTATATAGCCAACTATAGCCTCTCAAGAATAAAATATACCTGTTTTTTTAAATGATATCTGCATAAAATTAATGCAAGGTGAAAATCGATTACCACACAATGATTATCTGGACGTGTAATCATAATACGCCCAATCCAGTAACTTTTTGAACTAAAATAGGAACGTTCTAATATTTTAGAATTAAGGTTATTTGAACTTAATTTCGAATTGTAAAACTAAAATCAACAAAAATAGTGCACCGTAGAACTCAAATTGTCTATGGCGCAGACTACGCATGTGTAATCCGCACTGTTCCGCCAAATTTATTCATGTCATTATTATTATTATTATTATGGGAGATTGATCTCGGTTATGGTTCGGTAGTTTCCTTCACAACGGAGCGTACTCAAGTTGTGAGGCTATGTGTTTGTGTGTCTGTGTGGTTGTGTGTAGTTGTTTAAAGTGGTACCTGTAGAAATTTTCTGACTATTGTGCATGTGTTGATAATTGTAGTTTTTTGTATGTTGGTGATTACGTATGGGGGTAACTTTAGTATGTCTATATTTTTTTTTATTATTATTATTATTAAAAAGAGGGTACATCGACAGACATCCAGCTTACAATTTTCATAAAAAAGAAAATAATATTGGTTATTATTTTGAGTGCTGGACGTCCAATTATGGATGCACACAACATTACAAAATTACATGAGCTCATATTTAACCCTTTCTTAACTGATGATTCCAATTGGAATCATTAATGTATTTTACGTACATCTCAATGAAAGTTGTTATCAGCTGAGTTATTTTTCTTCTAAATTATTAATCACAATATTTTTGATCGCTTGCAATACTGAGAATTACGGAAACTTCTGTACTCGGTTATTGTACAGTTGAAAACTCGGTTATTGCGAAATGTGCTTTTCTTGCTAAACACGGTTATTCAAAATTTAATAAATTTGAGTTTTTTTTTTGTTTTCTAGAATGCTATATTTTTTTTAATTAGGTAATCATATTTCCTTCAATCTCTAATAATAATGAAAAATGAATGTTTTTTTATGAAAAGTATATAGTTTTAAATATGAATGATGACAATTATTGGAATTGTTAAAATTTCCAAAAAGAGGAAAAAAAAATATAAATATTATCAAAATTTCTTTATAATCACATATTTTGCCCATTTTTTATGAAACATATTTATTTTCATAATGATTTCATAATTCGGTTAAGAAAGGGTCAATCACACACGTAAGTTACACAAGTAAGAGTATGTAAGTCATGTTGCCGTGATGTCATCTAACCTTACATTTTGATTGATCTGTACTAATATTCTTTGAGTTTATTTTCAACATAACGCAACACGTGTTATTTATTCATTTTTATTTTCTCCGTACACAACTGATATTTGCAACTTAAATAAAATAACTCGAACTGCTGTGAAAATTACTAGTGGTACGCTTCCAATTAGGAAATTACCTAATTGGAAAGTTAATTAGACTAAAATTTGGTTATTGAATAGGGAATTGAACTAATGCGTAACTTAATTAAACTAAGAACATTCCCAAATAGGAACGTTCTTAACTAGGGCCAAGTGGAATAGGAAAGCAGCTATTTTAGCCGGGACATTCTTCTTAAAAAGCTATAGATTCGGACGTTATGTATGCCGAAATTATTATATACGGACCAGAAAAAAAGTGACGAAAACATAGAAGAACATAATTTTATAAAAATGAACCTAAATGTTATTATATTATTAGAAGAGTAGGTAGCTACATATAACAAGTAATCTAAATACCGGTTCCTCATACCACTCAAGAATTTTTAATGAAATTTCATTTAAGAAATTGCGAGAAATAATATTGGAAACAAAATTGTATATTTTTAAACAACACATAATAAAATTGAAATATTATGAAACATTTTGAGGAAATATGTAATGAAAATAACAGTCTGTTAATTGATGATTATTATATTGTAATTTATTATATATTATTATTTACATTCTTCAGTATATTGGCAACCTTTTTAAGAATATTTAATAACGTATTTAACGAGCATTATCCTATAATATGTATGATTGGAAAAAAACTCATTTTTCATCGCATATCATTAAAATTACTTGTTAAACGATTTTTTCGTAAAATAAACATAAAAAAAACTGTACACAGACTTACATACTTAAAAATGGCAAAAAAACGTAAAAGTAGATGGGGCAATAATACAAGTGATATTAAAATCGAATAAAAACCTCCTTCGTTTGATTTGTACAAAAACAAATCGACTTTCATTAATAATACAATTAACTGTCGATAATATATACTTAGTGTATTTACAATTCAACCAAACAGATATGTGACTGCCAACTTTGACTTAAATTTCAGGTATCTAACATCTAACATTAGATTAGAAATATATTTAGTATGGTACAAGTCTAGGGGAAAATCAATTATGGATAACATATATTATATTAGACATAGGTAGGTACTAAAAGTTCAAGCGAATTCTCGTTAGACGTAACATTCTCGTGAAACTAGTTAAGAGACAAAAGGAAACCGTAGTTAAACTGTTTTAGATAGTCTCCAGTTATGGATAGAAAATATGTACCTACCTACGTTGAACATTGAACATGTTCAGTGAAGATAGCCAATACCGTTCGGTATAACATTTAGCTAATGTAATCAATATAGAAATAACAATGAACTCCTAATTGTGAATTGGCTTTCATATTATACACTACGTTAAGTTTATGTAACGATTGAATTTGTAATATCAAATTTCAACCCCTTTGAGGAAATCCGAGAAACAATGTAGTTATGGCAGTTCTTGGATTGTCACTGAAACAATAAGATTTTTTCGAATTGTTTCAAGTAATTAGTATTTGTTTATTAGTATTGATGACAATTAAATAAATTTTTCAAACATTATTTTTATCAATTATCAAGTTTACATATAAGAGTAATGTTATTGCCATGTTTTTCAATAACTTTCTGCAATCTTTTAGGTAGTGACATTATCCCGTTGCTGTAGAAAACGCGCCAAGTAATTTTGGCAGTCCTCTCTTGAATCTGACACTGCCTAAAGATATCTGAAGAGACCGAAACAGGTGGAAATCTGAAGATGCAAGGACAGGGCTATATGGCGGATGCATTAACACCTCCCAGCCAAACTCTGTTAATTTTTGCTGAGTGGCTAAATGTGTGTGGTCTAGCGTTATCGTGATGAAAGACCAGATTCTATTAATCAATTTTCTCTCAACTTCTTGCTTTAATATAATCAGTTGTTGGCAGTAGAGATCCGAACCGATGGTTCTGCCCGGCAGTTAAAGTTTATAATGAACAATGCGCTTCCAATCGCACCATACACCCACCTTATTGCGAGTATCACCTTATTGCGAGTTAACCCGGGTTTTGCCACAGTCAGTGAAGCCTGACCGACCTTTGACTATGTCCATTTTCGCACGTTCTTGTCGTACGTAATCCACTTTTTATCACCATTTATCAATCTCTTCAAAAACGGTTCGGTTTCATTAAGTATCAATAAAGAATCGCAAATGAGTACACGGTTCATTAGGTTTCTTTCAGTGAGCTCATGTGGCAACCAAAAATGGAGCTTTTTTTGTACCCAGCTATTTTTCAAATGGGTCAAAACTGTTTTGTGGACTATTCCCAGTTTTTCAGCTATGTCGTACTACTGAATTGCCGATCTTGCCCCACTTTTTCAAAAATGGCGTCCATTTTATCCGTAACAGGGCGACCAGTGCATCTTTGACATCAAAATTCCCGGATTGAAAAGGTTTAAACGAACTTTGTGCTACTCTTACTGACACTGCATTAGGTCCATAAACGTCACAAATTGTTTTCGCGGCTTGCGTTGCATTTTTTCTTTTTTTGTAATAAAATTTAAAAATGTATCGAATTTCTTCATTAGATTCACTCATTTTGACTAAAAGAAAAACAAATGAAAAATAGCTGGAAACAACATTTTACTAATTTGGTTCTTTTTTCGAAATGCAAGTTTATACATACTATATGCGAAAAGACTTTCTATCCGACCTAATAATACACATAATGCACTTATTAATAGGTACACTTGACATCTCTGCGAAATTTCTCAGTGCGTTTATGACAGCTGTCTCCTATCTTTCCTAGTACGTTTATGACAGCTGTCTCCTATCTTTCCTAGTACGTTTATGACAGCTGTCTCCTATCTTTCCTAGTACGTTTATGACAGCTGTCTCCTATCTTTCCTAGTACGTTTATGACAGCTGTCTCCTATCTTTCCTAGTACGTTTATGACAGCTGTCTCCTATCTTTCCTAGTACGTTTATGACAGCTGTCTCCTATCTTTCCTAGTACGTTTATGACAGCTGTCTCCTATCTTTCCTAGTACCTACTTTGATTTAATCAGCTGTCTTATTTTAGTGTTCTTTTATGTACTAGTAAATTAATTACATATCCTTTGTAATTTTTTTCTAATCCAACTGTCGATTCGTTCATGAGAATTCAATTCTCTTAATGAATCGACATTATTAAGCCAAGATGCGTGTACGAAGGAAAATTTTGTATGGTGTAGTGGACTTTTTGCATGCTAATAACACCAACTAGAGGCCTCGCAGCATATATGTTCCTATACATGGATTTACTCAGAATTCGGAGTAGAACATTTTATGTGAGTTTTGTGTGTGTGTGTGTGTGTGTGGGTGTGTGTGTGTGTGTGTGTCTGTGTGTGTGTCTGTCTGTGCCCCCCTTATAACTTTAGACCCGCTCAATTTACAGAGCCCAAAATTTCAGAATATATAAACAGTTATAGGCTTACAAAACTTTTATACTCAGAATTGTGAATATTTGTTTCAGTCAGGGGTTATCAATTTTTGAAATTTTGGTTAATTTTTCCATATATCTCAGAAACCATAAAAGCTAAAACGCTGAAAATTGGTATAAACATAGACAAATACAAAATCTCAAAAAAAAAATCAAAAAAATTCCAGGGTTTCTCAAACATTTTTTATTAAAAAAAGAATTTTTTGTATGATAAATTTATGAGTTTAACTGCCTATATTTCCAAATTTTTTAAAAATTTTGAAAAAAGCCGAAACACCCCAACTAGATAATTTAATTTTCTATAAAAAATATTAATATTGTATTACCAAATCTCAATTTTTCTCTAAGAATTTTTATAAAAATTGAATTTAGTGACGACATTGCTTCATACAATTTGTATGGCAGTCGCTTATACACAATATGTAAGAAGACTTAATAGTTTAATATGTACCTACTTAATATCCAAACATACATACAGAACCATCATGCTGTTTTCATATTCCGGGTAGGAAAAGAGGACTGACCTCCATACTGTCCTATCTTGACATACATACCAACATATGTTAAAATTTTCAATAATTTGGATTTATGGGTTTATAGTTTGATTCTTATTCTTCAACTAAACATACATACTATCGCTATCGACAGTTGAATCGCATGTGTTACATGCAACTAGTCCTATTGAATAATGCATGGAGCTTTCACTGGTCCAATAATAAACGAATGCATATTGTCTGATTTATTAATCGTGTATACTGTATAAGTCTCTATCAACCAATAAATAAAATTGAAAAACAATATTTAGCACCCTCTACAAGTTACTAGTTTTTGCCAAATACCTTTCTTTTGCCAACAAACCAGTGTTTCCAGTCCAGAGAATCTAGATTTGCGTATGAATTAATTATTTATTTATTTACCTTCTATCACACCATATTTATAATGACAACAATGAGTAGATTACTGCTGCCCATCTAGGAAATCCTGTTCTAGGGCTAGCAGTTTACAATTTATATTGACAATTATATGCAATTATGAACCAGGTGATTGTTCCCGTTCCACACTAAATATGTACACAATCTCAACTTTCTGCACGCACAATCATTACCTCAACAAACATGTGGGCTCACACAAAACAGATCAACTAGGTCCCAATGTCTACCATAATACCTGTCATAAATCCTATCTCTGACGCGTTTTTTATTTCAGAACCATAGAATGAGACCAGTTGTAATTAATATGAATCACATGTTGGTGTAATTAATATGAATCATATTGTTCCCAAATCAAATCAAATACTTTTATGTTGTGTTACTTGTTATTTTAAATTAACTTTCGATCGAACCCGGGACGCCAGCACGGTAGCCAAACGGCTTACCACTTAGGCCACGGAAGTCGAATTGGCTTTGGGGTGAGTGTCGGTTTCTTAAATTTCAAAAGAAATATCTCTTATTTTATTCAAAACTTAATGCAAGATTAACGCAGTAAGGCCTTAAATCCCGTTATTTTGAACCATCAACCGTAGCTGTAATTTAACTTGGTATTTTTTTTCTGTGGCATTTTTTGTTCCTTTTGTTCATTCGGTGGATAAGTAATTATTTTTGAATATTTTAACAGGGTGAAAAGTTTCTATATATTTTGGCATGTTCTATAGAACGAAGTAGATCAAAAGAGTAGGGTGTAAGCTTAAAAAAAGGGTCAAAAGAATTGATTCAGCAAGACAAGTTAAATAAAAAGCACTCATCCTTTCCTTAAGGTAGTTTTGGCATTTTCATGCCTCCGTGATCCCATACTAGAAAACGGAAAACACTTAAGAAATTTCGTGTTTTATTACATTTTGTTTAAGTATTGTTGTATCTACAATAGGTATTTTTTTTTGTTCTTTGTTATATGTATAATCCAAGGTTCATTATTATCCAATAGTTAAAATTCATTACCTACCTTTGCGACCAATTTTATAAGGCAAATATTATTCTTCCCTTATTCCTAATATATTTTCAAGCAAAATATCCATTAATTGATTAATTAGAATGTACTGCCTTTAAATATTAACAAATAATGATGTATCGTCAAAATTACATTTCTCATATTTATGTCAAATTTACCTAGAAATATCTAAAAATTATTTCAAATGCCTGGTATAATCTGTACAGATTTATCAAATTTTATCGAAAAGGTGTCGCACAAAGGTACTCTTTTGTGAGCTTTTTCACTATCTTTATCGCCGAATCTAGTTTCAGCAATATAATATATTATTTAGGATGGTGAAGGTGCTTAAATCTCATATAGTCCCAGGAGTGTTTCATGCGATACGAGATAACGACAAAGTTTAACACTATTCCTTAATTGGATGTTCTAACAAATTGGATACAATGTTATCTTGTTTTTTGATATCATATTGTCATTTTTATAAGGAAATTTTCATAAGGAAAAATCGTGATTTTAGTGTCTTTGAACTATGTGAACAAAAATAAACATTGGTAATTATTTGTGTTAGGTATGAATATACAATTTATCGAAACTTTTAATTTAATTTAATGAGTTATTAATTAAGTTTTTTAAATTATCTTTTAAGAGTCTTAGGGTCGTATTACGGGAGAGTTTTTTAGATTAATGTAAGAAAAAGTTGAGGTCCAGTTAGCAGTATTCTCGCTGTAGGGACCTTTCCTTTTTCTCAAATAACTCGTGTAATTTGACTCTTATTTATAAACATAATATAGGTATGTCTTTTATCTGGTATTTGATACTTGATTTTATTTAATTCTCTAACTGTTAGTAGGTACCTAAATGTTCGTTAAAAATGTAATAAAGGTTAAAATTTATGCATTTTTAATGTGTCATCGTAGTATCAAACGAAAGATGGCGGTTAATTTCAATGTGCATTCAAGATTAACGTATATTGTTACTTTTATTTATGTTTTAGCCTATAAGCGAAAGTAACACGTTTCTATGGTTTTTTGGTGGGTATCTGAGGTAATAGTTATATCATAACATATTCCAACTGTCGATTCGTTCATGAGAATTCAATTCTCTGAATGAATCGTCAGTATTAATCCAAGATGCGTGTACGAAGGAACATTTGGTATGGCATAGTGGACTTTTTGCACGCTAAAAACACCAACTTAGAGGCTTCGCAGCATATATGTTCCTGTACATGGATTTACTCAGAATTCGGAGTAGAACATTTTATGTAAGTTTTGTGTGTCTGTGTGTGTGAGTGTGTGTGTGTGTGTGTCTGTGTGTGTGTCTGTGTGTGTGTCTGTCCTTCCCCCCTTATAACTTTTGATCCGCTCAATTTACAGAGCCCAAAATTTCAGAATATATAAAAAGTAATAGGCCTACAAAACTTTTATACTCAGAATTGTGAATTTTTGTTTCAGTCAGGGGTTATCAACTTATGAAATTTTGGTTTATTTTTCCATATATATCTCAAGAACCATAAAAGCTGGAACGCTGAAAATTGGTATAAACATTTCAAAAAAATTCCAGGGTTTCTCAAACATTTTTTATTAAGAAAAATATTTTTTTATGATAAATTTATGAGTTTAACTGCCTATATTTCCAATTTTTTTAAAAATATCAAAAAAACCGAAACACCCCAACTAGATAATTTAATTTTCTATAAAAAATATTAACATTGTATTAGCACAACTCAAATTTTTTTTAAGAATTTTTTTAAAAATTAAATTTAGTGACGACATTGCTTCATACAATTTGTATGGCAGTCGCCTACACACAATATCTAAGAAGACTTAATTGTTTGATACTAATCTCCAAACATACATACATACCATCATGCTGTTTTCATATTCTGGGTATGATTAAAGGACTGACCTCCATACTATCCTATCTTGACACACATACCTAGGTACATGTGCTGTATATAAACCAAATATCTTAAAATATTAAATAATTTGTATTTATGGGTTTATAGTTTGGTACTTATTCTTCAACTATACATACTATCGCTATCGACAGTTGGATCTCATGTGTTACATGCAACTAGTTTAAAAATAAAACCCGTAAAGTTCACATTTTCCAAATATATTACGTAAGAACGTTTGTAATTCTATGTATGTAAAATAATCGATTATTTTCCGATGATAACGTTGTATCTATATTTGTTTGAAAGTTTAATATTTTAACTTTGATATTATATTATAATTATTAATATCATAATTATTTGTGTATTGATTAGAATTGACAATGTAATCAGAAAATTATAGTAGGTATAGAAAGAACTATATTTAATAATAATGAACACTTCCTTGCACCCTGCGCAAGTAGCGAGTTTATTGCCGTATGGCAATTTCTTACAACTAATCAGTATTTCCAGCCCAGAAAAGCAATATTTGTGTGAGAAATGAATTTAAATAAATTTCTACTCTGCTGGGAATCGAACCCAGGACACCCGCACAGAAACCGAACGGCTTACCAACTGTGCCTCGGCGGTCGGCATATTTTTATGACGCTTAAAGATTTGTGGCCTAAAATTAATATGAACTATATAGATGTTGGCTTAAAAATTCACAAAAAATACCATAAAACTATTATATTTTGTTCTTTATACACAAACATATTGTTAAAATTTTCCAATTATTTTAACGGATTTTTCTAGTAAAATAAGTTTTTATTAGAATAATGAAAAAGCAGAGATAACATTTCACCAAAAGTGAAGATATATGAAAATAAGATAGACTTAACTGGTCTCCAGAGAACACTTATGAAGATAACCCTGAAGTTTGAACAACAATTTGCAGAAGAGTGGTTAAAATTGCATCGAAAATAAAAATAAATGTTGGAATGTTTCTAGCCGAGTCTAAAACTCAGTGTCCGATGTTTCACCATTCCTCTTGATGTGTGCAATTTCTTTTATAGGATTTAATCCTATTGAAGACAGTTTTCTTCTTTCTTGTCTCGCCTTGGTTCTTGCAGAAATCGCATATTTTGCTTTAATCGACGTGCCAGAAAAATACTTATTTAAGAATAGATAGGTACCATTAATATTCCGAAAATAACATTCCCAACATATTGTTTGGTATTTCTTTAGTTTAAGGTTGTTGGATGATGCATGATTAATAATTTACAACATAAATGCAAACGTCTCCAGAATTTATATTATCTTCTGTTTTATGTGCTAGTTTCAATCTATGGAGAAATCTATGAGGGCAGTTAGGATTTTAACATATAAATTTTACTTGAGACGGTGTTTTTTTTAAATAATTGATATTATTTTAAATGCAAAATATTTTTTATTAGAAAATTGTATCGAGGTAAATAATTATTCACAAATAGGACAACGTCTGACGGGTTTTGCTAGAAGCTTATAAATAAACAATTCGTTACTCGAACACAACATTAATGATTGCGTACAAAGTTTCGTAAACGACTTAATAAAAAATTATAACACAACCGCGAAATCTTACTTAACTTTATGTTACAGTGAAGGCACCTATATTAAGTCCAGTGTACCCATTTGATTTTCCTAGTTAATTAAAATTATTAATTTAAGTCTGAAAGTTAATTACATTTTACACCGAGAAAAAGTTCATCTAACTTGAGCTTTTATTCACCCAGAGAGGATTCCTGAGATTTAACATTTATCATTTCTCCAGATTAATCATGTTTTTTCAAAACTCTGCTGAACAAACTACGAAATTTCTTCACCTGAGTTAAGACTAGGCAAAAAATATCTTATATATTTCTTTTGTGTAAAGGCAAGAAAACTTAGATTCTGTGTCTGATTCTATTATACAGTGGTACAATGAACAAGAATAATAAGTACTCGCTACAATGAAAATATTCTTGGACACTGAATTTATTTTTTAATCTCTAAAAGAGTTGAACAACCCGTTGAAACTCAGCAATGTTTAACACCAATAAACTCATGAAAACAAAAAGTATATAGCTTTAGATACTTTGTTATTTGAAACATTTATGAATGTTTAGTTATAGTACCTACTTATGTAAATACAATATAATATGCAGAAAAAATCATATAAATATTTGTATACTGATTAGGTAAATAATTATTTCTTGAACAGATAAATTGGCGAATAGACATACTAAATAATTAGATTAATATTAACTAAGATAATTATGTAAATAAAATATTAATAAATATACATAAAAGGAATATTTTACAAACTTATACAATAACGTCTGCATACGGTATGTGTTTGGACTCAAAAAGTTTGATCACTTACCTGTCTGAAAGTGGGAAACAGTTGAAGTGGTTCAAAATCCGAAAACGAAGATATTCCCATGTTATTTCCTTACTTTATTTATTTATTTATTTAGGGACAAATACAGTCTTAAAATACTAAAATAGAATAATACACTATAAAATAATAACAAACAGACCAATTACATATGTCCACAGATGTTAAATATGAAACATTTTAAACATCATAAATATAAATATAACTAAGATTTATTGTATGTTTGCCTGTGAAGGGAAAGGAAGGAAAGAGAAAAAAAGGATGGGAAAAGGATTGTGACAGTAAATTGTTATATTTTTGTTACAGACAACAACACAAAATGTAAATAAAAGTATACAAAAGATTATATTAGAAAAAAACACAAATAATGAACATCAAAAAAATTTAAACATACGAGTTTATGCTATGCACTTATAGAGAGAACTTTTGTATACGTTATTACTAGCGGTGAATATAATATCAGAATGTGTGATACTGGCCGAGAGGTTGACATTATAGAAGTTACAAGCCCTTTTGATGAACTCATTTTGATTAGAATAAGTGTTACTTCGAGGAACGTAAAACAAGTAGTTTGATCTGCCATTTCGCAACGGCACCTTGAAATTAATTTTATTTTATCTTTATCAGACACTTATGAATCCTATCACACCTAAGTACCTCAAGTAGAAATTCGTCCATCTTTCATCTCATGGCCTAAATTTACGGTCTCAAAACCATAGTACATACACTCTCAATACCAATACATCATACATCCTCCTACACTTATTCGTTCACAATACACACAGCCCGGCTGTGGAACCATTACCCAATGGTATAAGAGAAGCTCCTAGCTTAATGGTTTTCAAGAAGCTTCTGAAGTCACTCTTCTTATCCTCATACCTATAATTCCTTTATCCTTATCCCATAACAACCCATCCTTTTCCTATTTTTGGACATAATTAATATTATTATAAATTATGTTTTTTATATAAACTTTTGTACTATTTTTTTTCTTTCTCATTGTAATGTGTATTAGTTTTAATTTGTAATATGTACCTATTTTTTACTTGCTTATACTAATGTATTAACTAGTGTGGTTGACTGATAGATATTGCCTACGGGGAATAAGTCCGCCACATTATGTAAAAAAAATACGTAATAAAAGTATTTTATTATTATTATTGTATCGTTCATAATTATTTGTTAAATGATTAATTAAATGTGCATAGTAAAAACTCAAATCAAACTTTCCACTTATCTATAGGAGTGGAGAGTGAAAATGAAATACAAGATATAAATTTAATGGTTAAACTTTCTGTTTTGTTTTATTTATGAACAAGTCTACAATACAATTTATATGTTTATTAGTTTCGGATGTTGTTAAAGTAATTTATGTTTCCTAGTAAAATATCGGCTTCTCAGTAGTAAAAGTTGCGGTTGTTTTAGCAAAATAATAAATAATTTAAAAAATAAGATAAATAAACAATTGACATATATTTTTTTACTGATTGTACTCCACTAAGATATACCTAGTCCGATAATCTTATATTTCCTCATCTAAGTGTATAAAATCGCTAAAATAGGATTAATATATAATAATTATTTAATACAATTTAAGTTCTTTGGATGGTTTGTTAGGAACATTACCTGCTCGACCTCTGACCCTACAAATTCTTTGTAAAATTCAATTGAAAGCATAGAATATTCTCAATGATCTTTGACTGACATACATATTTCGCTATTGATATATGTAAGTTGGAACGCTATAATATTGTTTTAGTGTGATTTTCCATTTCTTTATGCTTGCTATGTGAGACCTCGTCATAGTTGTTCAAACAATCTGTAAAAAATCTTATTCTATCACATACTTTTTATTGTTATCTTCATGATCAAATTTTAACAGCGTTTATTTAACTTTCATACTTCTTCATCTACGTCCAAGTTTCACTTGGAAACGCCAAAGTTGCTACTAAAATGCGTTGATTGGCTTCCTTTGAAATGATAGGATCAAAAATTATTGGATTAAGTGCTCTGTTTTCTAATAAGTGAAAATACAAATAGTGTGTTGTAATTAATATCAATCGAAATGGATACCGCACTAACTGAAGATAAATTGACAGCAAATTCAGAAACTTCTGGTAAATGTCCTTCATCTGCTGTATCCCCATCGGCTGATGCAGTTCCTGGGACAAGTGCCGGACAGGTACAAAGTCCAGACACCGACATGGAGGATGTTGTAGAAAAATTAAAGAATGAACTCCAGCAAATGTCTAGCGTGCAAGGGAAGGTGTCATACCCTGGAGCGCCGTCCACACATACGAGCCAAATGCGACAAAACGTCAGTGGAAAGCTGTTCAAGAAGTGTAAGAGCGCGACATTTCAAATCGATGGAGCTACATATACAATAGGTAAGTTAAATATATCAAAATATTTTATTGTTATATATGTTCGTTGTTTATTGAAACCTTAGGGGTAAGTCTGGTCAACCGGCGGAATCAAAACCATCCATGTTTACCCGTATCATGGATACACTCTTAATTATCATTTGGAGTTCTATAACGATATAAAGATATTATAAAACTCCATAAGATAATTATATCCATGATATGGGTAATCATGAGGATTTAGATTTCACCGTTTGTCGGGACGTGCCTCCCTGGTGATATAATATGTATGTAGTCTCAAATATATTACAAATACTTTTGAATTCAATCTGTACAAGAAATTAAATTAGTTTTGAACTGCTAGGTAATTCTAACACGTTCAATTATTCGAATCTCGTTTACTTCCCGCTTGATGATAATCTTTGACAGACAGAGATGACCGATGTATCATTTATAAAAAAGAGAGTCATCATTTATGTTCTTAAATAAAGGTTTTCGTGGAGTCGTTGACAAACTAATTTGGTACACACATCATAACCATTTGATTTTCTGACAATAGAACAATTTATCCCAGCATCAACTTTTTTCTCTTGTGTACGATATCAGATTGCTGGGCATTAAGATTTATTATATGAATTGGCAACTTCAATTTATAACGTCTTTTATATTTTTATCTTGGAAGAAAAGTATAGGTGATCTTTAATTTTTATGTCCTAAAAATATCTCAATCCTATTACTTACTTACTTTCCGTGTCTGGAACACCATCAAATTAGAACACCCCAGTGCTCGGCCACCCGTATGTCGCTTTCCTTCGCTGTCACGGTGTCTTCATGTGTACATGTAACTCCAATCAAGGGGCATGAGAGAAGGTGCGAGTTGTCCTGCACAGTGCCACACTCACAGGTATCTTCCTCTCTGTAGCCCCATTTTTTGAGGTTACTGAAGCAGCGGGTGACGCCTGTTCTTAGTCTGTTGAGTGCCCTCCATGTTGCATAAGGTAAATTGTCCCACTGACATCTCCTCGGCTGGAGGTAAGTGTGTGGGACTGGCACATTCTGCACGCCACAATGACAGCCTTCGAGCCCCGGGTGGTTCGACCACAGGAGAAGTCGACTCCAGGAAACTCTTCCTTGACTTGAGTCTACCCTGACGCGTCTGAGATCCATGCATGGGGTGTCTAGGGTCAGAATTAAGTTTGCTCCTATCGGTTTCCGCTGCAACACGCCGTCTGATTTCGGGGGGGGGGGGGGCAATACCTTTAGAAAAACTATCCTATTAGAAAAACTAAAGCCAGCCTGACACCATATCCCCAATCATGTGGAATATGAGTTGAAAAGTAGTGTCTGCAGTCATTTTTGAAGGAATATGAACTGAAACTGTGTGTCTCGTTGGTTTATATTGTTTATCTAATTTGTCTTTGCATAGGAATCTGAATTATCATTCATCGTTCAAAAGAAGGAATCATTATTTATCTCATATTCTTTGTAAGTTTTTTTCGTATTATTTTTAATTCTTAAAAAAAATCATCCCATCGGTGCTCTTCCACGAAATTGTTATGATTTAAAATGTTCTTAATACTATTTTTAGTGTACCTATTGCTTCTCACATCCCTATATATTTGGCCTTTGAATGAACTTTGTTTAGGAGAACATTGAATTCATTTTCAGACATTCTCATTTTTTATATGAAAATGGATGTTCTCATAAGAATTCATTATTTTACATGTAAAAAACTCCATGATTTTGTTTTCTCCTATCCAACCAAGATTGCGTCCATTTTGTGCGAGAACATCTCTCGTCGTCGATCTTCATTTTCATCTGAAAGTATTTGATCGCATGGAGCCGCAACGGCTAAACATTTATTTTCTTTATTATTTATTTATTTATCTTCTTGTAACATGATTCCTTCCAACCAACCAGAGTTGGTGATAATATACAATACAATGTCAACAATAGCAATCAGGTTATGACATGATAAATATTAAAAAAAAATGTGAAAAATAAAGATAACACAAGAAAAAAAGAAAGAAAAGATAAGATATTATAACAGTTCATAGCAATGATAGGAAAATAAAAGGATATGGAGAGGAAGAAGAAACCAAGTACCTATTATAGCTTTTTTATAACATAATTTCCAATATAAAGTCCATAGTTGCATGTAACATATGAGACCCAACTGTCTTTGGTGATATTATGTTTAATTGAAGAATACGTAGATACCAAACTTTAAACACTTAAACATATTTTAAGATATTATGTTTTTTTTATAAAACATGTAGGTATGTATGTCAGGATAAGATATTATGGAGGTCAGTCTGTTTTCCTACAAAGAATATGAAAAAAGCATGATGGTATCAACATTATGTAGGTATGTTTGGATATTAAGTACCTATGTATGTAGGTATTAAACTCTTGAGTGAGATATTGTGTAGTGTATAGTGCCTTACAAATATGAAAAGTATGAAACGATATCATCACTAAATTACTTTTTTATGCTACAATTTAAAGAAAATTCATACTTTTATGTAAATTAATAAATTTACAATGTAAAATTCATATTTTTTATAGAAAATCAAATTATCTAGTTGGGGTGTTTGGGAAACACAAATTGATAATTATGAGGATAAAAGTTTTGTAGGCCTAAAATTTTCTATATTTTCTAAAATTCTAAGCTCTGTAAATCAACCGGACCAAAAGTTATGAGGAACACACACAGATACGCACAAACACACTAAATATTCTACTCCGAATTCTGAGTAAATCCATATGTAAAACATATAGGTATGCTGCGAAACCTCTAATTTGGTGTTTTTTGACTTCAAAGTTGAAATACCATGAAAAATCTATATTTTGGCTATTACCTGGCATACAAATCTCTTGATACTTTGTCGATATGTTAAGAGAATAAAATTCAGTTGGACAAGTCGACAGTTGAATTAAAATAACATGCAATTTATATTTTCGTAATTGAATAAATAATAATATTCACGCATTATTAAAACAATCGAATCCAGTAATAATAAACAATTTATTTATTTATTTATTTTACTCATGTCTGACAAATATTGATACTATTATTAACATATACATATATTATACAGTGATGTAGAAAGCAGTGTCATTAAGGTATTTTAATCACCATCAAACTAGGCAAAGCCTGTGTTATGATGGCTATTTCTTTCACATAAAATTATGAATACAGTATAAGCGTACACATATTAACACAATACAATTATATAAAAATATCAATAAAAAAAAATTGACTAAAATACTATAAATATAATGGCTTTTTTACAATCATAAAAAAATGAAAAATGACAAAAACATGATGACTATTTCTTTCGTATAAAATTATGATTACAATATAAACATACACATATTAACATAGTAAAATAATACAAAATATTAAAAAGATGACTAAAATGATTGTTAAAATAGTAAAAAATATAATGGCTACAATTATATAAAATTATAAAAAGAAAATGGAAAAAATTCATACAAATCCAATAATATTCCGAAACAGGTTATCAAAGACCAATAATCAAGAAAATTAATATAAAAAAACAAGCGAGAATCATTAATACACACAAAGATGAATGTAATTTTATAGCCATGAGATATTTATTATTGCTATAATATGGATTGGCAATAATATGAATATACATAATTTTTAAAAGTGATAACATTTTTAAGTCATTTAAATAATATCGTGTCAGGCACAATATCATATTTTCAGTGCATAATCCAATTAGTTGAAATATGAGTTGGAATAAAACCTAGTGTCAGACTGGCTTTAGACGTCTTTCATCAGTCTCCTGACCACTTTAAAGAATTTACCGTTTTATGAAAGTTTCAAGTATTTTAATATTATCAACTTCATACAAATACTGATGACAGAGTTTATTAAAAACATATTAAAAACATTTTAAAAAGTAAACTAACAAATTAACTTAAAAAGAAAATCCTTAAACTGTTCCTCAAAGGCGTTTTGCATTACTTGGTACGTAGAACATTATGTATGAACTATTTTTTATATATGTAGGTAGTAGACAGATTAGCAAGCAGAGCACTGGTCCAAAATTCTAGTGAATCTAGGATTAAATTCTAGTGAATTTTAGATGGGTCGATGGCAGAGCGGCTAGCGCGCTGGGTTAGTAATCCATTGGTCGCGAGTTCGAATCCTGCCTCGACCGATTTCGTTCACCTATAGCACAAGCATTTATTTGATTATTTAAGGGAACGTAGGAAGATGTATATGTGCTTGTTTAACAAGGACATATTCATTAAAAAAAAAAACAGCCTTCATTTGAACGTTTAGTGAGAAAAATAATGAGATATTGTATATACTTTTCCTATAGTCGAGGACACTTAGGATACAAAATGGAAGGTTTCAACAAATAAATGTTCCACAAAAACAGATTTATTACTTGATTATTGTATAATAGTCACTGGATTCATCAAAGGTTCATAAAAATATACATAATCCGTAGGTTGGGGCACATAGTAAGAATGAACAAACGGTCCACGGTGTAGAAACTCTTTTGTTGTAGATCAATTGGAAAAAAAGATCGTAATCTGGAGACCGAAATTAATGTAAAAGATCTGAGGTCTCAACAGTTGACTAATTATTATGTGGAGTGGTGACAATAGAGGATGCCTAGAATCATGCTCAAAACTCAAGACAGATGTGGCTATGTATTTTATACTTGAACAAAACTATACAACAAATAAAACCACTGCCTAACTTTCAACTTAAGTAAGAATCGCAAATCAAAAGAAAATATTATGTTGTACCAAAGGTTTTAGTCTAAAATAGTTTCCTCTCCGTAGTTCCTGATAAAGAAGCATGACGATACAAGGCAAAGTAGGCACAGTTTGTAAAATTTATATTGTGGAGCCAACCGTTTTACTTATGTCAAAGTTGTTGATGTTTCCCCATCAAAATATTTTCCAGCCAACGGCTTTCGGAACAAAGTTTCTTATCCTTGAAGCCAAGAAACCTATATAATATTATGTTTAGTAAACATTTGATAATATAAACTATCAAGCATCTAGGAAAAACCTATATTCAAAGTTGAACCAAAGTTTTTTTTTATGAACATATCTCGCATAACAAAAACACAAAACAATGTATATGATTAAAACCTACAAAATACAACATTCTACAATATGCTTCTATGATTTTTACTCTCCACACTATGGAATAGTGGAGAGTCATGATTTCACAATTTTCAAGCGTATTTTTTTGCATCAATTTCTTAACGAGTATCATGTAGAGAGTGCACTCTATGAGTTTCGTCGTGATATGTTTGTATATATGGCGTACGGATTATCCTTTTTGTGTCCTCTCTACAGTCCAAACTATAAGTCAGATCAACTTCATATTTACATAATATGTGTAAAGTGGATATACCTAGAGTTGATTTGTTTTCCATAGACAACTTTTAATTTCTTCTCTATGATTTCATCATTTACGTTCTTTTTTGTGTCCTATCTACAGCAGACTTCATATTGATATCATATATGTAAAGTTCATAAACTTAGAGTTGATTAGTTTTCCATAGATATCCGTTAATTTCTTCTCTATGATTCTCTATGATCTGTCCAAATTTTCAAAACGCTCTCGCGTTCTGGAAAATCGAGTTTTTAATTATCAACCGGCTTTTCTGACGTATATAAATACAATTTAAATATTATTTTAGATTGTATCTAAAAATATTTAGGTAACAAATATATATTATGTTGCAAATATTTGCTATAATGTATATTATTAAAATGCTACCGATAAATTTAGTATTCCTAAATAACGTCTTAACGATTTTGGAAAAATGCCAACGGCTGACATGCCATGTAGGATTTTTACTGAACGAGAAAACCGTAAAATCGTTCAATTTGGCTTCCCAAAACGGTATATTTTCAAATATTGTTATCCAATGATTTTTTTAATGATTTCTGAAATAGGAATTTTTATGTCGAAAAACATGTTATTTCCTCAACTAAACGGTAATTGATTTCATTTGCTCAGTAGAGATTAGTTGATGTTTCTGTTAATATTTTTTCAAGTGATTCAGTACACAGACCAAGAATCTACATATAGACATAAAATAAACAATATTTTCTGGTACACATTGACGTACAACCAAAATTTTACTGTCTAATTGTTTTGACACCAATAGGATCAAAAAAGAAATTAAGGCCGCCATTCTCATTTTATCCATCAAGTTGAACACATCTATTGTGGCCCTGGCGAAATGAAAATTGGTAATATTGGCTCTTGATGATACTGCCCGACTCGCTTAAGTGGACTGAAAGTCACCCACCGCTTACCCGGGTATCTCAGGCGCGTTAGCACCTCTTTACCAGCACTTACTTGAAAATCTTTTTACGCAGGCGGGCTCGGAGTTTGCCGGATGGGCTCCCCCCAACAAACCCCGCCTGCTATATTATAGACTCTCAGTGCCCTCATTCAAGGATGAAGCCTACCTAATGCATCTTACTAGTTAAAACTAATCTTAATATCTAGGTACTTATAACTACTTATAACTAGCATCATACTATAACTATACATCTTACAAGCTAATTGTCTTAATACTACTGTCTTAGTCTTAAGCCTTAGATTAATAGGTGAAGGAGCCAGGACAGAGGCGTCCTGACATTTCAAAAGAGCCATCGCACCCGTATCACCAGGTGCGATAGCTCACCTCGACGCGAGGAAGGAGGACCCACTCAGATGGGGGCACTTGATTAGACACCTCCACGAAGGGAGAAGGGACGGCACGAAACGTCAACGAGTCATCGACCACTCCGCCACAGCATCTCTCCAGGCCAGATCAGGCCCACCGCTGTACGAGACCTTCGACCGGGGGTAAACCCGGTCTCCAGAGCTCATCCCAGCGTGAAACCCACACATCAACAAACTCTTCGAAACGAGCAACATTGTGATGGTTCGCCAGCACTTCGCCAAACCAGACTGGCTGGGCGGTGCCAGCACACATACTTCCTATCATATTCTCCCTGGCATCCATCAACAAAGGGCACTCCCAAAGGATATGCTCTGCATTCTGGGTTCCGGTACCACAAGCACACCACGGATCCACCGCTAGGCCTAACTCAAATAGACGGCTTTTAAGCTCCCCGTGTCCTGACACGAGCTGCACCACATGGTGGCTCAGTGCCAGCGATCTCATGCTCATCCTCTTTCTTAGGTCAGGGAAGAACTTATAGGTAACCCTAGCAGTTCCTCCTTTATCCCAGCGCTCCTGCCAAACTTCCATCGTCCTTTCTCTGACTCTATTGATGGCCCCACTCAGACCACCAAGTCCAGGTGCAACACAAAGAATCACTCCTAAATGTTCAGCCCGTCTGTTGAGCTTGATACTTTTACGTGCGACAAAGGCCCGCACCTTAAGATCAGCAGGCAGGATACCAGCGATGACCGGAAGACCATCGCTGGCCGCCGTGCGATACGCATCTGTAACAGCAAGCGAGGGAAGACGCTGACCCCTCAGGATTGCAAGAGCAACTGAGCCAACACTCAGCCGATGGGACCACACTTCAGATGCGTATGTAACCTGGGCCACATACGTAGCCTTGTATATAGCCTTCACCGTACCCGAACGGAGGCCCCAGCTACTCCTACTGATCCTGCGCAGTGCCTTAAACAAGGCAGCTGCTTTTTTAGCCGAGGACTTGACATGCGGTAGAAAGGTGAAGCCACTGTCCAGGACGACACCCAGGTAGCGAACTTCATCGACAACCCTAATGGAATGTCCGTCCATCCGCAACACCGGGCGCCTCGCCCGGCTAGGTGCCCCCTTCATCCACATCGCGATCGTCTCACTCGGCGAGAAAACCAACCTGTTCACCCTACCCCAGTTTAGTATTGCGTTGATCGGCGTATGCAATGATTATAGTCGTAAGCGGAAACAGCAACCTCAACAGGTCGTCGAAGAGGACGTTCCACAGGAACGGTCCTAGGATCGAGCCCTGTGGGCATCCCATGTCGACTATTCTTTCAACAATGCGTCCGGCATGCGTGACTACAACCTTCTGGTCGCTGAAGTAGCTGCTCACTATAGCGAACAGCCAGCGAGGACAACCCCGTAGCTTCAGTTTGGCCAGAATAAGCGGCCACCACGCATTGTCGAACGCCCCTGCTATATCTAGGAAGACTCCCAGAACATACTTATCTTCACACGCATTCTTCCAGCGGATGCACTCCGCAATCGCATCTTCAGTCGAACGCCCATGGCTGAATCCAAACTGCCCCGGATCCCCAGGCGTCAAGGCTTCGCCAAGCCTATCTCTCACCAAGATCTCAAGGATCTTGCCAAAGGAAGGCAGCAGCGTAATCGGCCTGTACGCCTTGAGGTCCGACAGCGGCTTATCATTGCCCTTGGGAATTATCCTAAGCAAGCCCTTTTTCCAAACCTTAAGTGGACTGTGTATTTTGAAGGAATTGGTCGGGTTGGGATAGAACAAGAGAAATTTATCACTAGGAAATGAGATCCCCTATAATAACAGGTGTCCGACAATGAGATAGTCTAAGCCTATTCCTGTTTAATCTAGTAATGGATGAACTACTCAAGGAAATTAAATCGCCCCAGCTTGGGTACAGAATGGGGAAGGAAATTGTTAATGTAATTTGCTATGCCGACGACGCTTTTATAGTAGCCGAAACTAACAATGACCTACAGACAATGCTGAACAGGTTACATAGCGCCTGAAAACAATACAACATGGCAATTTCAATTGATAAGACTAAATGTATGACATTCTCAAAAACACACATAGCATGCAATCTGACTATAGACAACAACCCAATTGAACAGGTTAATACCTTTAGATACCTAGGAATTGACATAACAGAAGATGCTGACCTCTGTGAAGAAATTCAAAGCCAAGTCAATAAGGCAGCTGCAGTCTCGGGCGCCCTAAAATCCATTATTTGGAAAAATGAGGATATGGCCATTAAAAGCAAAGTGAGAGTCTACAAAGCATGCATAAGACCAGTGATGACATATGGTATAGAGGCACGAGCAGCCACAGTCAGAAGCAAACAAATGTTGAGGACTTCAGAAATTAGGACATTGAGAGCTATTGCAGGCAAAACCCTGAGAGACCGAGTGAGGAACTCCAGAATAAGGGAACTATGTGAGGTTGACGATATCATCAGATGGAGCAGGCAGCGGAGGAGGGACTGGTATGGTCATGTCCAAAGGATGGACAGCACCAGACTTCCTCATATCGTGCTTCACAATCAGCCTCACGGAACCCGCCCTCGCGGTAGACCGCCAAAAAGATGGAGGGATAGCTGGGGGTCCACTTCGCAGGAAGAGCAGGCCTCTTAAAAAACAGACCTGAAGGTCTATTCAAAAGAAAAAGAAGAAGAACTGAGATCGACTTTCCCAGGTTCTCGGCGATGCAGCAGATGTTGCCTTCCGCTTTTCTCGACCATTCTTCTTAATTCTTCTTAATATGGTACACAACACTTAGTGGGAAATGTAAAATTTTCATCGAAAATATGAAAGGCGAATTAACAACATGACTAGTGAAAAATTGCAACTAACTGAAAACAAGTTAATGTTCCATTTTTTGAAAATGTTCCGAATTATTTAAATTATTGAAATGAAGATTCCGAATTGTGGTTAGGTACTTTCTTCTCTGGGCGACGACGTCTCGTCTCGCGTGGTGATAATAAGCCATGGATGGAATATACATAGGTAGGCTGGATCTTAAACGCCCGGACAACATCGGATAAAATTAAAGGAATAGAGCTCTATTATAGAATTTTCTAAAAAAACCATAATGGTATATAATGGTATATTTCAAAAATATTTTTAATAAAAATTATATTTTTCTGATTATATTTCGCATTTTTTGATATCTACAAATACATTAAAATTTTCACGTATACTATCGAATAATAAAAATGATGCATTTTTAAATATTGCCGTTAAATTATATTATTTTTCAGAGTCACTATTTTTTTTTTATTCATCCCTCCTTTTCTTAAATACAATAGCTACAGCCCTGTGTGGGCTTTGGTCTCCTCCAGCCGTCTCTGTCCTTCGCCGCTCTCTTCCAGTTTGCTATTCTGATCGCCCTTATGTCGTCTTCTATGTCATCCAGTTTGCTATTCTGATCGCCCTTATGTCGTCTTCTATGTCATCCAGCCATCTTGGCTTGGGTCTGCCTCTACTTCTTCTGCCCTCTGGATTGGTATTAAGAACCTTTTTGATAATCATTCATCCGGCTGACATTTTGTCCTAACCACTGCAGTCTACGTACTTTTATGACTACATTTATGAAATTATTTTGATTTGGATACTTTATTACCAATCTATTAAATTTCAATTAATTTTACTGTAATTTTGTTTATTAGTAGAGTAAAAAACAAGACACGGATTAGTTTGTAAAATAGTTCTAGACTTTTTACAACTTTATAACCGCACATTTCTTATATGGAAATTGTAATTAAGCCTTTGGCAAAACATAAAACAACAAAGTTCATATTCTATGATTATTCCACAACGTTCACACTCGTGGGCAATCATCGACATCGATATTTCTAATAAGGGCATCGGAAAAGTGACCTAGAATTCTGAAATTAATTGATTGGGAGAAAATATTCCGATCATAATTAATGGTTTTATTTTAAACTTGCTCATAAAGTTTGAAAACTTATAAAAGTTTTTTGTGACCCGCTTTTCATACCGCCATCTTTAATAATGACATTTTAATAGTTAAGGTCTTTGTGTGATTAACAACAACAGAAAATATTGTAAAAGTTTTCATAATCACAATTCCGTTAAAAAAACTTTATTCCTGGTTTTTAACGAAAATTTATAATATTTTTTTAACTTGATTCTGATTATGGAAACTTGTATTTACATCGGTATTTTCCTCTCGATTCGAAATTTAAGAATTTTTTCGGTATTTTTCAATCTATTACAATATTGCTCAAACTGCGGAAGATCTTTTTGTGCTGTTCCAATAAATAAAACATACTTAGTAAGAAGTTATGTAACAAAAAAATATGAAATTTAAACGAAAAAACAAATAAACACTTCCAATAGTAATTTCCAATATTTTTAACTAAGTGTCAACTCTGATATTGAAATGATAACCAATAAAAAAAATTGTGATGATTTCGCGGTATTTCAACAGTATTTAAATGTCGATTCCCAGCTTCTAAAAATTAATATTATTAAAAAGGCATTAAGAATAAATTGAATTTGACAATGTAAATGTTTTGAAATTGAATTATGCCCATTGTTATTGTCGTTTTATCAAATGCCTTGCAGCAATTATGTTTTTTCTCTCGAGAGTAGCACATCTTCGAATTATTATTCTTCATATAATTTATAAATATTCAAGAGAACTAAATCCATTTTGTTCAACCGACTATAAATTAATCTACTTTCATAGTTTTCTGCTAACAATTCTACAGAAAAAACTTTTTTTTACTAGGTTTGTGAAAATTTTACAAAGATCATCATTTAAATTTTTTTTTGGATGTTTTCAAATTCTAGTAATAAAATCATTTGATGAAAAAAATTTAAAATACACCGCTTTTGGTAACGAGATTAAAAGACTTAGGCATTCTAATAAAATAATAATATAACCGTTAATTATGTCAGCCACTGGTATTATTTTAATATCGTTTAGCCATAATTTAGAAATTTTAGATTTGGTGAGTCGGATGCGTATTATATATTTTTTGAATGTTTTTAAATTGATATTACTTTGTTTGAGGTTTTTAATGAGTACGTGGTTTCACCTTTATTCGAAAGAGACAAATTATAACGGAAATTATACGCAAATGACTCAGACCTGATAGAGTAAAACAAAGTTCCTACCTGAAGGACTGTGGAAGGCTGAATGAGTCTGGAACATTCCTCTCAGCTCCTGGTGACGATGATGATGAAACACCGAGTAAAATATTGAGTAAACACAAAGCACAATAGGTTTATTTTAGCGAGATGAAAAATGTTTTAATGAATCGAAATGGATGCGTGAACGATAATCCTTCGGTTTTTTTCACTCAGACGAGCGATACGGTACTTATACAAAGTTCAGGTTGATACTGAAGAAAGAATGCGTTCGCTACTGAGCTGCGTATGGAGTATTGGAGATTGACAATGTAAGTAGGTAGAAAAAGGGCATAGGAACTGAATAATGGAAAGGAAAAAATTTATTCCACTGACATCCAATCCAGCCACATACATTCCGTCACTTTACCTCCTCATCAATACATTGGCGAAACCAAGATTTATCGAGAATAAAATGCAAAAATCGGTAATAATGAATACATGTAGAATCGTTAAAGATTTTTTAAAAGTTAATAATCGGGAATCAGTATGATTGATAAGTAGTATAGAGACCTCCTCAGAGCCAAATCCTTTGATATGTTAAGTATCTGGATGGGTGAATTATTCCCAATTGAAAGCTTGATCTGTGCGTTTGTTGCATTTTGTTTTGATCTATGAAACAATTTACAATTTACGCATTGATCTATTAATTCTTTTGAAAAAGTGTATAATGGTGATAATAAGTGATATAATTTGTAGTACTAACAATTATTAGTAAATCGGATATTACCATAAAAATATGAACTTAGCTGGATTAATTATACAGTCTTACTAATAAAAATTGACTGCACGCCCGTTGACCAGTGTTTCAGTTACACACCGTGTAATGCCCGTGCAGCGATTATTTGAAAACCTTACTAATAAACGCTGTATAACGATTGTGTAGTTACAACAAGCGTATAATAAAAAATAATCCGACAACGTTGTAATTTCCACTCGCGCATGCGCTGAGCCGCCAACCGCCATCCGCCATTATAATTTTGACGTTTGTCGTAGTTAATATTTTCATATGTTTTTCACATTTCAAAATAGGAATACGGAAAATGTTGTTTTTTTATTTAGTTCACAATAACATATACAAAATATAAAACAAACAAACTAATAGAAAAGATGCACAGTAAGACAAAACATATTTACCCTTTACTAGAGTGCAAGCACTCGTGTGTAAAGGAGACAATTTAATACAGAATACACAAAATATTATACATACATAATTATTATCTATATACTATACAAAAAGAAGTTAATATAATTTACATATCAGTCAAATAATAAGTTTAATTTATTCTTTATTTTTCTTTTAAAATCATTATGTTCAATTGCCAGTCTCAAATCTGTTTCAAGTTGGTTGAACCACACCACCCCATTGTACGTGTAGTAGTGCTGTGCAAAACTTGTATGTGTTAATGGGGTACACAGTTGACCCACTATATTATGTCTATCACTCGCCACACGTACAAAGGCATGGTGCGACCTTCCAATGTCTTTATGTATTTGAAATAGCACATTTTTTTTATAAATATTTTTAAAAGATGGCACTTGAAAATCACGAAATAGTTGCAAAGTTGGGTAGTCAGATGGTTTTTTTATTTATAATTTTTATTATCAACCTTTGTGTAATTTCTAGAGGCATAATGGATGTTTTATACGCCCCCCCCCCCCCCCATGCAACAATGCCATATTGCATTATTGAATGGGCGAAAGCGTAATACACATTTTTAAGTAATTTTAAGATGAGAATGTTTCTAAGATTAATAAATATGTAAATAAGCTTTCTTAATCTGTTTATAGTGTTATTTATTTGAATAATTTAACGAATAATTTCATCATACGAATATCCAAGCGAGCACCATTGTAGATATTATAAAAAAGCTGTTTTTTTGTCAACTTTTCGCTCCTAAAATGCACAATTATCGAAAAATATATTCTAAGTCTCGTCATATCTTGGAAATATATTCCAAGTTTCGTCATATTATTCCAAGATATAACAATATAAACACGCATATCAAAATCAAATTCTATTTGTGATAGATGAGATTTGTCTTAAAACACTGCTAAACTACCTATAGCAGGCGGGCAAGCGATGTGTAAATTTTGTATAAGAGATACACAGTCGTTGACCAACTGATATTCTACACAGCGTTTATTGGTAACGTTTTAGCCTACACGGGTGTTAAACGGTCGTGTAAATTTTACAACACGTTTATTAGTAAGACTGTTAGTGTATTAGTCCCCCTAGACAACGTGTCATTTAGCTCAAGAAAAGAAGTCACGTGACAACTGTCAGTTCCATACATTGAATTATCTTTTCTTGTTTCTTTTCTTGTGCTAAATGACACGTTGTCTAGGGGGGCAGGCGCTTTTCCACTTGACGATTTACTTAAATCTCATTAAAAATAACTATAAGATTAATTTTTTCATAACACTGAAAAAAAAAATTGTGACGACCGAACTGGCTACCTGCCTTTTTAGCCAAACCTTTGTTATCAGTAATAAAAGTAAATCTATCTGTGACTGTACTGTTTAACTCAGGGTACAAAATATTTTGTAGCACTAAACGAACTGTTTTGTAGTCACTATAGTTCGGTTAATTTTAACATAACTTTTTTTTTCAGTGTAACTCTAAAATCATCAGAAAGCTTCAAATTTCTTAATCAAGAAAATAATCACCGGATATATTTCAAAACAAAACTAATTATCGTCTTTCATATTGCATTAATTTCATTTGACGACAATCTTTTTCATTTTGTACAAAATTCGATTATTACAGAAACAAATTTAAATTTATGGTAAGCCATCTCTCATTTTCAAAAGCTTAGGGTACATCGTTTCCAGAAGGAATTCTTGTTAAGTTTCCGGCTTCACTAGAAAATTGCTGGCCATTTTTATTTTATGGATACCGTCCAACGTTGTGTCGGGATTCAACCGTTGGATTATTTGAATTTAGTTTATTTCGGAGAGTTGATTCGATTCTATTCCATTCTCTTCTGTATTGTACAAATGTTACCGAAATAATAAAATAAAGTATTTGAGAATCTTGATCCATAATTAATTTTGAATAATTACTTTTAGAAAACTTTAATACAATGGTGGATGTTTCGCTAACACGTAAATCAAACAATAACAGGTAACCATTAAGAATTGTAGACAGGTTTCTAAATATTTCATGTTTTATATACCATACCTACCTTCACTTATTAGGGTATAAATATTTTCGTATTTGATAAGATACAACCAATTTTAAATGTGTATTATATACTTCCAAACTTGGAGAATCCACCCCAGCAGCTAATATCGTAGAAAGATAGAATGAGGCTTTGGAAAAGAAGAAAAAAAGATAGTCTCTATCAAAATATACCATTAATTTTATTTTTTACGAAAAACATATCTGTTTTCTTTCAATTGGAAAAAATACCGTACCTTCACCGTCAACGTTGAATATCTTCAACCATATTGAAATCAAACAGAGCTAGACGAAAACTAAACAATACATGGTATACTTAACAATCATAATTTGATTTTATGATGTTGATTTTGATTTATAAGTTGAAGGTGAGTGCTTGTTGTCAATTTTCGAGTAAGTAAATTCCTTTTTTAATGTTACATCCCTTCCGCTGATGAACTGTGTTTTGGTTTCAAAATATCTAAATTATATTTTTAAAAAATAAATTATTTAATTGAAGCCGTTTTTGTTTTGAATAAGATACAAATTATTATATTATGGACAATCAATCACTATAATAAATATCCACCGTCTCCGGTATCGCCTTGTGGATATCCAGAAGGGTGCCGCTAAATTTCCTGATCTGGCAGTCTTGCACCATGTGCTTTGCTGTCAGCCCAGGTCCACATTCACAGTCTGGATTCTCCCCCTTTCTCCATCTCCAGAGCAAGAAGTTACAGCAACCTTGTTCCGTTCTTACCCTGTTTTGCTGTTCCCATATTTTTCGTGGCAGGTTGAATCCAGGTACTCGGGTTGATGGGTCCACAATTAGGTGGTTGTTCTGTACGTACACGTTGGCACATCTTTCTTTCCAAGCGGATTCACTGAAGTCCTCTGCCTCGACTGTCCAAATTGTATTGGAACAAGAGCATTTAGTTTGTACGAAATACAAAATTGTTCAATTTTATCAAAATATCAAATTAATGAAAACAGCATTGTCATTGGTAATACACAAATATTGAAATATTCAGAGCTCTAGCTGGTCGGGAATTCAGTAAAAACTCCATTGCAAAATTACAGTACGAACAGACAGGTGAAGTTAAAAAAACAGTAAAATAATGGTCTGTAATTAAGATGAACAAAAACAGAACACGGATAAAATACGTGTTTTGAAATATTTGTCAATTAGTTTTGCACATCACCAACATCATAAATTTATTTAAGGCATGTATATTTTTTTCGTTTTGAGTCAAAAGAAAGGATGTGTATTTACATGATTGTAGTATCTACCTTATACTTTTTTTTTAAGTAAATGCGAAAACTCATATTTTTGTCTCTTTTAAGAGTAAAAATAGTTTTTCTCTGGTCATTTTTTAGACGTGACAAATATGTACCAATAAACCAACAATTTCCAAAATAACATTTATTTCTTTTTTCGGTCTTGCAAATTCAAATTGCAATTAAATATACCAAATTAAAAAAAAATAATATACTTATCGATTTTGATTAAGCCTATATGTACTAGGTATGTTTGTTGATACTTTAAACCGCGGAAACAATTATTTCCTTGCTGTGATAATAATGGAAAATTGTACTGTGATTTATATCGCCCGACGCAATTAATGACGTGAGTGTTCTACAGTATGGATTTACATCTGGTATTGAGTATCTAATACTTCTAAAAATATTTTTATTTATTGATTTAAAAATGAATTTAATAAAAATTCATTAAAACAATCTTTTCATTTCATTTTATTGTACTTACATCTAAACATTTACATAAAAAATATACAAATCATTTTTGCAATTGCTTCAAAAACGTAGAATTGAATATAAAAACTTCGTTAAAAACTAGAAAGACAAAAAAATGAACGAATTTCATCAATATGCAATATGTTAATCTTGAACCGAATTCAATTTTCCCTAGTTTCAGAATTCGTATGCTGTGATTGCAGTCGATCAATGAGTACCTAAATTGCATAAAACTTATGTATGATTTGGATAGAAATATAATGATCTTATGGAACGATTCGTTATGCAAAAATTTTATTTAATATCGTCTTAAAATGATGACCAAACAATGAAATAAAATATAATTATGAAAAGTAGTATGTACATATACACTGTTTTGATTGATACTGGGCGAAAATAAAATGCCACATACATATAAATATTTATTTATTTATTTATTTTATTTTATTTTATTTTAAATATATTTTAGAATACAATTAATATATAAATTCACTAGTAATAATATTCTTACATATTTTTCCCTGCAGTACCTCATCAAAAAGATTACAATCTTGTGCTTGATGAGGGAAGCACTTATAACAAAATAAAAAGTATCAATACAAAGCAAAGTCAACATAAAAGTAAAAGTAATTAAATCAAATCATACATGTACAAAAAAAAATCAAATAAACATCATAAAAAGGTTGAAAATAAATGAAAAAGAAGAATACTCAAATGAGAAAACATATCAGAATACATATTCAAACCAAAAAAAAGAAAAACATGAAAATAATTGAAAAATGAGTAATATAGAATTATAGACGATTCAAATATATCAAAACACATATTCAAAAATAAAAAAAGAAAATACTGGAAATTGAAACAAATCAAAACAACAAAATCGAAAACTACCATTTTAGAAAGTTAAGTGCAATTTTAATTTATGTTTAAATTTTTTAAATTCTTTTATCTGCTTTAATTCATTTGGGAGGCAATTGAAAAATTTTATTCTCAAATAAATGTAGTTGTTTTGTAATTGTCCTGTATTACATTTGGGTATTTTAAAATCATTTTGGAATCGCAGAGACTTATTTTTTTCAATTTTTTGCATAACATTATCTTTGAAAATTTGCAAAATAGACACTTTTTTATAAATATTATCTACTTTGGGTACTTTGAACATGTCAAATAGTGTTGTAGTGGGGAAAGTGCGTGTTTCCTTAAGTATAACCTTTATGATTAATTTTTGTACAACTCTAACTTGGTTTAAAATATTGTCATATGCTCCTCCCCAACCAACGATTCCATAAATAAGCAAGGAATGGACCGTCGCATAATAGATGTTTTTTAGGTTTTTTAAATTTAATACATTTCTTAGTCTTATGAAAATATAAATACATTTCCTTATTCGTTTAACTAAGTCACCTAAATGCGCTTTAGGTGACTTAGTTACTTAGTTTTTTTAACTTTTCACCTAAATATACATACATATTACGCGTTAAAATATGGTGGGGATATATACTTGACTTGTTATTAAATATTTTGTTATATTTCAATCTATTGTTTAAATATTTACCTTATTAATGCGAGATACATGTATTATAATGCAAACAACATTGTTTTACGTAGAATTTTATAATATATTGGAAGATTCAAAACATATAGCCATACATGTGTTTTATTGATTATAAAAAAAAAACTGTAAGGATGAAATGCAAATGGGCGGAGCATGTGGCGAGGCAAGACAGCGTTAGATGGTCACCTAGATGAATCCCGAAGTGGAGGTCCTGGACTAACAACAAAAGGAGCGTGGGAAGACCACTAGAAAGGTTTACAGATGACATTATCCGATATGCGTGTAGTGGATGATAGCAAACAGCCCAAGACAGAAATAAATGGAAAATTTTTGAAAAAATCTTTGTCCAACAGTGAATCGAAAATTGTTTGGAGTAAGTAAGCAAAAAATACAGGTTATATAATACTTATTCTTCATGAGTCATGTCGAGTCCCCCCAACGTTGGTGATCGCTTGGAAGAAACTCTCCCTATCCTGTGCGGTGCGGAACAGGTCTACCACACTTCATTCCGGTCCATTCCCGATTGTTTCGGAGCCAGGATTACTGCTTCCTGCCGACCCATCTACGGTCCTCAATCTTCCCCTTTATGATATGAATTTTATGGTACCAACCTTGAGTGTCCATGCCTCAACACCTTAGAGCAGTACCGACCATACGTGATTGTATGATACATTGACGGGAAACTGTTTTATTCCAGGACTATCTGGATACAAGCAGCTTCCTATTTTGAATGCCTATTGAATATCAATAAATTTCACAGAGAAATTGGAAATTCAGTTATAAATAAGTATATTCAGTTATAAACAGCGAATATTTCACAAATTGTTTCCGAGATATTCGTATACTCTAAAAAACTTTCAAGCCTATTTCATAAAGAAAATAAAATGAGTCATAAAATACTTGTTATAAATAATATGGCCAAAATATGTTTAACGGAGTTATATGTGTAGCCAAAATATTCATGTATTTTGTCATCACGTATAAGGTTTGCTTTGTAAATGGAAGATCTAATTTTAATATTAAAAATATTTATTACCCCATAACTGTGTAAATATCAAAACCACGGTTTTAATCTTAAGAGATAGTTAAAGATATTATTTATTGCTACGCTTATACTATAAAGTTATATTAGTGAACAAAAGACCAGAGGCATATTTTTATTACAATTTCGTGAAAATCAACCCATAATTCCATACAATGAATACAATTTATAATCACGATATGAATCTGTGAACACACTTTTTGGAAACATAAATTTTCTTACACAAATAAAAATAAAAATCAATATTAATTATTAATTGCGAATACAGAAAGTAATTTTTAAATCAATAAAATAATCACTTATTTTTTGTACGAAATACAACACATTTTTTCATCAAGACATACATTGTGATCATGCTGAAAATAAGCTGCTAGCCTAGGTGCGTGTCCTCTCGCAGCATAGCTGACCGTGATGTAAATTTTGTCAATTTTTATATAAAAACTAGCGGACCCAATAGACGCTGTCCTTCCCGAACTATTTCTGAAACAAAAAATATATGTAACATATATTTGAATCATGAGGATGTTATTATTCGCTGAACAAACTTACATTTTCTTGTTCGATGATCCGCTAAACACTTTGAGGTTAGATTGATTGTCATTTCGTATATAATACAGCATAGATGGTCTGGACACGGAAACGAACGAATTGAAATATGAATAATAACGAAGCAGTAAACTGAAATTAAAATTCCATGCATATGTATATAATTGAAATATGAATAATACCGAAACAGAGCGAAAAGAACTTTAAATGTCAAAAAAATCCAAACTACGGCGCAAATTACAGATTTCTTAGTGTTGTCAGATGGAAAAAACTGACAATTGCCAATTCTACATTAGCGCCACCTATTGTAATTTATAGGTATATTTTTTTGTTATTATTTTCCTTTTATTCTTTTAATATTTAAAATTTCATTTTCTGAATACACACAAAAAATTTCATCATAATTGGTTCAGCCGATTAGGAAGAGTTCAGTGACATACACACGTACAGAAGAATTATATATACATATAAAGATATGTTCATAATAATTTTATATATGCCAATATGGTTTTCTCCATGTTGCTGGTGATATATGGTCTTTTATCCTGTGTATTGAATTCCCAGCTGGTGTCCATCATTTGCGAGGTCATCCTCAAGGGCGACTACGTAGAGTGACAATAACTTATTTTCAAATAAACTAAAGAACATACGGAATTAATTAATTAACAAATAAATAAATTAATTATACTTTGTAAATACCACTAATTTGAGTATTTGTAAGTCTAACGTTTTCGAAGCGATCCGCTTCTTCTTCCGGACGAATTTATACTATAATATAAATTCGGTATAAATTCGTCCGGAAGAAGAAGCGGTCCGCTTTGAAAACGTTAGACTTACAAATACTCAAATTAGTGGTATTTACAAAGTATAATTAATTTATTTATTTGTTAATTATAAAAATGTGCCACAAAGTAAAAGCTTTGACAAATTATGAAGGAATTAATTAAATTTATAGTTATTATTCTGATGTAAAATATTATTTGAACTTATTTAAAGATTGTTATGTTGAAAAGCCAAATATATAATGTAGGTACCTATAACTCACAAGGCATGTACCTTCTTACCAAGTTTGTGTATGTATTTTTTGCAAATATCTATCAATATAATACATAATGAACGGTAGATATTGAGCATTCCCGCAATAGTGCTATAATAGCATGAAATATAAATATACAAAATTCACCAGCATATTTATGATGAATATAGTTAAACCAGATGGGTTTCATAAAACAGATGTTGTCGTGTTTACCTTTATGATTTTGGTAGCGCATCGCAACGTTTGACTCGAGGATTTTATGCCCCCTTGACTCTCGTAATTCAGAAACAAACAAAACTACGGAATAAGATTCGAAGCTGCGATTAACGGAGATAAAACATTTAACACTCATAACCAACACACATACACACACTCATGCATGTTTGTACAATAATAACTTACACGGTGAAAATACGCCGTACCCATTTTTGGATTATACGGAGGAAACCTAACACCGCGAATTCTCCATCTTAATTATTCAGAGTTTCTAGTATCAGGTACCTCTTCCTACAACTGTGACAAGGTTTTTGCTGTTTTAGAATGACGATAATCATGTTTATAATATTTAAACAAAGATCTCCACCCTCGTAACAGATGGTAAACAGTTTTTCATAGCCTCCAAAAAGTGACACCCGATGTAGTGCTTAATTGTTAATTGTTCGGGTAAAGATTTTAAGTAAAATAACAACATACTTTTCAAGTAACATAAACTACTGCTAATTTGGATGAAGTTGTTATACAGCAGGGAAATTGGACGTAAGCAAAGAAGTGCTAACGTGCAATTTTGTATGCAATAGATATGCAAGAATAAACTTTATGGTAAATAAACTAAAAAAAATTACAGTAAAACAATACATTATATACAACACATTCTTCTTCTTCTTCTTCTTGTTCGCCCTCACATTTATCGCATTTACTTGGGGTCGGCTCTCCTTATTTTATTTCGCCAAACTCGCCTCTCCTGTGTCAGATCAGGATTCAGCTCCCTCGTTCGCAGATGCTTCTTGATGCTAGACAGCCATCTGCCTGGTCTTCTCGCTGGAGTCTCGATGTCTAAGGCTTTATTTATCATATTGTCCATCGGTCGTCTCAAAATGTGGCCATACTATCTAAGCCATATGCAACACATTAACTTTGATAAACAAACTGAGAAATATTGCTTCCAAAATATACACTTACCCTTCGAGAGGATGTCAGAATTTTAGACATCTAAAAATGAGATAAACATGTACTCGAAAAAGTTAGGATAAAGTTAGAAAGGTATCAAAATATTATAATAGTTTACCACCAAACAAGAGAAACAACAAGCTTCTCACCTTTCGTAGGCTAGGTGCTGAATACAGAATTAAAAACTATTATTTTTCTCCATAGTTTTACAGTTTTACATAGTTTAGGTACAACATCAAACTCTTACGATTTTTTTTTTATAAAAAGAATGTTATTATTGAAACAAGTACATAATACGTTCCTCATACGTTCCCTTAATTAAGCATAAATGCTTGTTTGAAATAAATGTTTCAAAAAGATTTATTTTAACATTTTTTGTTTAAACTACATACATGTATTAGTTTTTATATATGTTTTTACATCTAAATAAATGATACTACTAAGTATAACTACTACTATTCGACACGATGATAGATGAAAAAACACATTTCGTATACCTAATAATTTAATATCCGTCGTACAAAACATCATTTATAATTGAAGCCAGAACAACATGATAGTTCAGTCCACCCATTTATAAAACTCTAGATTAAATCAAGATGATGATGAGAGCGGTTTTAGGTTAAAGTCAAAGTATCTACATCCATTAGACATCTATCATATTATGATTGAATTAAACTACGCCTATGCGACGAATTGATTTAATCACGTTCACTCGTTAATGAACGTCGTATTTTAGATCGAGTGGCAGAAATCATGATGAAGAATTTTTCGAGTAATATGATGTTCTCTTAAAAAATGTCAATCGTTACTCTGAAAAATGTCTCTTGACGAATGTTTTCAAAAGAAACTTATTCAAGGTTTCCAACGCGAAATGGGGTAAATTTCCTTTTGTCAGCAAATCTCTTTATAATCCATTAATTTTTCTCCAGGTGATTGTAATATATTACGGAGGTACATTTTCGAGTAATTTAAAACAGGTGTTGAAAGCATTTTAAAACGCAACACTTTTCTGATGAACACTCTAAATTCTACAATTCGTAGGTAGGTATATCAAAGTGGAGTATAAACGGTAGGGATTTCCTTACCCGGCGCAATACTCGCTCACTTTGTTAACACTTTGTGGGATTTGCACATATCCGTATCTCACAAGACAAGAGAAAATGGGCATACTAATACTGTGCAGAAAACAACGGTAAAATAAAATACATCATCTGCCTAAGCTTAGCCAAGAGGATAACCAAAACACAAAAAAATCATTTGTCGTAAAACGGCTTGATTACTAAATCGATAGATGGAAAAGTGAGAAATCTAGATATCATTTCTTTGACATTTAGCTATTCTTTTCACAACATGTCATGTTTTTTTTCTATTTTATTCCTAATTTACAATATAATTATGGGTGGGTTTAAGTCAATGATACTAGAGTATGTTTCAAAGATCTTTTCTCGATAGATAATGGTACAATCTTTTAAATTTTACGTTTTATTTTTACCTTAAAAAGGAAAAAATTCTATTATGTGACTCATCAGAGACGAAGCAAGAATAAAACAAAGGAAAAATCGAATAATCAAATACAAAACTCTTCTCATTGCGCTTTGGTTCGTAACATTCACTGACTTTTTCATTACAATCCTTTGAGAACTTTGCATTTAATATACATACCTTCACGCCATGTCCCTTACGGTGTAAGCAGAGAGAACCGAGCGCCATATTCCTCTATTTTTGCACACATTCCTGCCATATTCTCATACATGCTCGTCGATTGTTCAAGCTTGTTAAGTTTCCTTCTTATAAAATTGCATTCACATGGTCATGTCATCCCTTTCTGTGACGACCCCTGCTATTCACTCCATCTTTTACATATACAATATACATGTTTATTTTTTGGTCAATCGTTCTTCGTTCATTCTTTTAATTTGTCCAAACCACATGGTAATCAAGGTATTCAATTTTATTTTACTTATAATATACTTTATCTTGCATTCTCTCCTTATGTTCTCAATTTATATTCTATCATTTATCGTTCTATTACATAATCTTCTTAGCCATCTCATTTCTACAGCATTTATTCTACTTTCATGCGTCTTTTGCCATGTCCATGTTTTACTGGCATACGTCAAAGTAGGCACTACAATTGCATTATGTACGGCAATTTTGGCTTCCTTTGAGATTCTTGGATTGGACATTACTGATCTGAGTGCTCCGTTAATTATATTACCTGCCATTACTCTTCTTTCAATATCTTTATCACATACTCCCCAAGTATTAATATTCCTCTACTTGTTATCCTGCAAAATAACCCTGTGGGCAAGAGAGCCTGGGAAGACCAAAGCAGAAATTGATGGACAATGTTACCCGAGATCTGAACGTGATGAATGCTTGTGATGACTGAGAGTCCACTGCAGCTGACAGGAAGGCTTGGAAAGCTATTGTTCAGGAGGCTAAAGCTCTACCGGAGAGTACTTGTTCTAGTCATTCGTTATCTACTTTTTTCATACATGCGATTATAGTTTCAGTTTTTAAAAAAATATTTTATATAATTTATTAATTGAACGAAAATATATATTGACTGGGAATTTTTGGCGTTGCCATGAAATCAATTTGTCACTATGTTTCTCCTGCTCTGTGAGACAATCCTCAATGGATCTGCAAGTAAGTGCTCGCTCTTATCGAGTAACTCCGGCAAACCGAAGATTAACCACGAGAGTGAGTTCTATAGGCTTAATATAAATGAGATGAGTATTTTTATATGAAATCCATACTCTCTATCTCCATTTCACTAGTTGGTTTTGCTTTGCCTGGTATTATTTGGTTTTATCGCAGATAAAGGTACAAAAGAAATTTCATTATTTCTTATCTAATCTTTTTCTTTTTGTCAGCATTGTGTTCAATATCTATTATGGTGTCTTTAATATAAGATAGCTGAGAGAAAAATAAATGTCTATTCAATCCCACAAATTTCAATATCGTTTTAATTTTATCGTTAATATCATTAAATCATATCACTCTGTGACTCTTAATGCCATACAAAAACGACTTCTCTAAGGATTACATATAAATATACCTATACAAGTATTGAGGTTATGCAAGTCAAATAAAATAAATAAAAGGTTTTATCAATTTTAAAAATCCATATCATTCTCTGGAATTTTCTGTGAACACTTTTACCTCGAAAGATTAACCAGCCAACAATTATTTGATAACGAAGATGTCACAAAAATGCAACAACCTTGCTTCAAATAGAAACAGTTTTTTCGTCCAGATCAAAATTCTAAAAAAATTAGGCTTGTCTAAGGTCGCATAATTACTACCGAATATTTTTTTTAATCTTTTGTTGTATTCTTAATTCATGCATGTATTTTCAAAATAATAATCTTAAGGGGGGGACTGCTGCCAACGTACCTATTTTTCAATTTGATATACCATCATTATTTATTATCAAATCGTTTTGAAAAAAATAATTAACATAGTTTGGGTTTTTATAAATAAAAATGTATCTTTACTTTTTGATAATGTTCTGTATAAATTCTTGTAGAAAAATAATGGCATACCCCGATTTTCAACATTTATCTTACATTTTTAATAAAATATAAGGCGTAGTTCAACATATTTTTTTTTAATTAAAGAAGACAAAAATATCTAGAAAAATACGTTGTGACGTTAAATTAATGCTTCAGGTTTAGAAAATAAACCTAAAAAACATTTATTTTCCATTCAGCGCCATTGCGAAATAAAAGTTTTTTTGGTTTATTAACTTAACCTGATGCATTAATGCAACGTGACATCGTATTTTTCCAGATATTTTGACTTTCTTTAATTTATAAAAAAATATAATGCTCTATACCTTATTTTTTTTTTTTTTTTTTTTTTTTTTTTTTTTTTTTTTTTTTTTTTTTTTTTTTTTTTTTTTTCGTTATCACACGACAGCTGCTGCCAATTATGGTGTGATGTGCGGTTCGATGACGGCTACCTCTGTTTAAGGTACGATTTAAAGCGCCTTATATTCCAATGGAAAATATCTACCTCGTCCGAGAGTGAGTTTATTTTTTCCATAATGCGCACCAGAGTGCTGCGGGCCACTACATCCGTTTTGGAATGGGGGACGTTCAGAAGATTATGACCTCTACCCCTTATGTAGTTGGGTGGCACAAAAAGCCCTAGCCTTTCTAGCAGTTCTGGTCAATCAATAAGATTGTTGAAAATCTTGAAGCCGGTCAAAAGTAGTGCGTTATCACGCCTGCTTTCAAGACTCATATAAGAACAGGACGTCAGAAGTTCAGGGTGGTGCATGTATGTCGGATATACTCCGTGCATTCGCATATACAGGTACCTCATGAACTTCTTCTGAATTTGCTCCAACATATCGGAATATTTTCTTTGGTAGGGCGCCCAAACTGCGCTTCCGTACTCCAATTTGGTACGCACCATACAGTTGAAAATATTTTTCAATGTTTCATGGTTAGAAAAGTATCTTCCAAGGCGCATTGTAAAGCCCAGAAGTTGACCGCATTTGGTAGTTACTGATGTTATATGTTGAGCAAAAGTTAATTTCGCATCAAATATAACTCCAAGGTCTTTTAGTTCACATATCCGGGCTAACATTGACCCATTCATATTGTAATTATACATAATTGGAATTCTGGAACGTGCATAACTCATAACAGAACACTTTTTAATGTTAAAGTGAAGGTTATTTTCAATAGACCATTTCCAAAGGTTTTCAATGTCTGATTGCAACAGAAGACAGTCTGCTATACTTTTGATACTAATATAAAGCTTCAAGTCATCGGCATACAACAGACATAGACAATACTTGATAACATCCTGTATATCATCAATGAATAACAAAAACAACAGTGGCCCCAAATTAGATCCCTGTGGTATTCCAGAGCAAGCTCGGATTTCTTCGGAACAATATTGACCCACCGCTATATATTGTTTTCTATTTTTAAGGTATGAGGCAAAGAAATTTAAAAGTTTGTAGTTAAATCCAAAATCATGTAATTTCTGGAGAAGGATGTCATGGTCCACACGATCGAAGGCCTTAGCAAAGTCGGTGTATAAGACATCCGTTTGTACTGTGGAATCTAGATTCATTGAGATATAACTGGAAAACGTTAAAAGATTTGAAATGGTCGATCTCTTTGGTAGGAAGCCATGTTGACCTCCTCTTAGAAATGGTTGTATCTGAGGGAAGATACTCTTATAGAGACACATTTCAAACACTTTTGGAAAGACAGATAGGATGGATATTGGCCTATAATTATTCACATCCATCTTGTCATTACATTTATGTATAGGCGTGACTTTTGTTGTTTTCCATCGTGTGGGAAATGTATCATTTGCTAAACAGATATTAAATATATAGTGTAATGGTTTACTAAGATACTTACTATTTGACTTTATAATATTTGCAGGAATACCATCTGGTCCAATCGATTTCTTAGTGGCGAGTTCCTTTATGCACTGTTCTACAGATTCTATAGAAAGTGTGGCCAGGGTGACCCCTTCAGAATTTCGCGGATTACGCTGTTGGATATTCCTGACGTTGAGATCAGGTGGATGTTGGTTATACACTGAGCTGAAGTACTGAGCAAAAGCATTTGCTACTGTCCCTTCATCTTTCAATATTTCGTCACCCTGTCTCAAACAAATGTCACTATTTTCACCTATTTTTTGATTATTTACAAATTTCCAGAGAGAACCTATGTTCGTTTTTACACTAGATTCGATCTCGTGGATATATTGAGTATGTGCAGATGCGATAAGTTTTTTTACCTCGGCGCGTTTGCTAACAAACATTGCGCGATCCGCGTTTCGGGAATGTTTTTTAAAAAGTATGCGGTATTTTTCTTTTTCCTTTATAACGTCAATTATAGTTTTATTAAACCACGGTGGATATTCCTTTCGACTGTTACGTCGCTTCAAGGGAGCGCACACGTCCAGAATTCCATATATGACATTATAAAAGTAGTCAACAGCATAGTCTGTATTATATATAGTTAGTAAAATATCCCAATTAAAATTTGACAATATATCAGTGAACAGAATATAGTTAAATTTATTAAAATTATAAGGTGGACAGCGCGGGGAAACAGGGGAGGTGGAGGGGCGCGGAGCCCGTCGCCCTCTCCCCCGTCCCCCCACCCGCCCTGTACCGGACAATTTCATTTGTATATCTAACGTCGGATGGTGCATGTCTGGTTTGACCAGATTATACGTTGAATTATTTACAATGCACTCCTTAACATTCGTTAGAACAAGGTCAAGAGTCCTACCATTAACGTTCATTACATTGTTATACTGTGTTAGACCTTGCGAAATCCTAAAGCATTCGTAATCATCCACGATATTATTCGGTTGGTTATGTAAATTAAAATCGCCAATAATAAGAACGTTGCGATTTCTAAGTACGGCCGACTTCGAATTTAAGAAATCGTAGAATAATTCTCTATGTTCTTGCGAATCGTTAGAACACAAAAAATAAACAACAAATACTAACAAACTAATGTTACCTACAGTAACAGAGACACAAATATTATAGTATTTTTAGAAATTTAAGATAAATGTCAAAAATTGGGGTATGCTTATGATTTTCCTACAAGAATATATACAGAACATAATTAAAAAATTATGGTATATTTTTATTTATTAATATCCAAAATAACTAGGTTATTTTTTTCAAAATGATTCATTTTGTAGTAATGACGCAAATTCAAATTGAAAAAATAGGTACGTTGGCAGCAGTCCCCCCCTTAATTATAACTCACGCATTGCATTTCCTTATTCTTTCTTCAAATATAGTTTTTGATAAATTATTTTATATTGTTAAGTCAATATATTTGACAACAGAAAAGAAATAAGCAGTAAATTTATAAATGTACACTCCGTCAATCTATTTATTTTGATATTCCCGTAAGAATTTCCACACTCCTCGTGTAACAATATTTTTTCGCTCTCTGTAAATAATATTATTAAATATAACCATAAAATGAATACTAAAATCACCCGGAGGAACCCTTTATTATTTTTAGACCCGAATCAGCGTGTATTTTTTGACGTATATTATTAAGTACACAAATTCAAATCATCACACTGTGTTCGTAACGGGGTGAGCAGAAATAACCGAGCACCATACGCCTCTATCTTCATAAACATTCATGTATTGTGTCACACATGCCCATCGATTATTTAAGATTCTAATGATTCCTTTTTTAAAAATAAATAGAACCCTGGTTATATATTATTTATTTATTCGCTTACTTCATGTACATTATTATGTGTACAATGGCGAGTTTATTGCCAAAAGGCAATATCTTCCAACCAACTAAAGCAACGCGGGGCCATAAATAATCTAGTCGTAGGTACATTAATGATGTGGTCTAAGTGATGTTTTTATTTGAATTATTTAAATGAGCATGGTTGATTTAAATTTTTGTTTGATTTCACATTTGAGAGAGCAGTATAAAGCTTTACAAAATAAAAATACATTCAAAGATTTAACTTTAAAAATGACGCCTTTGATGAAATTCCTGGAATAAGTATGTTATTTAACTTAAATATTATTGAAAATCTTTATAATTTTCTGGCATCCGTGTAATTGCTTGGTATAATTTATTAAAAAAATATAGTGTTGTAAATTTGATTGATACATTCCTAATATTTACATAGATTGACCAGCTAGAGTATGGTTGATTAGTGAATGCTGTTTCATTATATGATATGTACCTATTACAATTATGAGAAAGTATTTTTCTTGAATAATCTTGGATCCCTGAATGTTTTACTATATTTTTGTACATTATTTTTACTTTTGCTGTCGCACACATTTTAATGATTTTATATTTTAATCGCATTAAAATATTCAAAGTTTCTCTCTAAATCTTAAGGCCCCACAGACACTCAAATGTGATTTATTAGATTGTTTTTCCTTATTTACTCAGCCAATACTGTCATTAGTGTCTTGAAATTAAAGACAAGGATAAATTAATATTATTTTCAAAAAAAATTTAATTTTGCAAAAATATTGTTAAATTTGATGTTGTCGCTTACGTCGATGCTGTTTCGTGTTAGTCAATTGGTACATAATGTATGGCGGGACGGACCCTACCGCTTTTACTTCAGTACGAGAAGTGGGGTACAACTCGCTAAAAATTCTCAGTGCCTGTGCGACCTTATATATTTGGTCGTTATAATTTTAAAAATAAAGCGGAATGTATTATATCAGTTAAAAAAATAAAGACGTAATTTCAATATCTCCGATATCGAAATATTTGGGGCCTGAAATATGTTTCTCCGATGTCGAAATGTTTGGGGCCTAAAATATGTATTTCTGACGAAGAAATTTTCGCCACTGATTCACAGATTCGTCGCAGCACTTTTCTTTAAAAGATATCCATCATCTCTACCATCCTTACTGTCGCTGTAAGCGCCTCATACCCATAAGCTATCACAGTTCGTACAACAGACTGCTAAATAGCAGTTGTATAAAACTCATTATCAGAATTATAACTCATTTTTACTTGAAAATTAAAAAAATTGAACTTATTAATGCGAAAGCGCCGACCGCTTGCGAATACTAATTTTGATGGCTCGATGGCTCGATGGCGTGATGGCGCGCCCGTGAGTGTGATGAAAATTTTACAATGCTCCAAATGGAGCCGGTCCATATGGAACGACGCCGAATGGCACGATCGTGAATGGGCTGCTTTAGACTAGAGCTCAGGTAGATAAACTTCTCAAATATGAATTTACTACTCTTTTGCGGTGTCACATTCGTGTCTTTATAATTAAACTCTGAAGAAAATCAGCAATTGCCGATACATGTCAGTGTCTCAAATTAAAAATTAGAAACGGAAAACCACATTATTACCAGTACCTTTATTTCAATCACAACGTGCTCCTGTTTGTTTAAAGGGTGATGAATTGTCAAAAAATCATAAATCACATGCAAATGAAAAATTAGTCATTCGTTTTGTCTTAAAAGAAAAACATTCATTTCTTATAAGAAATAATTTAGAATTTTTAAATTTTTTAGATAAAATATTAAAAAAAATATTAAAAACTTCCCCTTTTATATGAACATAAAATGTAACATAAAAATTTAAAAAAAATGTCAAATGGAATTCTATCAAGTATTGTCGGTTGATAAATTAAATTTAAATAATTTTCCTCAACATATACGGTTTTATTTTGTTTGTAACTGTTGACCTATTCTATCAGTTACTTAAATCTCGTTTCACATCCAATCCAAATTTTATTATAGGGACTAATAACAGCTCCTTACAAAATTCTAAAATAACACATGAAGAACATAAGAATATTATGGAGAACTTTAAATCCTTGCAGACACTGCACTTCAAAGCCAAATAGTGCTCATGAAACAGCAGGCTCACCGTTCACTGAAAGTAAAGAATGCACCGTACTTTTGTCAAAAAGTCTTGAAAGCCCTGAAGTTGCTCTTCGTAGCTACAAGGTTCGCATGTCCAATGGGTTTAAGGGAATTCCCTCGAAGAATTTCAGATACTTTCTCAATTGTTAAATTACACAATTATTCATACGTGGGATTTTATTTGAGATCAAATTTTCTATAGTTTTGAATTAAACATAATAAAAAGTAGCTACCCATTCTTTCAATAGACAATATACATGTCATTAAACTTCTTCGTCCAATACTACGATACCAAAAGGACTAACGCTTGAACAACCGTGAGACACTTGAGATATAGAAACACCTAAATTCCAATAAGTTTGTCATTAATGACGCAGGTAATGTTCCACAGCAATTCTCCAGCTAGGTATTTCTTATTAAACCTCACACCACCCTCTCACCCCCCACAACTCTACACCGGTCGTCGAACGATTCCCATTCTTACCTTGTAGAATTAAAAATATATTTCACTCAAATCTAAAGCAAAACTATCAAAATCTTTGTTATTTTATTTCGTATTTAGACAGTCAAGTTGATTTTACATGTCCAATGATAAAAAGATTTTCAGTCAAATTTAGAGCAAATTATTCAAAATTTTACTTTTTTTATATTATTTATTAATTTATAAAATTTTCATTAGGATATACAATTTTTGCACTTAAGTGCTCTCTTAAACTGCAATTACAAAGTTATTAAACGATCAAAAAATACACTTATACAAAACAATGACAATAACACCGTTTTATAGTGAAAATAAAATAAAACATAAACTATTAAAATAATGTAAATGGAAAAGAAAAAAAATGAAATAAATCAATTAAAATAACAATTTGATGAAAATAATGTAAACCCTAAGCAAAAATAATGCAATGAAAACCAAAACAAAAACGATTCAGAATGAAGCAAATCAAAAACACTGCAATTAAAAACAAAGTAAGAAAATCAGAACAAAAAAATTAAAATACATGTTGAAAACAATGAAAATGAAGTTATGAAAATGTAAGATTGATTAAAAAATAAGATTGTAAGATTGATTATATGATTTAAAACAATGAAAATGTAAGATTGTTAAAGATTTTTTTTACTTTTAGAATTAAATATTGGCCTAGGTTTGGACTTAACATCAAAGTACAGACAGCTAACTTCAAATACAAATTAAAATTATTATTATTTTTTTCATTATGCTTTATACATTCAAGTTATTTGGGAAATAGTTTGACATGTTTAGTTATTTAGAATTTCAGCAGTGACTAAGAAACAGCATTCACTTTATTTGTTGACTATAAAATGCTTCCAAGACAAGGAATTTGTTGGAATATTGTCTATTTCGTTACACCTGTCACCTATATTACAAAATTCAACCTTCGCTTCTTTAAATATACAATTTAATTTAACAGGGGTGACAAAATACACAGGTTTTATAGCAAGCATCTTTACGTTATTCTGCTTTTTTATTGGAAATTTAATATTTGATATTTCCGTTATTTTTGACTTGGATTTTAACTATGTAGACCCATTCGAATGAATACTTATTTGTTGAACTATTAAACTTGAAAATGAAATTATATTTCAAATTGATCCATAACATTTTGTTAGAAAAATACTTTCATTATATTACAAAAATAAAAAGATTTTTTTTCTATTCTAAGTTTGTTCCACAGCAGCTACAAGATATAGTAATGAAAACTGTTTGTGACGTATTTTTTGATTCTTGTCAAATATATGGACATATACATTATTCTTTGGGACACGAAGATTGAGATGAGAGGTCGATGAACGGAGAGATGCAGCACAGCTCCTGCAAATCCCTAACTGAACCAACAGTTAGGAAAGAAGTTAGAGGAATTGAGCTGTAGCGCCATTTGAAGAAAAAAAGAAGAAAACGCTGCTCCCACCTTTCGATTAGATTTGGATTAGATAAGTCTTTAATTATGTAAATTTGTTTGAACGAAATCCGTACTAAATATACACCTAAACGGTTCATTAGATTTAGTCAAACTATCTCAATTTGATTGAACGAAATCCGAACTAAATATATGTAAACCTAAACAACCCATTAGATTAGACTTAAACTATGTAAATTTATTTGAACAAATTTCTCATATACGTTAATCAGTGTCTCTTAAAAATACCATAAGAATTATCAAAATTTCTCTAGTTATTTGATGTTACACAATTTAAAAATTCAGCATAAAATCCATGAAGAAAAAGACTATTAATATCCTTATTGCAGCATTTTCTTAACATTACTGCATAACTATAATATGTCTAAGATAAATATTTTTTAAGTGCTTAAAGACTGCACAAGTGACTGTTTTTATATCATTTTTACTTTTTCATTTTCAGTGTTGTTTATTTTTAAAATAATAAAAAAACAGAAAATTAGGGTTACCGACAATTTAAATCAAATATAAACCCTTTTTTCAATAATAGTTTATGACAAATTTTAAAATCTCAATAGAGACGATGATGGAACTTTATAGGAGAACCAGGAACTCCAGGCACCTACAGTGCTTACGATCTGTCATCGGTTGGTTTACGTGATCACTTTATGGGCTTGCGCAACGTTCACCAATTATATTTTCCTAATTGTGCCTCAATAAGAAAGCACAATTGGTACACGTTGCTCAAGCGCATTAAGTGATCACGTAAACAAGCCAATAACAGTTCGTAAGCCCTGAAGGTGCCTTGAGTTTTTTTACTCCTATAATGTTGCATCTTCGTCTCTATTGAGATGGTAAATAAAACATAATATATGATTTATTAGTAATCCATTAAATTTGTTAGCTAAAATAATTAAATAAATTACCGAGTTATTGATTTTAGTGTAAATAACTAAACATAGTTGGTTAGGAAGTGAAAAATATGTTTATAATAACTGTGTGTCATTTCATCTATTCATTGATAATGACTTGTCTTTCTTAATCACAAAGGGTTTCGGAGAATTTTAGGATGATGTTGCTTATTTTATCTTAATTAGGGTATGACACGCTATAATAGTTTTGGTTCTACGTTTAACGTACTAATTCTAATTAAAATGGTATAACAATATTCATATGTTTTAACTGCCTACCTAAAACAATATTAGCAACAGAAAATGACAAGTAGATTTTCAAATATCGTCATAACTTTGATGGAGACATTAATAATAGTATGTATAAGGAATAATAATAATATACAATTGAAAAGGAATGGGTGTATTTCATAACTTACATACATTATTACTAGACATTATTTATGTACAAAATACATTTAAGTCATAGTTGAGTTACATTATGTAAGTGAGAGTTGAGAATGAAGTAAAAAATAAAAACGTTAAAATTATAGTTGGACGAAGAGTTAAATTTATTTTTTACTCCTCACTAACCCAAGGAGATATATGTAGTGGTGAGTTTTGACTTTGCAATTTTTAAGGATTTTTTCTTATAGCTGATTATCGACTAGTATCGTTGCTGAGATTGTATTCTGAAAGTTTCATCACATTGTATATGTGTGTGCTTTGTACTGTGTGCTATGTACGGCGTGTTTATTCTACTTTATCGTTTATAGACATTAGTACCTACTCATTCAATTCTTTTCAAATTTTGCAAATTTGTGTATTTAATACTCGCTTAAATCTCGTTGGATTTTGTAATATATTTGAATAGTGCTTCCAAAGACCTTATATACTAAATAAGTGCTGCTAATTTTAATAACTGTTAAATATTTCAATGCGACCCCTAGCTCAGGAAACTCGATTGTTGATTTTTTTTTCAAATTGGTATAAAGGCATTTCATTTATATAAAATGGCATAGAAGAATTATCAAGCCATTTAAATTAACAATGATTTCAAAAAACTTATTTCATGAAAATGCTGAAAACTTCCCAAACAACATTTGATAACTTTGTGGAGTGACTTGGTATTGAGGAGTTTAGTGTTGACCACAACCCACTCGTTTCAATATACCTACGCATAGCGCAAAGCATATCACAACTTCAGGATTATATTAAAAATTTAATTCCACGTGTACTAATATTACGAGACTTTATTTATTTTGCAAATAACATAACTTATTTCATCGATTACTTTACACCACAAAATTATGCGTACCTATGTATGATTTTTTTTGAGCAACTAACAGGTACTATGTCAAATATTAATTAAATACGTAGGTACCCAATAACAAGTTGCCACATTCTAGGGACTTACTTATTGAAAACATAATTTAAAACTAGTAAAATGTTACAATGAATATACTTAAAATGTAATTGCTAAAACTATCCCAACCCCGACAATACAGGACAGATCATCGTGGCGCCAAAGGATTAGGAGAGCCGACCCTACCTAAAGTGGGATAAGGCAAAGAAAAAGAAGAAAGCAGAAGTATTTACTAAAACTATCCCTACCTGTTGCAAACAAATTAATTATATGTTATAACGTACTTGGATGTGCTGTGAATGTGTATTGAGTGAGTATTGGAAGATAAGGTACTGAAAAAAATATTATACTCTTTTTTTATTTTTTTTTTACATATTTCAATAACATAAGTACCTACCTAAATATTTCACAAATTGACGGATTTTATATGTACAGATGACATTCAAGTACAAATTATATTGAAATGATGTGCATTTTTCATCTATAAAATGGATGCGCACTGGTAAACGCAACCACTCCCAGTAGGGTTACTCATGAAGCTGATAACAGTAAAATTAAGATCAGCTTCAGATTTTAACAATCTTTGGGGCTCAATTGATTGAATAATAATATTAATTTGTACTAAAATTAATGACGATTTCATACTTAACGTTGATATTAACAAATTTTCGTGGTTAAATGTAAAGAAAGATAAAGATTATAATTGAGTTAAGGCAAGCTAAGAAAGCATTAAGAACGTGTCATGAGTAGCCCCGCAGGTTTTTACCTTTTTCATGCTTACATAATATATATTCAATATGAAAAAAGTATCGAAAAACAAGCAATTTATAATGATTCATGGATACGTTTGATATATTTTTTTAATAAGTAAATAAAATGATATGATGAGACAGAGTTTCAGTCTTTTTCATGCTTACATAATATATATTCAATATGAAAAAAGTATCGAAAAACAAGCAATTTATAATGATTCATGGATACGTTTGATATATTTTTTTAATAAGTAAATAAAATGATATGATGAGACAGAGTTTCAGTCTTTTTCATGCTTACATAATATATATTCAATATGAAAAAAGTATCGAAAAACAAGCAATTTATAATGATTCATGGATACGTTTGATATATTTTTTTAATAAGTAAATAAAATGATATGATGAGACAGAGTTTCAGTCTTTTTCATGCTTACATAATATATATTCAATATGAAAAAAGTATCGAAAAACAAGCAATTTATAATGATTCATGGATACGTTTGATATATTTTTTTAATAAGTAAATAAAATGATATGATGAGACAGAGTTTCAGTCTTTTTCATGCTTACATAATATATATTCAATATGAAAAAAGTATCGAAAAACAAGCAATTTATAATGATTCATGGATACGTTTGATATATTTTTTTAATAAGTAAATAAAATGATATGATGAGACAGAGTTTCAGTCTTTTTCATGCTTACATAATATATATTCAATATGAAAAAAGTATCGAAAAACAAGCAATTTATAATGATTCATGGATACGTTTGATATATTTTTTTAATAAGTAAATAAAATGATATGATGAGACAGAGTTTCAGTCTTTTTCATGCTTACATAATATATATTCAATATGAAAAAAGTATCGAAAAACAAGCAATTTATAATGATTCATGGATACGTTTGATATATTTTTTTAATAAGTAAATAAAATGATATGATGAGACAGAGTTTCAGTCTTTTTCATGCTTACATAATATATATTCAATATGAAAAAAGTATCGAAAAACAAGCAATTTATAATGATTCATGGATACGTTTGATATATTTTTTTAATAAGTAAATAAAATGATATGATGAGACAGAGTTTCAGTCTTTTTCATGCTTACATAATATATATTCAATATAAAAAAAGTATCGAAAAACAAGCAATTTATAATGATTCATGGATACGTTTGATATATTTTTTTAATAAGTAAATAAAATGATATGATGAGACAGAGTTTCAGTCTTTTTCATGCTTACATAATATATATTCAATATGAAAAAAGTATCGAAAAACAAGCAATTTATAATGATTCATGGATACGTTTGATATATTTTTTTAATAAGTAAATAAAATGATATGATGAGACAGAGTTTCAGTCTTTTTCATGCTTACATAATATATATTCAATATGAAAAAAGTATCGAAAAACAAGCAATTTATAATGATTCATGGATACGTTTGATATATTTTTTTAATAAGTAAATAAAATGATATGATGAGACAGAGTTTCAGTCTTTTTCATGCTTACATAATATATATTCAATATGAAAAAAGTATCGAAAAACAAGCAATTTATAATGATTCATGGATACGTTTGATATATTTTTTTAATAAGTAAATAAAATGATATGATGAGACAGAGTTTCAGTCTTTTTCATGCTTACATAATATATATTCAATATGAAAAAAGTATCGAAAAACAAGCAATTTATAATGATTCATGGATACGTTTGATATATTTTTTTAATAAGTAAATAAAATGATATGATGAGACAGAGTTTCAGTCTTTTTCATGCTTACATAATATATATTCAATATGAAAAAAGTATCGAAAAACAAGCTATTTATAATGATTCATGGATACGTTTGATATATTTTTTTAATAAGTAAATAAAATGATATGATGAGACAGAGTTTCAGTCTTTTTCATGCTTACATAATATATATTCAATATGAAAAAAGTATCGAAAAACAAGCAATTTATAATGATTCATGGATACGTTTGATATATTTTTTTAATAAGTAAATAAAATGATATGATGAGACAGTGTTTCAGTCTTTTTCATGCTTACATAATATATATTCAATATGAAAAAAGTATCGAAAAACAAGCAATTTATAATGATTCATGGATACGTTTGATATATTTTTTTAATAAGTAAATAAAATGATATGATGAGACAGAGTTTCAGTCTTTTTCATGCTTACATAATATATATTCAATATGAAAAAAATATCGAAAAACAAGCAATTTATAATGATTCATGGATACGTTTGATATATTTTTACTCTCCACACTATGGAATAGGGGAGAGTCATGATTTCGCAAAATTTAAGCGTATTTTTTTTACATCAATTTCTCAATGGGTATCATGTAGAGAATGCACACTATGAGTTTCGTCGTGATGTGTTTGTGTGTATGGCGTATACGCTGTACGCCGTACGCCGTACGCCGTACGCCGTAGCATTTATCTTTTTTGTGTCCTCTCTACAGCCCAAACTATAAGTCTGATCGACTTCATATTAACATCATATGTGTAAAGTGCAAAGACCTAGAGCTGATTAGTTTTCCATAGACAACTTTTGATTTCTTCTCTATGAATTCATCATTTACGTTGTTTTTTTTTTGTGTCCTCTCTGCAGCCCAAACTATAAGTCCGATTGACTTCATATTGATATCACATGTGTTAAGTCCATAAACTTAGAGCTGATTAGTTTTCCATAGACAACGGTTCATTTTTTCCCAATGTTTCTTTATGATTTCATCTATTAAAACTGAAAAAATGCTCTCACGACCTGGAAATTAGAGATATTTTAATTTGGTTTCAACTATTTATACAACACCAAGAATCTTCATAAAATTGTATTCAAAGTTGGTCAATGTTAAAAGAAAAATATTCAACGGTTTCAAAAATTATATTTTATTTAATGGATATTTGTATGAAACTTATATGTAACAAGAGAATTTTTTTATATTTGGCAATGATCAGTTCATTGATTTCATATTGATAGAAGAATATTAATAGCTTGAACTTAGAACTGATTAGCTTTTCATAGATATCATATAATTTCTTCATATGATATCACGTGTAAACATTGTCAAAATGCTCTAACGCTCTTTGAAACAAAATTTATCTGCTTTTTTTAAAATATTTCATACAACATAAGCAGTCTTCACTATACTGCATTAATAGTTTGTCTATCTTAACATAAAAATATACTATCGGAAGAAAATTTATATTCCTGGTAGTAACATTTAGTATGAATAAAAATGTAATTAGATAAATTTCTATGTATGGAAACGTTTAGTAATTTGATTTCATGTTATAATGTAAAGAGCTTGAACATAGAACTGATTAGCTTTCCATAAATAACAAAAAAAATCTTCATATGATATCACCTGTCAAAATTTGGAAAATGCTCTCGCGTTCTTTAGAACAAAATTTATCTGCTTTTTTTAAAATATTTCATACAACATAAGCATTCTTCACTATACTGCATTAATAGTTTGTTTATCTTAACATAAAAATATACTATCGGAAGAAAATTTATATTCCTGATAGTAACATTTAGTATGAATAATAATGTAATTAGATAAATTTCTATGTATGGAAAAGTTCAGTAATTTGATTTCATGTTATAATGTAAAGAGCTTGAACATAGAACTGATTAGCTTTCCATAAATAACAAAAAAAATCTTCATATAATATCACGTGTCAAAATTTTGAAAATGCTCTCGCGTTCTTTAAAACAAAATTTATCTGCTTTTTTTAAAATATTTCATACAACATAAGCATTCTTCACTATACTGCATTAATATTTTGTTTATCTTAACATAAAAATATACTATCGGAAGAAAATTTATATTCCTGGTAGTAACATTTAGTATGAATAAAAATGTAATTAGATAAATTTCTATGTATGGAAAAGTTCAGTAATTTGATTTCATGTTATAATGTAAAGAGCTTGAACATAGAACTGATTAGCTTTCCATAAATAACAAAAAAAATCTTCATATGATATCACCTGTCAAAATTTGGAAAATGCTCTCGCGTTCTTTAGAACAAAATTTATCTGCTTTTTTTAAAATATTTCATACAACATAAGCATTCTACACCATACTGCATTAAAAGTTTGTCTATCTTATCATAAAAATATACTATCGGAAGAAAATTTATATTCCTGATAGTAACATTTAGTATGAATAATAATGTAATTAGATAAATTTCTATGTATGGAAAAGTTCAGTAATTTGATTTCATGTTATAATGTAAAGAGCTTGAACATAGAACTGATTAGTTTTCCATAAATAACAAAAAAAATCTTCATATAATATCACGTGTCAAAATTTTGAAAATGCTCTCGCGTTCTTTAAAACAAAATTTATCTGCTTTTTTTAAAATATTTCATACAACATAAGCATTCTTCACTAAACTGCATTAATAGTTTGTTTATCTTAACATAAAAATATACTATCGGAAGAAAATTTATATTCCTGATAGTAACATTTAGTATGAATAAAAATGTAATTAGATAAATTTCTATGTATGGAAACGTGTAGTAATTTGATTTCATGATATAATGTAAAGAGCTTGAACATAGAACTGATTAGCTTTCCATAAATAACAAAAAAATTCTTCATATGATATCACCTGTCAAAATTTGAAAAATGCTCTCGCGTTCTTTAAAACAAAATTTATCTGCTTTTTTTAAAATATTTCATACAACATAAGCATTCTTCACTATACTGCATTAATAGTTTGTCTATCTTAACATAAAAATATACTATCGGAAGAAAATTTATATTCCTGATAGTAACATTTAGTATGAATAATAATGTAATTAGATAAATTTCTATGTATGGAAAAGTTCAGTAATTTGATTTCATGTTATAATGTAAAGAGCTTGAACATAGAACTGATTAGCTTTCCATAAATAACAAAAAAAATCTTCATATAATATCACGTGTCAAAATTTTGAAAATGCTCTCGCGTTCTTTAAAACAAAATTTATCTGCTTTTTTTAAAATATTTCATACAACATAAGCATTCTTCACTATACTGCATTAATAGTTTGTCTATCTTAACATAAAAATATACTATCGGAAGAAAATTTATATTCCTGGTAGTAACATTTAGTATGAATAAAAATGTAATTAGATAAATTTCTATGTATGGAAAAGTTCAGTAATTTGATTTCATGTTATAATGTAAAGAGCTTGAACATAGAACTGATTAGCTTTCCATAAATAACAAAAAAAATCTTCATATGATATCACCTGTCAAAATTTGGAAAATGCTCTCGCGTTCTTTAGAACAAAATTTATCTGCTTTTTTTAAAATATTTCATACAACATAAGCATTCTACACCATACTGCATTAAAAGTTTGTCTATCTTATCATAAAAATATACTATCGGAAGAAAATTTATATTCCTGATAGTAACATTTAGTATGAATAATAATGTAATTAGATAAATTTCTATATATGGAAAAGTTCAGTAATTTGATTTCATGTTATAATGTAAAGAGCTTGAACATAGAACTGATTAGTTTTCCATAAATAACAAAAAAAATCTTCATATAATATCACGTGTCAAAATTTTGAAAATGCTCTCGCGTTCTTTAAAACGAAATTTATCTGCTTTTTTAAAAATATTTCATACAACATAAGCATTCTTCACTATACTGCATTAATAGTTTGTTTATCTTAACATAAAAATATACTATCGGAAGAAAATTTATATTCCTGATAGTAACATTTAGTATGAATAAAAATGTAATTAGATAAATTTCTATGTATGGAAACGTGTAGTAATTTGATTTCATGATATAATGTAAAGAGCTTGAACATAGAACTGATTAGCTTTCCATAAATAACAAAAAAATTCTTCATATGATATCACCTGTCAAAATTTGAAAAATGCTCTCGCGTTCTTTAAAACAAAATTTATCTGCTTTTTTTAAAATATTTCATACAACATAAGCATTCTTCACTATACTGCATTAATAGTTTGTCTATCTTAACATAAAAATATACTATCGGAAGAAAATTTATATTCCTGGTAGTAACATTTAGTATGAATAAAAATGTAATTAGATAAATTTCTATGTATGGAAAAGTTCAGTAATTTGATTTCATGTTATAATGTAAAGAGCTTGAACATAGAACTGATTAGCTTTCCATAAATAACAAAAAAAATCTTCATATGATATCACCTGTCAAAATTTGGAAAATGCTCTCGCGTTCTTTAGAACAAAATTTATCTGCTTTTTTTAAAATATTTCATACAACATAAGCATTCTACACCATACTGCATTAAAAGTTTGTCTATCTTATCATAAAAATATACTATCGGAAGAAAAATTATATACTAGAAAAAACAGTTTATTATTATTACTCTCCACACTATGGAATAGGGGAGAGTCATGATTTCGCAAAATTTAAGCGTATTTTTTTTACATCAATTTCTCAATGGGTATCATGTAGAGAATGCACACTATGAGTTTCGTCGTGATGTGTTTGTGTGTATGGCGTATACGCTGTACGCCGTACGCCGTACGCCGTACGCCGTAGCATTTATCTTTTTTGTGTCCTCTCTACAGCCCAAACTATAAGTCTGATCGACTTCATATTAACATCATATGTGTAAAGTGCAAAGACCTAGAGCTGATTAGTTTTCCATAGACAACTTTTGATTTCTTCTCTATGAATTCATCATTTACGTTGTTTTTTTTTTGTGTCCTCTCTGCAGCCCAAACTATAAGTCCGATTGACTTCATATTGATATCACATGTGTTAAGTCCATAAACTTAGAGCTGATTAGTTTTCCATAGACAACGGTTCATTTTTTCCCAATGTTTCTTTATGATTTCATCTATTAAAACTGAAAAAATGCTCTCACGACCTGGAAATTAGAGATATTTTAATTTGGTTTCAACTATTTATACAACACCAAGAATCTTCATAAAATTGTATTCGAAGTTGGTCAATGTTAAAAGAAAAATATTCAACGGTTTCAAAAATTATATTTTATTTAATGGATATTTGTATGAAACTTATATGTAACAAGAGAATTTTTTTATATTTGGCAATGATCAGTTCATTGATTTCATATTGATAGAAGAATATTAATAGCTTGAACTTAGAACTGATTAGCTTTTCATAGATATCATATAATTTCTTCATATGATATCACGTGTAAACATTGTCAAAATGCTCTAACGCTCTTTGAAACAAAATTTATCTGCTTTTTTTAAAATATTTCATACAACATAAGCAGTCTTCACTATACTGCATTAATAGTTTGTTTATCTTAACATAAAAATATACTATCGGAAGAAAATTTATATTCCTGATAGTAACATTTAGTATGAATAATAATGTAATTAGATAAATTTCTATGTATGGAAAAGTTCAGTAATTTGATTTCATGTAATAATGTAAAGAGCTTGAACATAGAACTGATTAGCTTTCCATAAATAACAAAAAAAATCTTCATATAATATCACGTGTCAAAATTTTGAAAATGCTCTCGCGTTCTTTAAAACAAAATTTATCTGCTTTTTTTAAAATATTTCATACAACATAAGCATTCTTCACTATACTGCATTAATATTTTGTTTATCTTAACATAAAAATATACTATCGGAAGAAAATTTATATTCCTGGTAGTAACATTTAGTATGAATAATAATGTAATTAGATAAATTTCTATGTATGGAAAAGTTCAGTAATTTGATTTCATGTTATAATGTAAAGAGCTTGAACATAGAACTGATTAGCTTTCCATAAATAACAAAAAAAATCTTCATATGATATCACCTGTCAAAATTTGGAAAATGCTCTCGCGTTCTTTAGAACAAAATTTATCTGCTTTTTTTAAAATATTTCATACAACATAAGCATTCTTCACTATACTGCATTAATAGTTTGTTTATCTTAACATAAAAATATACTATCGGAAGAAAATTTACGTTCCTGATAGTAACATTTAGTATGAATAAAAATGTAATTAGATAAATTTCTATGTATGGAAAAGTTCAGTAATTTGATTTCATGTTATAATGTAAAGAGCTTGAACATAGAACTGATTAGCTTTCCATAAATAACAAAAAAAATCTTCATATGATATCACCTGTCAAAATTTGGAAAATGCTCTCGCGTTCTTTAGAACAAAATTTATCTGCTTTTTTTAAAATATTTCATACAACATAAGCATTCTTCACTATACTGCATTAATAGTTTGTTTATCTTAACATAAAAATATACTATCGGAAGAAAATTTACATTCCTGATAGTAACATTTAGTATGAATAAAAATGTAATTAGATAAATTTCTATGTATGGAAAAGTTCAGTAATTTGATTTCATGTTATAATGTAAAGAGCTTGAACATAGAACTGATTAGCTTTCCATAAATAACAAAAAAAATCTTCATATAATATCACGTGTCAAAATTTTGAAAATGCTCTCGCGTTCTTTAAAACAAAATTTATCTGCTTTTTTTAAAATATTTCATACAACATAAGCATTCTTCACTATACTGCATTAATAGTTTGTCTATCTTAACATAAAAATATACTATCGGAAGAAAATTTATATTCCTGGTAGTAACATTTAGTATGAATAAAAATGTAATTAGATAAATTTCTATGTATGGAAAAGTTCAGTAATTTGATTTCATGTTATAATGTAAAGAGCTTGAACATAGAACTGATTAGCTTTCCATAAATAACAAAAAAAATCTTCATATGATATCACCTGTCAAAATTTGGAAAATGCTCTCGCGTTCTTTAGAACAAAATTTATCTGCTTTTTTTAAAATATTTCATACAACATAAGCATTCTACACCATACTGCATTAAAAGTTTGTCTATCTTATCATAAAAATATACTATCGGAAGAAAATTTATATTCCTGATAGTAACATTTAGTATGAATAATAATGTAATTAGATAAATTTCTATATATGGAAAAGTTCAGTAATTTGATTTCATGTTATAATGTAAAGAGCTTGAACATAGAACTGATTAGTTTTCCATAAATAACAAAAAAAATCTTCATATAATATCACGTGTCAAAATTTTGAAAATGCTCTCGCGTTCTTTAAAACGAAATTTATCTGCTTTTTTAAAAATATTTCATACAACATAAGCATTCTTCACTATACTGCATTAATAGTTTGTTTATCTTAACATAAAAATATACTATCGGAAGAAAATTTATATTCCTGATAGTAACATTTAGTATGAATAAAAATGTAATTAGATAAATTTCTATGTATGGAAACGTGTAGTAATTTGATTTCATGATATAATGTAAAGAGCTTGAACATAGAACTGATTAGCTTTCCATAAATAACAAAAAAATTCTTCATATGATATCACCTGTCAAAATTTGAAAAATGCTCTCGCGTTCTTTAAAACAAAATTTATCTGCTTTTTTTAAAATATTTCATACAACATAAGCATTCTTCACTATACTGCATTAATAGTTTGTCTATCTTAACATAAAAATATACTATCGGAAGAAAATTTATATTCCTGGTAGTAACATTTAGTATGAATAAAAATGTAATTAGATAAATTTCTATGTATGGAAAAGTTCAGTAATTTGATTTCATGTTATAATGTAAAGAGCTTGAACATAGAACTGATTAGCTTTCCATAAATAACAAAAAAAATCTTCATATGATATCACCTGTCAAAATTTGGAAAATGCTCTCGCGTTCTTTAGAACAAAATTTATCTGCTTTTTTTAAAATATTTCATACAACATAAGCATTCTACACCATACTGCATTAAAAGTTTGTCTATCTTATCATAAAAATATACTATCGGAAGAAAAATTATATACTAGAAAAAACAGTTTATTATTATTACTCTCCACACTATGGAATAGGGGAGAGTCATGATTTCGCAAAATTTAAGCGTATTTTTTTTACATCAATTTCTCAATGGGTATCATGTAGAGAATGCACACTATGAGTTTCGTCGTGATGTGTTTGTGTGTATGGCGTATACGCTGTACGCCGTACGCCGTACGCCGTACGCCGTAGCATTTATCTTTTTTGTGTCCTCTCTACAGCCCAAACTATAAGTCTGATCGACTTCATATTAACATCATATGTGTAAAGTGCAAAGACCTAGAGCTGATTAGTTTTCCATAGACAACTTTTGATTTCTTCTCTATGAATTCATCATTTACGTTGTTTTTTTTTTGTGTCCTCTCTGCAGCCCAAACTATAAGTCCGATTGACTTCATATTGATATCACATGTGTTAAGTCCATAAACTTAGAGCTGATTAGTTTTCCATAGACAACGGTTCATTTTTTCCCAATGTTTCTTTATGATTTCATCTATTAAAACTGAAAAAATGCTCTCACGACCTGGAAATTAGAGATATTTTAATTTGGTTTCAACTATTTATACAACACCAAGAATCTTCATAAAATTGTATTCGAAGTTGGTCAATGTTAAAAGAAAAATATTCAACGGTTTCAAAAATTATATTTTATTTAATGGATATTTGTATGAAACTTATATGTAACAAGAGAATTTTTTTATATTTGGCAATGATCAGTTCATTGATTTCATATTGATAGAAGAATATTAATAGCTTGAACTTAGAACTGATTAGCTTTTCATAGATATCATATAATTTCTTCATATGATATCACGTGTAAACATTGTCAAAATGCTCTAACGCTCTTTGAAACAAAATTTATCTGCTTTTTTTAAAATATTTCATACAACATAAGCAGTCTTCACTATACTGCATTAATAGTTTGTTTATCTTAACATAAAAATATACTATCGGAAGAAAATTTATATTCCTGATAGTAACATTTAGTATGAATAATAATGTAATTAGATAAATTTCTATGTATGGAAAAGTTCAGTAATTTGATTTCATGTAATAATGTAAAGAGCTTGAACATAGAACTGATTAGCTTTCCATAAATAACAAAAAAAATCTTCATATAATATCACGTGTCAAAATTTTGAAAATGCTCTCGCGTTCTTTAAAACAAAATTTATCTGCTTTTTTTAAAATATTTCATACAACATAAGCATTCTTCACTATACTGCATTAATATTTTGTTTATCTTAACATAAAAATATACTATCGGAAGAAAATTTATATTCCTGGTAGTAACATTTAGTATGAATAATAATGTAATTAGATAAATTTCTATGTATGGAAAAGTTCAGTAATTTGATTTCATGTTATAATGTAAAGAGCTTGAACATAGAACTGATTAGCTTTCCATAAATAACAAAAAAAATCTTCATATGATATCACCTGTCAAAATTTGGAAAATGCTCTCGCGTTCTTTAGAACAAAATTTATCTGCTTTTTTTAAAATATTTCATACAACATAAGCATTCTTCACTATACTGCATTAATAGTTTGTTTATCTTAACATAAAAATATACTATCGGAAGAAAATTTACGTTCCTGATAGTAACATTTAGTATGAATAAAAATGTAATTAGATAAATTTCTATGTATGGAAAAGTTCAGTAATTTGATTTCATGTTATAATGTAAAGAGCTTGAACATAGAACTGATTAGCTTTCCATAAATAACAAAAAAAATCTTCATATGATATCACCTGTCAAAATTTGGAAAATGCTCTCGCGTTCTTTAGAACAAAATTTATCTGCTTTTTTTAAAATATTTCATACAACATAAGCATTCTTCACTATACTGCATTAATAGTTTGTTTATCTTAACATAAAAATATACTATCGGAAGAAAATTTACATTCCTGATAGTAACATTTAGTATGAATAAAAATGTAATTAGATAAATTTCTATGTATGGAAAAGTTCAGTAATTTGATTTCATGTTATAATGTAAAGAGCTTGAACATAGAACTGATTAGCTTTCCATAAATAACAAAAAAAATCTTCATATGATATCACCTGTCAAAATTTGGAAAATGCTCTCGCGTTCTTTAGAACAAAATTTATCTGCTTTTTTTAAAATATTTCATACAACATAAGCATTTTTCCCTATACTGCATTAATAGTTTGTCTATCTTAACATAAAAATATACTATCGGAAGAAAATTTATATTCCTGATAGTAACATTTAGTATGAATAAAAATGTAATTAGATAAATTTCTATGTATGGAAAAGTTCAGTAATTTGATATCATGTTATAATGTAAAGAGCTTGAACATAGAACTGATTAGCTTTCCATAAATAACAAAAAAAATCTTCATATGATATCACCTGTCAAAATTTGGAAAATGCTCTCGCGTTCTTTAGAACAAAATTTATCTGCTTTTTTTAAAATATTTCATACAACATAAGCATTCTTCACTATACTGCATTAATAGTTTGTTTATCTTAACATAAAAATATACTATCGGAAGAAAATTTACATTCTTGATAGTAACATTTAGTATGAATAAAAATGTAATTAGATAAATTTCTATGCATGGAAAAGTTCAGTAATTTGATTTCATGTTATAATGTAAAAAGCTTGAACATAGAACTGATTAGCTTTCCATAAACAACAAAAAAAATCTTCATATGATATCACCTGTCAAAATTTGGAAAATGCTCTCGCGTTCTTTAGAACAAAATTTATCTGCTTTTTTTAAAATATTTCATACAACATAAGCATTCTTCACTATACTGCATTAATAGTTTGTTTATCTTAACATAAAAATATACTATCGGAAGAAAATTTACATTCCTGATAGTAACATTTAGTATGAATAAAAATGTAATTAGATAAATTTCTATGTATGGAAAAGTTCTGTAATTTGATTTCATGTTATAATGTAAAGAGCTTGAACATAGAACTGATTAGCTTTCCATAAATAACAAAAAAAATCTTCATATGATATCACCTGTCAAAATTTGGAAAATGCTCTCGCGTTCTTTAGAACAAAATTTATCTGCTTTTTTTAAAATATTTCATACAACATAAGCATTCTTCACTAAACTGCATTAATAGTTTGTTTATCTTAACATAAAAATATACTATCGGAAGAAAATTTATATTCCTGATAGTAACATTTAGTATGAATAAAAATGTAATTAGATAAATTTCTATGTATGGAAACGTGTAGTAATTTGATTTCATGATATAATGTAAAGAGCTTGAACATAGAACTGATTAGCTTTCCATAAATAACAAAAAAATTCTTCATATGATATCACCTGTCAAAATTTGGAAAATGCTCTCGCGTTCTTTAGAACAAAATTTATCTGCTTTTTTTAAAATATTTCATACAACATAAGCATTCTTCACTATACTGCATTAATAGTTTGTTTATCTTAACATAAAAATATACTATCGGAAGAAAATTTACATTCCTGATAGTAACATTTAGTATGAATAAAAATGTAATTAGATAAATTTCTATGTATGGAAAAGTTCAGTAATTTGATTTCATGTTATAATGTAAAGAGCTTGAACATAGAACTGATTAGCTTTCCATAAATAACAAAAAAAATCTTCATATGATATCACCTGTCAAAATTTGGAAAATGCTCTCGCGTTCTTTAGAACAAAATTTATCTGCTTTTTTTAAAATATTTCATACAACATAAGCATTTTTCCCTATACTGCATTAATAGTTTGTCTATCTTAACATAAAAATATACTATCGGAAGAAAATTTATATTCCTGATAGTAACATTTAGTATGAATAAAAATGTAATTAGATAAATTTCTATGTATGGAAAAGTTCAGTAATTTGATATCATGTTATAATGTAAAGAGCTTGAACATAGAACTGATTAGCTTTCCATAAATAACAAAAAAAATCTTCATATGATATCACCTGTCAAAATTTGGAAAATGCTCTCGCGTTCTTTAGAACAAAATTTATCTGCTTTTTTTAAAATATTTCATACAACATAAGCATTCTTCACTATACTGCATTAATAGTTTGTTTATCTTAACATAAAAATATACTATCGGAAGAAAATTTACATTCCTGATAGTAACATTTAGTATGAATAAAAATGTAATTAGATAAATTTCTATGTATGGAAAAGTTCTGTAATTTGATTTCATGTTATAATGTAAAGAGCTTGAACATAGAACTGATTAGCTTTCCATAAATAACAAAAAAAATCTTCATATGATATCACCTGTCAAAATTTGGAAAATGCTCTCGCGTTCTTTAGAACAAAATTTATCTGCTTTTTTTAAAATATTTCATACAACATAAGCATTCTTCACTATACTGCATTAATAGTTTGTTTATCTTAACATAAAAATATACTATCGGAAGAAAATTTACATTCCTGATAGTAACATTTAGTATGAATAAAAATGTAATTAGATAAATTTCTATGTATGGAAAAGTTCAGTAATTTGATTTCTTGTTATAATGTAAAGAGCTTGAACATAGAACTGATTAGCTTTCCATAAATAACAAAAAAAATCTTCATATGATATCACCTGTCAAAATTTGGAAAATGCTCTCGCGTTCTTTAGAACAAAATTTATCTGCTTTTTTTAAAATATTTCATACAACATAAGCATTCTTCACTATACTGCATTAATAGTTTGTTTATCTTAACATAAAAATATACTATCGGAAGAAAATTTACGTTCCTGATAGTAACATTTAGTATGAATAAAAATGTAATTAGATAAATTTCTATGTATGGAAAAGTTCAGTAATTTGATTTCATGTTATAATGTAAAGAGCTTGAACATAGAACTGATTAGCTTTCCATAAATAACAAAAAAAATCTTCATATGATATCACCTGTCAAAATTTGGAAAATGCTCTCGCGTTCTTTAGAACAAAATTTATCTGCTTTTTTTAAAATATTTCATACAACATAAGCATTCTTCACTATACTGCATTAATAGTTTGTTTATCTTAACATAAAAATATACTATCGGAAGAAAATTTACATTCCTGATAGTAACATTTAGTATGAATAAAAATGTAATTAGATAAATTTCTATGTATGGAAAAGTTCAGCAATTTGATTTCATGTTATAATGTAAAGAGCTTGAACATAGAACTGATTAGCTTTCCATAAATAACAAAAAAAATCTTCATATGATATCACCTGTCAAAATTTGGAAAATGCTCTCGCGTTCTTTAGAACAAAATTTATCTGCTTTTTTTAAAATATTTCATACAACATAAGCATTTTTCCCTATACTGCATTAATAGTTTGTCTATCTTAACATAAAAATATACTATCGGAAGAAAATTTATATTCCTGATAGTAACATTTAGTATGAATAAAAATGTAATTAGATAAATTTCTATGTATGGAAAAGTTCAGTAATTTGATATCATGTTATAATGTAAAGAGCTTGAACATAGAACTGATTAGCTTTCCATAAATAACAAAAAAATCTTCATATGATATCACCTGTCAAAATTTGGAAAATGCTCTCGCGTTCTTTAGAACAAAATTTATCTGCTTTTTTTAAAATATTTCATACAACATAAGCATTTTTCCCTATACTGCATTAATAGTTTGTCTATCTTAACATAAAAATATACTATCGGAAGAAAATTTATATTCCTGATAGTAACATTTAGTATGAATAAAAATGTAATTAGATAAATTTCTATGTATGGAAAAGTTCAGTAATTTGATATCATGTTATAATGTTAAGAGCTTGAACATAGAACTGATTAGCTTTCCATAAATAACAAAAAAAATCTTCATATGATATCACCTGTCAAAATTTGGAAAATGCTCTCGCGTTCTTTAGAACAAAATTTATCTGCTTTTTTTAAAATATTTCATACAACATAAGCATTCTTCACTATACTGCATTAATAGTTTGTTTATCTTAACATAAAAATATACTATCGGAAGAAAATTTACATTCTTGATAGTAACATTTAGTATGAATAAAAATGTAATTAGATAAATTTCTATGTATGGAAAAGTTCAGTAATTTGATTTCATGTTATAATGTAAAAAGCTTGAACATAGAACTGATTAGCTTTCCATAAACAACAAAAAAAATCTTCATATGATATCACCTGTCAAAATTTGGAAAATGCTCTCGCGTTCTTTAGAACAAAATTTATCTGCTTTTTTTAAAATATTTCATACAACATAAGCATTCTTCACTATACTGCATTAATAGTTTGTTTATCTTAACATAAAAATATACTATCGGAAGAAAATTTACATTCCTGATAGTAACATTTAGTATGAATAAAAATGTAATTAGATAAATTTCTATGTATGGAAAAGTTCTGTAATTTGATTTCATGTTATAATGTAAAGAGCTTGAACATAGAACTGATTAGCTTTCCATAAATAACAAAAAAAATCTTCATATGATATCACCTGTCAAAATTTGGAAAATGCTCTCGCGTTCTTTAGAACAAAATTTATCTGCTTTTTTTAAAATATTTCATACAACATAAGCATTCTTCACTATACTGCATTAATAGTTTGTTTATCTTAACATAAAAATATACTATCGGAAGAAAATTTACATTCCTGATAGTAACATTTAGTATGAATAAAAATGTAATTAGATAAATTTCTATGTATGGAAAAGTTCAGTAATTTGATTTCTTGTTATAATGTAAAGAGCTTGAACATAGAACTGATTAGCTTTCCATAAATAACAAAAAAAATCTTCATATGATATCACCTGTCAAAATTTGGAAAATGCTCTCGCGTTCTTTAGAACAAAATTTATCTGCTTTTTTTAAAATATTTCATACAACATAAGCATTCTTCACTATACTGCATTAATAGTTTGTTTATCTTAACATAAAAATATACTATCGGAAGAAAATTTACATTCCTGATAGTAACATTTAGTATGAATAAAAATGTAATTAGATAAATTTCTATGTATGGAAAAGTTCAGTAATTTGATTTCTTGTTATAATGTAAAGAGCTTGAACATAGAACTGATTAGCTTTCCATAAATAACAAAAAAAATCTTCATATGATATCACCTGTCAAAATTTGGAAAATGCTCTCGCGTTCTTTAGAACAAAATTTATCTGCTTTTTTTAAAATATTTCATACAACATAAGCATTCTTCACTATACTGCATTAATAGTTTGTTTATCTTAACATAAAAATATACTATCGGAAGAAAATTTACGTTCCTGTTAGTAACATTTAGTATGAATAAAAATGTAATTAGATAAATTTCTATGTATGGAAAAGTTCAGTAATTTGATTTCATGTTATAATGTAAAGAGCTTGAACATAGAACTGATTAGCTTTCCATAAATAACAAAAAAAATCTTCATATGATATCACCTGTCAAAATTTGGAAAATGCTCTCGCGTTCTTTAGAACAAAATTTATCTGCTTTTTTTAAAATATTTCATACAACATAAGCATTCTTCACTATACTGCATTAATAGTTTGTTTATCTTAACATAAAAATATACTATCGGAAGAAAATTTACATTCCTGATAGTAACATTTAGTATGAATAAAAATGTAATTAGATAAATTTCTATGTATGGAAAAGTTCAGTAATTTGATTTCATGTTATAATGTAAAGAGCTTGAACATAGAACTGATTAGCTTTCCATAAATAACAAAAAAAATCTTCATATGATATCACCTGTCAAAATTTGGAAAATGCTCTCGCGTTCTTTAGAACAAAATTTATCTGCTTTTTTTAAAATATTTCATACAACATAAGCATTTTTCCCTATACTGCATTAATAGTTTGTCTATCTTAACATAAAAATATACTATCGGAAGAAAATTTATATTCCTGATAGTAACATTTAGTATGAATAAAAATGTAATTAGATAAATTTCTATGTATGGAAAAGTTCAGTAATTTGATATCATGTTATAATGTAAAGAGCTTGAACATAGAACTGATTAGCTTTCCATAAATAACAAAAAAAATCTTCATATGATATCACCTGTCAAAATTTGGAAAATGCTCTCGCGTTCTTTAGAACAAAATTTATCTGCTTTTTTTAAAATATTTCATACAACATAAGCATTCTTCACTATACTGCATTAATAGTTTGTTTATCTTAACATAAAAATATACTATCGGAAGAAAATTTACATTCTTGATAGTAACATTTAGTATGAATAAAAATGTAATTAGATAAATTTCTATGTATGGAGAAGTTCAGTAATTTGATTTCATGTTATAATGTAAAAAGCTTGAACATAGAACTGATTAGCTTTCCATAAACAACAAAAAAAATCTTCATATGATATCACCTGTCAAAATTTGGAAAATGCTCTCGCGTTCTTTAGAACAAAATTTATCTGCTTTTTTTAAAATATTTCATACAACATAAGCATTCTTCACTATACTGCATTAATAGTTTGTTTATCTTAACATAAAAATATACTATCGGAAGAAAATTTACATTCCTGATAGTAACATTTAGTATGAATAAAAATGTAATTAGATAAATTTCTATGTATGGAAAAGTTCTGTAATTTGATTTCATGTTATAATGTAAAGAGCTTGAACATAGAACTGATTAGCTTTCCATAAATAACAAAAAAAATCTTCATATGATATCACCTGTCAAAATTTGGAAAATGCTCTCGCGTTCTTTAGAACAAAATTTATCTGCTTTTTTTAAAATATTTCATACAACATAAGCATTCTTCACTAAACTGCATTAATAGTTTGTTTATCTTAACATAAAAATATACTATCGGAAGAAAATTTATATTCCTGATAGTAACATTTAGTATGAATAAAAATGTAATTAGATAAATTTCTATGTATGGAAACGTGTAGTAATTTGATTTCATGATATAATGTAAAGAGCTTGAACATAGAACTGATTAGCTTTCCATAAATAACAAAAAAATTCTTCATATGATATCACCTGTCAAAATTTGGAAAATGCTCTCGCGTTCTTTAGAACAAAATTTATCTGCTTTTTTTAAAATATTTCATACAACATAAGCATTCTTCACTATACTGCATTAATAGTTTGTTTATCTTAACATAAAAATATACTATCGGAAGAAAATTTACATTCCTGATAGTAACATTTAGTATGAATAAAAATGTAATTAGATAAATTTCTATGTATGGAAAAGTTCAGTAATTTGATTTCATGTTATAATGTAAAGAGCTTGAACATAGAACTGATTAGCTTTCCATAAATAACAAAAAAAATCTTCATATGATATCACCTGTCAAAATTTGGAAAATGCTCTCGCGTTCTTTAGAACAAAATTTATCTGCTTTTTTTAAAATATTTCATACAACATAAGCATTTTTCCCTATACTGCATTAATAGTTTGTCTATCTTAACATAAAAATATACTATCGGAAGAAAATTTATATTCCTGATAGTAACATTTAGTATGAATAAAAATGTAATTAGATAAATTTCTATGTATGGAAAAGTTCAGTAATTTGATATCATGTTATAATGTAAAGAGCTTGAACATAGAACTGATTAGCTTTCCATAAATAACAAAAAAAATCTTCATATGATATCACCTGTCAAAATTTGGAAAATGCTCTCGCGTTCTTTAGAACAAAATTTATCTGCTTTTTTTAAAATATTTCATACAACATAAGCATTCTTCACTATACTGCATTAATAGTTTGTTTATCTTAACATAAAAATATACTATCGGAAGAAAATTTACATTCTTGATAGTAACATTTAGTATGAATAAAAATGTAATTAGATAAATTTCTATGTATGGAAAAGTTCAGTAATTTGATTTCATGTTATAATGTAAAAAGCTTGAACATAGAACTGATTAGCTTTCCATAAACAACAAAAAAAATCTTCATATGATATCACCTGTCAAAATTTGGAAAATGCTCTCGCGTTCTTTAGAACAAAATTTATCTGCTTTTTTTAAAATATTTCATACAACATAAGCATTCTTCACTATACTGCATTAATAGTTTGTTTATCTTAACATAAAAATATACTATCGGAAGAAAATTTACATTCCTGATAGTAACATTTAGTATGAATAAAAATGTAATTAGATAAATTTCTATGTATGGAAAAGTTCTGTAATTTGATTTCATGTTATAATGTAAAGAGCTTGAACATAGAACTGATTAGCTTTCCATAAATAACAAAAAAAATCTTCATATGATATCACCTGTCAAAATTTGGAAAATGCTCTCGCGTTCTTTAGAACAAAATTTATCTGCTTTTTTTAAAATATTTCATACAACATAAGCATTCTTCACTATACTGCATTAATAGTTTGTTTATCTTAACATAAAAATATACTATCGGAAGAAAATTTACATTCCTGATAGTAACATTTAGTATGAATAAAAATGTAATTAGATAAATTTCTATGTATGGAAAAGTTCTGTAATTTGATTTCATGTTATAATGTAAAGAGCTTGAACATAGAACTGATTAGCTTTCCATAAATAACAAAAAAAATCTTCATATGATATCACCTGTCAAAATTTGGAAAATGCTCTCGCGTTCTTTAGAACAAAATTTATCTGCTTTTTTTAAAATATTTCATACAACATAAGCATTCTTCACTATACTGCATTAATAGTTTGTTTATCTTAACATAAAAATATACTATCGGAAGAAAATTTACATTCCTGATAGTAACATTTAGTATGAATAAAAATGTAATTAGATAAATTTCTATGTATGGAAAAGTTCAGTAATTTGATTTCTTGTTATAATGTAAAGAGCTTGAACATAGAACTGATTAGCTTTCCATAAATAACAAAAAAAATCTTCATATGATATCACCTGTCAAAATTTGGAAAATGCTCTCGCGTTCTTTAGAACAAAATTTATCTGCTTTTTTTAAAATATTTCATACAACATAAGCATTCTTCACTATACTGCATTAATAGTTTGTTTATCTTAACATAAAAATATACTATCGGAAGAAAATTTACATTCCTGATAGTAACATTTAGTATGAATAAAAATGTAATTAGATAAATTTCTATGTATGGAAAAGTTCAGTAATTTGATTTCTTGTTATAATGTAAAGAGCTTGAACATAGAACTGATTAGCTTTCCATAAATAACAAAAAAAATCTTCATATGATATCACCTGTCAAAATTTGGAAAATGCTCTCGCGTTCTTAAGAACAAAATTTATCTGCTTTTTTTAAAATATTTCATACAACATAAGCATTCTTCACTATACTGCATTAATAGTTTGTTTATCTTAACATAAAAATATACTATCGGAAGAAAATTTACGTTCCTGATAGTAACATTTAGTATGAATAAAAATGTAATTAGATAAATTTCTATGTATGGAAAAGTTCAGTAATTTGATTTCATGTTATAATGTAAAGAGCTTGAACATAGAACTGATTAGCTTTCCATAAATAACAAAAAAAATCTTCATATGATATCACCTGTCAAAATTTGGAAAATGCTCTCGCGTTCTTTAGAACAAAATTTATCTGCTTTTTTTAAAATATTTCATACAACATAAGCATTCTTCACTATACTGCATTAATAGTTTGTTTATCTTAACATAAAAATATACTATCGGAAGAAAATTTACATTCCTGATAGTAACATTTAGTATGAATAAAAATGTAATTAGATAAATTTCTATGTATGGAAAAGTTCAGTAATTTGATTTCATGTTATAATGTAAAGAGCTTGAACATAGAACTGATTAGCTTTCCATAAATAACAAAAAAATCTTCATATGATATCACCTGTCAAAATTTGGAAAATGCTCTCGCGTTCTTTAGAACAAAATTTATCTGCTTTTTTTAAAATATTTCATACAACATAAGCATTTTTCCCTATACTGCATTAATAGTTTGTCTATCTTAACATAAAAATATACTATCGGAAGAAAATTTATATTCCTGATAGTAACATTTAGTATGAATAAAAATGTAATTAGATAAATTTCTATGTATGGAAAAGTTCAGTAATTTGATATCATGTTATAATGTAAAGAGCTTGAACATAGAACTGATTAGCTTTCCATAAATAACAAAAAAAATCTTCATATGATATCACCTGTCAAAATTTGGAAAATGCTCTCGCGTTCTTTAGAACAAAATTTATCTGCTTTTTTTAAAATATTTCATACAACATAAGCATTCTTCACTATACTGCATTAATAGTTTGTTTATCTTAACATAAAAATATACTATCGGAAGAAAATTTACATTCTTGATAGTAACATTTAGTATGAATAAAAATGTAATTAGATAAATTTCTATGTATGGAAAAGTTCAGTAATTTGATTTCATGTTATAATGTAAAAAGCTTGAACATAGAACTGATTAGCTTTCCATAAACAACAAAAAAAATCTTCATATGATATCACCTGTCAAAATTTGGAAAATGCTCTCGCGTTCTTTAGAACAAAATTTATCTGCTTTTTTTAAAATATTTCATACAACATAAGCATTCTTCACTATACTGCATTAATAGTTTGTTTATCTTAACATAAAAATATACTATCGGAAGAAAATTTACATTCCTGATAGTAACATTTAGTATGAATAAAAATGTAATTAGATAAATTTCTATGTATGGAAAAGTTCTGTAATTTGATTTCATGTTATAATGTAAAGAGCTTGAACATAGAACTGATTAGCTTTCCATAAATAACAAAAAAAATCTTCATATGATATCACCTGTCAAAATTTGGAAAATGCTCTCGCGTTCTTTAGAACAAAATTTATCTGCTTTTTTTAAAATATTTCATACAACATAAGCATTCTTCACTAAACTGCATTAATAGTTTGTTTATCTTAACATAAAAATATACTATCGGAAGAAAATTTATATTCCTGATAGTAACATTTAGTATGAATAAAAATGTAATTAGATAAATTTCTATGTATGGAAACGTGTAGTAATTTGATTTCATGATATAATGTAAAGAGCTTGAACATAGAACTGATTAGCTTTCCATAAATAACAAAAAAATTCTTCATATGATATCACCTGTCAAAATTTGGAAAATGCTCTCGCGTTCTTTAGAACAAAATTTATCTGCTTTTTTTAAAATATTTCATACAACATAAGCATTCTTCACTATACTGCATTAATAGTTTGTTTATCTTAACATAAAAATATACTATCGGAAGAAAATTTACATTCCTGATAGTAACATTTAGTATGAATAAAAATGTAATTAGATAAATTTCTATGTATGGAAAAGTTCAGTAATTTGATTTCATGTTATAATGTAAAGAGCTTGAACATAGAACTGATTAGCTTTCCATAAATAACAAAAAAAATCTTCATATGATATCACCTGTCAAAATTTGGAAAATGCTCTCGCGTTCTTTAGAACAAAATTTATCTGCTTTTTTTAAAATATTTCATACAACATAAGCATTCTTCACTATACTGCATTAATAGTTTGTTTATCTTAACATAAAAATATACTATCGGAAGAAAATTTACATTCTTGATAGTAACATTTAGTATGAATAAAAATGTAATTAGATAAATTTCTATGTATGGAGAAGTTCAGTAATTTGATTTCATGTTATAATGTAAAAAGCTTGAACATAGAACTGATTAGCTTTCCATAAACAACAAAAAAAATCTTCATATGATATCACCTGTCAAAATTTGGAAAATGCTCTCGCGTTCTTTAGAACAAAATTTATCTGCTTTTTTTAAAATATTTCATACAACATAAGCATTCTTCACTATACTGCATTAATAGTTTGTTTATCTTAACATAAAAATATACTATCGGAAGAAAATTTACATTCCTGATAGTAACATTTAGTATGAATAAAAATGTAATTAGATAAATTTCTATGTATGGAAAAGTTCTGTAATTTGATTTCATGTTATAATGTAAAGAGCTTGAACATAGAACTGATTAGCTTTCCATAAATAACAAAAAAAATCTTCATATGATATCACCTGTCAAAATTTGGAAAATGCTCTCGCGTTCTTTAGAACAAAATTTATCTGCTTTTTTTAAAATATTTCATACAACATAAGCATTCTTCACTAAACTGCATTAATAGTTTGTTTATCTTAACATAAAAATATACTATCGGAAGAAAATTTATATTCCTGATAGTAACATTTAGTATGAATAAAAATGTAATTAGATAAATTTCTATGTATGGAAACGTGTAGTAATTTGATTTCATGATATAATGTAAAGAGCTTGAACATAGAACTGATTAGCTTTCCATAAATAACAAAAAAATTCTTCATATGATATCACCTGTCAAAATTTGGAAAATGCTCTCGCGTTCTTTAGAACAAAATTTATCTGCTTTTTTTAAAATATTTCATACAACATAAGCATTCTTCACTATACTGCATTAATAGTTTGTTTATCTTAACATAAAAATATACTATCGGAAGAAAATTTACATTCCTGATAGTAACATTTAGTATGAATAAAAATGTAATTAGATAAATTTCTATGTATGGAAAAGTTCAGTAATTTGATTTCATGTTATAATGTAAAGAGCTTGAACATAGAACTGATTAGCTTTCCATAAATAACAAAAAAAATCTTCATATGATATCACCTGTCAAAATTTGGAAAATGCTCTCGCGTTCTTTAGAACAAAATTTATCTGCTTTTTTTAAAATATTTCATACAACATAAGCATTTTTCCCTATACTGCATTAATAGTTTGTCTATCTTAACATAAAAATATACTATCGGAAGAAAATTTATATTCCTGATAGTAACATTTAGTATGAATAAAAATGTAATTAGATAAATTTCTATGTATGGAAAAGTTCAGTAATTTGATATCATGTTATAATGTAAAGAGCTTGAACATAGAACTGATTAGCTTTCCATAAATAACAAAAAAAATCTTCATATGATATCACCTGTCAAAATTTGGAAAATGCTCTCGCGTTCTTTAGAACAAAATTTATCTGCTTTTTTTAAAATATTTCATACAACATAAGCATTCTTCACTATACTGCATTAATAGTTTGTTTATCTTAACATAAAAATATACTATCGGAAGAAAATTTACATTCTTGATAGTAACATTTAGTATGAATAAAAATGTAATTAGATAAATTTCTATGTATGGAAAAGTTCAGTAATTTGATTTCATGTTATAATGTAAAAAGCTTGAACATAGAACTGATTAGCTTTCCATAAACAACAAAAAAAATCTTCATATGATATCACCTGTCAAAATTTGGAAAATGCTCTCGCGTTCTTTAGAACAAAATTTATCTGCTTTTTTTAAAATATTTCATACAACATAAGCATTCTTCACTATACTGCATTAATAGTTTGTTTATCTTAACATAAAAATATACTATCGGAAGAAAATTTACATTCCTGATAGTAACATTTAGTATGAATAAAAATGTAATTAGATAAATTTCTATGTATGGAAAAGTTCTGTAATTTGATTTCATGTTATAATGTAAAGAGCTTGAACATAGAACTGATTAGCTTTCCATAAATAACAAAAAAAATCTTCATATGATATCACCTGTCAAAATTTGGAAAATGCTCTCGCGTTCTTTAGAACAAAATTTATCTGCTTTTTTAAAATATTTCATACAACATAAGCATTCTTCACTATACTGCATTAATAGTTTGTTTATCTTAACATAAAAATATACTATCGGAAGAAAATTTACATTCCTGATAGTAACATTTAGTATGAATAAAAATGTAATTAGATAAATTTCTATGTATGGAAAAGTTCTGTAATTTGATTTCATGTTATAATGTAAAGAGCTTGAACATAGAACTGATTAGCTTTCCATAAATAACAAAAAAAATCTTCATATGATATCACCTGTCAAAATTTGGAAAATGCTCTCGCGTTCTTTAGAACAAAATTTATCTGCTTTTTTTAAAATATTTCATACAACATAAGCATTCTTCACTATACTGCATTAATAGTTTGTTTATCTTAACATAAAAATATACTATCGGAAGAAAATTTACATTCCTGATAGTAACATTTAGTATGAATAAAAATGTAATTAGATAAATTTCTATGTATGGAAAAGTTCAGTAATTTGATTTCTTGTTATAATGTAAAGAGCTTGAACATAGAACTGATTAGCTTTCCATAAATAACAAAAAAAATCTTCATATGATATCACCTGTCAAAATTTGGAAAATGCTCTCGCGTTCTTTAGAACAAAATTTATCTGCTTTTTTTAAAATATTTCATACAACATAAGCATTCTTCACTATACTGCATTAATAGTTTGTTTATCTTAACATAAAAATATACTATCGGAAGAAAATTTACATTCCTGATAGTAACATTTAGTATGAATAAAAATGTAATTAGATAAATTTCTATGTATGGAAAAGTTCAGTAATTTGATTTCTTGTTATAATGTAAAGAGCTTGAACATAGAACTGATTAGCTTTCCATAAATAACAAAAAAAATCTTCATATGATATCACCTGTCAAAATTTGGAAAATGCTCTCGCGTTCTTTAGAACAAAATTTATCTGCTTTTTTTAAAATATTTCATACAACATAAGCATTCTTCACTATACTGCATTAATAGTTTGTTTATCTTAACATAAAAATATACTATCGGAAGAAAATTTACGTTCCTGATAGTAACATTTAGTATGAATAAAAATGTAATTAGATAAATTTCTATGTATGGAAAAGTTCAGTAATTTGATTTCATGTTATAATGTAAAGAGCTTGAACATAGAACTGATTAGCTTTCCATAAATAACAAAAAAAATCTTCATATGATATCACCTGTCAAAATTTGGAAAATGCTCTCGCGTTCTTTAGAACAAAATTTATCTGCTTTTTTTAAAATATTTCATACAACATAAGCATTCTTCACTATACTGCATTAATAGTTTGTTTATCTTAACATAAAAATATACTATCGGAAGAAAATTTACATTCCTGATAGTAACATTTAGTATGAATAAAAATGTAATTAGATAAATTTCTATGTATGGAAAAGTTCAGTAATTTGATTTCATGTTATAATGTAAAGAGCTTGAACATAGAACTGATTAGCTTTCCATAAATAACAAAAAAATCTTCATATGATATCACCTGTCAAAATTTGGAAAATGCTCTCGCGTTCTTTAGAACAAAATTTATCTGCTTTTTTTAAAATATTTCATACAACATAAGCATTTTTCCCTATACTGCATTAATAGTTTGTCTATCTTAACATAAAAATATACTATCGGAAGAAAATTTATATTCCTGATAGTAACATTTAGTATGAATAAAAATGTAATTAGATAAATTTCTATGTATGGAAAAGTTCAGTAATTTGATATCATGTTATAATGTAAAGAGCTTGAACATAGAACTGATTAGCTTTCCATAAATAACAAAAAAAATCTTCATATGATATCACCTGTCAAAATTTGGAAAATGCTCTCGCGTTCTTTAGAACAAAATTTATCTGCTTTTTTTAAAATATTTCATACAACATAAGCATTCTTCACTATACTGCATTAATAGTTTGTTTATCTTAACATAAAAATATACTATCGGAAGAAAATTTACATTCTTGATAGTAACATTTAGTATGAATAAAAATGTAATTAGATAAATTTCTATGTATGGAAAAGTTCAGTAATTTGATTTCATGTTATAATGTAAAAAGCTTGAACATAGAACTGATTAGCTTTCCATAAACAACAAAAAAAATCTTCATATGATATCACCTGTCAAAATTTGGAAAATGCTCTCGCGTTCTTTAGAACAAAATTTATCTGCTTTTTTTAAAATATTTCATACAACATAAGCATTCTTCACTATACTGCATTAATAGTTTGTTTATCTTAACATAAAAATATACTATCGGAAGAAAATTTACATTCCTGATAGTAACATTTAGTATGAATAAAAATGTAATTAGATAAATTTCTATGTATGGAAAAGTTCTGTAATTTGATTTCATGTTATAATGTAAAGAGCTTGAACATAGAACTGATTAGCTTTCCATAAATAACAAAAAAAATCTTCATATGATATCACCTGTCAAAATTTGGAAAATGCTCTCGCGTTCTTTAGAACAAAATTTATCTGCTTTTTTTAAAATATTTCATACAACATAAGCATTCTTCACTAAACTGCATTAATAGTTTGTTTATCTTAACATAAAAATATACTATCGGAAGAAAATTTATATTCCTGATAGTAACATTTAGTATGAATAAAAATGTAATTAGATAAATTTCTATGTATGGAAACGTGTAGTAATTTGATTTCATGATATAATGTAAAGAGCTTGAACATAGAACTGATTAGCTTTCCATAAATAACAAAAAAATTCTTCATATGATATCACCTGTCAAAATTTGGAAAATGCTCTCGCGTTCTTTAGAACAAAATTTATCTGCTTTTTTTAAAATATTTCATACAACATAAGCATTCTTCACTATACTGCATTAATAGTTTGTTTATCTTAACATAAAAATATACTATCGGAAGAAAATTTACATTCCTGATAGTAACATTTAGTATGAATAAAAATGTAATTAGATAAATTTCTATGTATGGAAAAGTTCAGTAATTTGATTTCATGTTATAATGTAAAGAGCTTGAACATAGAACTGATTAGCTTTCCATAAATAACAAAAAAAATCTTCATATGATATCACCTGTCAAAATTTGGAAAATGCTCTCGCGTTCTTTAGAACAAAATTTATCTGCTTTTTTTAAAATATTTCATACAACATAAGCATTTTTCCCTATACTGCATTAATAGTTTGTCTATCTTAACATAAAAATATACTATCGGAAGAAAATTTATATTCCTGATAGTAACATTTAGTATGAATAAAAATGTAATTAGATAAATTTCTATGTATGGAAAAGTTCAGTAATTTGATATCATGTTATAATGTAAAGAGCTTGAACATAGAACTGATTAGCTTTCCATAAATAACAAAAAAAATCTTCATATGATATCACCTGTCAAAATTTGGAAAATGCTCTCGCGTTCTTTAGAACAAAATTTATCTGCTTTTTTTAAAATATTTCATACAACATAAGCATTCTTCACTATACTGCATTAATAGTTTGTTTATCTTAACATAAAAATATACTATCGGAAGAAAATTTACATTCTTGATAGTAACATTTAGTATGAATAAAAATGTAATTAGATAAATTTCTATGTATGGAAAAGTTCAGTAATTTGATTTCATGTTATAATGTAAAAAGCTTGAACATAGAACTGATTAGCTTTCCATAAACAACAAAAAAAATCTTCATATGATATCACCTGTCAAAATTTGGAAAATGCTCTCGCGTTCTTTAGAACAAAATTTATCTGCTTTTTTTAAAATATTTCATACAACATAAGCATTCTTCACTATACTGCATTAATAGTTTGTTTATCTTAACATAAAAATATACTATCGGAAGAAAATTTACATTCCTGATAGTAACATTTAGTATGAATAAAAATGTAATTAGATAAATTTCTATGTATGGAAAAGTTCTGTAATTTGATTTCATGTTATAATGTAAAGAGCTTGAACATAGAACTGATTAGCTTTCCATAAATAACAAAAAAAATCTTCATATGATATCACCTGTCAAAATTTGGAAAATGCTCTCGCGTTCTTTAGAACAAAATTTATCTGCTTTTTTTAAAATATTTCATACAACATAAGCATTCTTCACTATACTGCATTAATAGTTTGTTTATCTTAACATAAAAATATACTATCGGAAGAAAATTTACATTCCTGATAGTAACATTTAGTATGAATAAAAATGTAATTAGATAAATTTCTATGTATGGAAAAGTTCAGTAATTTGATTTCTTGTTATAATGTAAAGAGCTTGAACATAGAACTGATTAGCTTTCCATAAATAACAAAAAAAATCTTCATATGATATCACCTGTCAAAATTTGGAAAATGCTCTCGCGTTCTTTAGAACAAAATTTATCTGCTTTTTTTAAAATATTTCATACAACATAAGCATTCTTCACTATACTGCATTAATAGTTTGTTTATCTTAACATAAAAATATACTATCGGAAGAAAATTTACGTTCCTGATAGTAACATTTAGTATGAATAAAAATGTAATTAGATAAATTTCTATGTATGGAAAAGTTCAGTAATTTGATTTCATGTTATAATGTAAAGAGCTTGAACATAGAACTGATTAGCTTTCCATAAATAACAAAAAAAAATCTTCATATGATATCACCTGTCAAAATTTGGAAAATGCTCTCGCGTTCTTTAGAACAAAATTTATCTGCTTTTTTTAAAATATTTCATACAACATAAGCATTCTTCACTATACTGCATTAATAGTTTGTTTATCTTAACATAAAAATATACTATCGGAAGAAAATTTACATTCCTGATAGTAACATTTAGTATGAATAAAAATGTAATTAGATAAATTTCTATGTATGGAAAAGTTCAGTAATTTGATTTCATGTTATAATGTAAAGAGCTTGAACATAGAACTGATTAGCTTTCCATAAATAACAAAAAAAATCTTCATATGATATCACCTGTCAAAATTTGGAAAATGCTCTCGCGTTCTTTAGAACAAAATTTATCTGCTTTTTTTAAAATATTTCATACAACATAAGCATTCTTCACTATACTGCATTAATAGTTTGTTTATCTTAACATAAAAATATACTATCGGAAGAAAATTTACATTCCTGATAGTAACATTTAGTATGAATAAAAATGTAATTAGATAAATTTCTATGTATGGAAAAGTTCAGTAATTTGATTTCATGTTATAATGTAAAGAGCTTGAACATAGAACTGATTAGCTTTCCATAAATAACAAAAAAATCTTCATATGATATCACCTGTCAAAATTTGGAAAATGCTCTCGCGTTCTTTAGAACAAAATTTATCTGCTTTTTTTAAAATATTTCATACAACATAAGCATTTTTCCCTATACTGCATTAATAGTTTGTCTATCTTAACATAAAAATATACTATCGGAAGAAAATTTATATTCCTGATAGTAACATTTAGTATGAATAAAAATGTAATTAGATAAATTTCTATGTATGGAAAAGTTCAGTAATTTGATATCATGTTATAATGTAAAGAGCTTGAACATAGAACTGATTAGCTTTCCATAAATAACAAAAAAAATCTTCATATGATATCACCTGTCAAAATTTGGAAAATGCTCTCGCGTTCTTTAGAACAAAATTTATCTGCTTTTTTTAAAATATTTCATACAACATAAGCATTCTTCACTATACTGCATTAATAGTTTGTTTATCTTAACATAAAAATATACTATCGGAAGAAAATTTACATTCTTGATAGTAACATTTAGTATGAATAAAAATGTAATTAGATAAATTTCTATGTATGGAAAAGTTCAGTAATTTGATTTCATGTTATAATGTAAAAAGCTTGAACATAGAACTGATTAGCTTTCCATAAACAACAAAAAAAATCTTCATATGATATCACCTGTCAAAATTTGGAAAATGCTCTCGCGTTCTTTAGAACAAAATTTATCTGCTTTTTTTAAAATATTTCATACAACATAAGCATTCTTCACTATACTGCATTAATAGTTTGTTTATCTTAACATAAAAATATACTATCGGAAGAAAATTTACATTCCTGATAGTAACATTTAGTATGAATAAAAATGTAATTAGATAAATTTCTATGTATGGAAAAGTTCTGTAATTTGATTTCATGTTATAATGTAAAGAGCTTGAACATAGAACTGATTAGCTTTCCATAAATAACAAAAAAAATCTTCATATGATATCACCTGTCAAAATTTGGAAAATGCTCTCGCGTTCTTTAGAACAAAATTTATCTGCTTTTTTTAAAATATTTCATACAACATAAGCATTCTTCACTAAACTGCATTAATAGTTTGTTTATCTTAACATAAAAATATACTATCGGAAGAAAATTTATATTCCTGATAGTAACATTTAGTATGAATAAAAATGTAATTAGATAAATTTCTATGTATGGAAACGTGTAGTAATTTGATTTCATGATATAATGTAAAGAGCTTGAACATAGAACTGATTAGCTTTCCATAAATAACAAAAAAATTCTTCATATGATATCACCTGTCAAAATTTGGAAAATGCTCTCGCGTTCTTTAGAACAAAATTTATCTGCTTTTTTTAAAATATTTCATACAACATAAGCATTCTTCACTATACTGCATTAATAGTTTGTTTATCTTAACATAAAAATATACTATCGGAAGAAAATTTACATTCCTGATAGTAACATTTAGTATGAATAAAAATGTAATTAGATAAATTTCTATGTATGGAAAAGTTCAGTAATTTGATTTCATGTTATAATGTAAAGAGCTTGAACATAGAACTGATTAGCTTTCCATAAATAACAAAAAAAATCTTCATATGATATCACCTGTCAAAATTTGGAAAATGCTCTCGCGTTCTTTAGAACAAAATTTATCTGCTTTTTTTAAAATATTTCATACAACATAAGCATTCTTCACTATACTGCATTAATAGTTTGTTTATCTTAACATAAAAATATACTATCGGAAGAAAATTTACATTCTTGATAGTAACATTTAGTATGAATAAAAATGTAATTAGATAAATTTCTATGTATGGAGAAGTTCAGTAATTTGATTTCATGTTATAATGTAAAAAGCTTGAACATAGAACTGATTAGCTTTCCATAAACAACAAAAAAAATCTTCATATGATATCACCTGTCAAAATTTGGAAAATGCTCTCGCGTTCTTTAGAACAAAATTTATCTGCTTTTTTTAAAATATTTCATACAACATAAGCATTCTTCACTATACTGCATTAATAGTTTGTTTATCTTAACATAAAAATATACTATCGGAAGAAAATTTACATTCCTGATAGTAACATTTAGTATGAATAAAAATGTAATTAGATAAATTTCTATGTATGGAAAAGTTCTGTAATTTGATTTCATGTTATAATGTAAAGAGCTTGAACATAGAACTGATTAGCTTTCCATAAATAACAAAAAAAATCTTCATATGATATCACCTGTCAAAATTTGGAAAATGCTCTCGCGTTCTTTAGAACAAAATTTATCTGCTTTTTTTAAAATATTTCATACAACATAAGCATTCTTCACTAAACTGCATTAATAGTTTGTTTATCTTAACATAAAAATATACTATCGGAAGAAAATTTATATTCCTGATAGTAACATTTAGTATGAATAAAAATGTAATTAGATAAATTTCTATGTATGGAAACGTGTAGTAATTTGATTTCATGATATAATGTAAAGAGCTTGAACATAGAACTGATTAGCTTTCCATAAATAACAAAAAAATTCTTCATATGATATCACCTGTCAAAATTTGGAAAATGCTCTCGCGTTCTTTAGAACAAAATTTATCTGCTTTTTTTAAAATATTTCATACAACATAAGCATTCTTCACTATACTGCATTAATAGTTTGTTTATCTTAACATAAAAATATACTATCGGAAGAAAATTTACATTCCTGATAGTAACATTTAGTATGAATAAAAATGTAATTAGATAAATTTCTATGTATGGAAAAGTTCAGTAATTTGATTTCATGTTATAATGTAAAGAGCTTGAACATAGAACTGATTAGCTTTCCATAAATAACAAAAAAAATCTTCATATGATATCACCTGTCAAAATTTGGAAAATGCTCTCGCGTTCTTTAGAACAAAATTTATCTGCTTTTTTTAAAATATTTCATACAACATAAGCATTTTTCCCTATACTGCATTAATAGTTTGTCTATCTTAACATAAAAATATACTATCGGAAGAAAATTTATATTCCTGATAGTAACATTTAGTATGAATAAAAATGTAATTAGATAAATTTCTATGTATGGAAAAGTTCAGTAATTTGATATCATGTTATAATGTAAAGAGCTTGAACATAGAACTGATTAGCTTTCCATAAATAACAAAAAAAATCTTCATATGATATCACCTGTCAAAATTTGGAAAATGCTCTCGCGTTCTTTAGAACAAAATTTATCTGCTTTTTTTAAAATATTTCATACAACATAAGCATTCTTCACTATACTGCATTAATAGTTTGTTTATCTTAACATAAAAATATACTATCGGAAGAAAATTTACATTCTTGATAGTAACATTTAGTATGAATAAAAATGTAATTAGATAAATTTCTATGTATGGAAAAGTTCAGTAATTTGATTTCATGTTATAATGTAAAAAGCTTGAACATAGAACTGATTAGCTTTCCATAAACAACAAAAAAAATCTTCATATGATATCACCTGTCAAAATTTGGAAAATGCTCTCGCGTTCTTTAGAACAAAATTTATCTGCTTTTTTTAAAATATTTCATACAACATAAGCATTCTTCACTATACTGCATTAATAGTTTGTTTATCTTAACATAAAAATATACTATCGGAAGAAAATTTACATTCCTGATAGTAACATTTAGTATGAATAAAAATGTAATTAGATAAATTTCTATGTATGGAAAAGTTCTGTAATTTGATTTCATGTTATAATGTAAAGAGCTTGAACATAGAACTGATTAGCTTTCCATAAATAACAAAAAAAATCTTCATATGATATCACCTGTCAAAATTTGGAAAATGCTCTCGCGTTCTTTAGAACAAAATTTATCTGCTTTTTTAAAATATTTCATACAACATAAGCATTCTTCACTATACTGCATTAATAGTTTGTTTATCTTAACATAAAAATATACTATCGGAAGAAAATTTACATTCCTGATAGTAACATTTAGTATGAATAAAAATGTAATTAGATAAATTTCTATGTATGGAAAAGTTCTGTAATTTGATTTCATGTTATAATGTAAAGAGCTTGAACATAGAACTGATTAGCTTTCCATAAATAACAAAAAAAATCTTCATATGATATCACCTGTCAAAATTTGGAAAATGCTCTCGCGTTCTTTAGAACAAAATTTATCTGCTTTTTTTAAAATATTTCATACAACATAAGCATTCTTCACTATACTGCATTAATAGTTTGTTTATCTTAACATAAAAATATACTATCGGAAGAAAATTTACATTCCTGATAGTAACATTTAGTATGAATAAAAATGTAATTAGATAAATTTCTATGTATGGAAAAGTTCAGTAATTTGATTTCTTGTTATAATGTAAAGAGCTTGAACATAGAACTGATTAGCTTTCCATAAATAACAAAAAAAATCTTCATATGATATCACCTGTCAAAATTTGGAAAATGCTCTCGCGTTCTTTAGAACAAAATTTATCTGCTTTTTTTAAAATATTTCATACAACATAAGCATTCTTCACTATACTGCATTAATAGTTTGTTTATCTTAACATAAAAATATACTATCGGAAGAAAATTTACATTCCTGATAGTAACATTTAGTATGAATAAAAATGTAATTAGATAAATTTCTATGTATGGAAAAGTTCAGTAATTTGATTTCTTGTTATAATGTAAAGAGCTTGAACATAGAACTGATTAGCTTTCCATAAATAACAAAAAAAATCTTCATATGATATCACCTGTCAAAATTTGGAAAATGCTCTCGCGTTCTTTAGAACAAAATTTATCTGCTTTTTTTAAAATATTTCATACAACATAAGCATTCTTCACTATACTGCATTAATAGTTTGTTTATCTTAACATAAAAATATACTATCGGAAGAAAATTTACGTTCCTGATAGTAACATTTAGTATGAATAAAAATGTAATTAGATAAATTTCTATGTATGGAAAAGTTCAGTAATTTGATTTCATGTTATAATGTAAAGAGCTTGAACATAGAACTGATTAGCTTTCCATAAATAACAAAAAAAATCTTCATATGATATCACCTGTCAAAATTTGGAAAATGCTCTCGCGTTCTTTAGAACAAAATTTATCTGCTTTTTTTAAAATATTTCATACAACATAAGCATTCTTCACTATACTGCATTAATAGTTTGTTTATCTTAACATAAAAATATACTATCGGAAGAAAATTTACATTCCTGATAGTAACATTTAGTATGAATAAAAATGTAATTAGATAAATTTCTATGTATGGAAAAGTTCAGTAATTTGATTTCATGTTATAATGTAAAGAGCTTGAACATAGAACTGATTAGCTTTCCATAAATAACAAAAAAATCTTCATATGATATCACCTGTCAAAATTTGGAAAATGCTCTCGCGTTCTTTAGAACAAAATTTATCTGCTTTTTTTAAAATATTTCATACAACATAAGCATTTTTCCCTATACTGCATTAATAGTTTGTCTATCTTAACATAAAAATATACTATCGGAAGAAAATTTATATTCCTGATAGTAACATTTAGTATGAATAAAAATGTAATTAGATAAATTTCTATGTATGGAAAAGTTCAGTAATTTGATATCATGTTATAATGTAAAGAGCTTGAACATAGAACTGATTAGCTTTCCATAAATAACAAAAAAAATCTTCATATGATATCACCTGTCAAAATTTGGAAAATGCTCTCGCGTTCTTTAGAACAAAATTTATCTGCTTTTTTTAAAATATTTCATACAACATAAGCATTCTTCACTATACTGCATTAATAGTTTGTTTATCTTAACATAAAAATATACTATCGGAAGAAAATTTACATTCTTGATAGTAACATTTAGTATGAATAAAAATGTAATTAGATAAATTTCTATGTATGGAAAAGTTCAGTAATTTGATTTCATGTTATAATGTAAAAAGCTTGAACATAGAACTGATTAGCTTTCCATAAACAACAAAAAAAATCTTCATATGATATCACCTGTCAAAATTTGGAAAATGCTCTCGCGTTCTTTAGAACAAAATTCATCTGCTTTTTTTAAAATATTTCATACAACATAAGCATTCTTCACTATACTGCATTAATAGTTTGTTTATCTTAACATAAAAATATACTATCGGAAGAAAATTTATATTCCTGATAGTAACATTTAGTATGAATAAAAATGTAATTAGATAAATTTCTATGTATGGAAAAGTTCTGTAATTTGATTTCATGTTATAATGTAAAGAGCTTGAACATAGAACTGATTAGCTTTCCATAAATAACAAAAAAAATCTTCATATGATATCACCTGTCAAAATTTGGAAAATGCTCTCGCGTTCTTTAGAACAAAATTTATCTGCTTTTTTTAAAATATTTCATACAACATAAGCATTCTTCACTAAACTGCATTAATAGTTTGTTTATCTTAACATAAAAATATACTATCGGAAGAAAATTTATATTCCTGATAGTAACATTTAGTATGAATAAAAATGTAATTAGATAAATTTCTATGTATGGAAACGTGTAGTAATTTGATTTCATGATATAATGTAAAGAGCTTGAACATAGAACTGATTAGCTTTCCATAAATAACAAAAAAATTCTTCATATGATATCACCTGTCAAAATTTGGAAAATGCTCTCGCGTTCTTTAGAACAAAATTTATCTGCTTTTTTTAAAATATTTCATACAACATAAGCATTCTTCACTATACTGCATTAATAGTTTGTTTATCTTAACATAAAAATATACTATCGGAAGAAAATTTACATTCCTGATAGTAACATTTAGTATGAATAAAAATGTAATTAGATAAATTTCTATGTATGGAAAAGTTCAGTAATTTGATTTCATGTTATAATGTAAAGAGCTTGAACATAGAACTGATTAGCTTTCCATAAATAACAAAAAAAATCTTCATATGATATCACCTGTCAAAATTTGGAAAATGCTCTCGCGTTCTTTAGAACAAAATTTATCTGCTTTTTTTAAAATATTTCATACAACATAAGCATTTTTCCCTATACTGCATTAATAGTTTGTCTATCTTAACATAAAAATATACTATCGGAAGAAAATTTATATTCCTGATAGTAACATTTAGTATGAATAAAAATGTAATTAGATAAATTTCTATGTATGGAAAAGTTCAGTAATTTGATATCATGTTATAATGTAAAGAGCTTGAACATAGAACTGATTAGCTTTCCATAAATAACAAAAAAAATCTTCATATGATATCACCTGTCAAAATTTGGAAAATGCTCTCGCGTTCTTTAGAACAAAATTTATCTGCTTTTTTTAAAATATTTCATACAACATAAGCATTCTTCACTATACTGCATTAATAGTTTGTTTATCTTAACATAAAAATATACTATCGGAAGAAAATTTACATTCTTGATAGTAACATTTAGTATGAATAAAAATGTAATTAGATAAATTTCTATGTATGGAAAAGTTCAGTAATTTGATTTCATGTTATAATGTAAAAAGCTTGAACATAGAACTGATTAGCTTTCCATAAACAACAAAAAAAATCTTCATATGATATCACCTGTCAAAATTTGGAAAATGCTCTCGCGTTCTTTAGAACAAAATTTATCTGCTTTTTTTAAAATATTTCATACAACATAAGCATTCTTCACTATACTGCATTAATAGTTTGTTTATCTTAACATAAAAATATACTATCGGAAGAAAATTTACATTCCTGATAGTAACATTTAGTATGAATAAAAATGTAATTAGATAAATTTCTATGTATGGAAAAGTTCTGTAATTTGATTTCATGTTATAATGTAAAGAGCTTGAACATAGAACTGATTAGCTTTCCATAAATAACAAAAAAAATCTTCATATGATATCACCTGTCAAAATTTGGAAAATGCTCTCGCGTTCTTTAGAACAAAATTTATCTGCTTTTTTTAAAATATTTCATACAACATAAGCATTCTTCACTATACTGCTTTAATAGTTTGTTTATCTTAACATAAAAATATACTATCGGAAGAAAATTTACATTCCTGATAGTAACATTTAGTATGAATAAAAATGTAATTAGATAAATTTCTATGTATGGAAAAGTTCAGTAATTTGATTTCTTGTTATAATGTAAAGAGCTTGAACATAGAACTGATTAGCTTTCCATAAATAACAAAAAAAATCTTCATATGATATCACCTGTCAAAATTTGGAAAATGCTCTCGCGTTCTTTAGAACAAAATTTATCTGCTTTTTTTAAAATATTTCATACAACATAAGCATTCTTCACTATACTGCATTAATAGTTTGTTTATCTTAACATAAAAATATACTATCGGAAGAAAATTTACGTTCCTGATAGTAACATTTAGTATGAATAAAAATGTAATTAGATAAATTTCTATGTATGGAAAAGTTCAGTAATTTGATTTCATGTTATAATGTAAAGAGCTTGAACATAGAACTGATTAGCTTTCCATAAATAACAAAAAAAATCTTCATATGATATCACCTGTCAAAATTTGGAAAATGCTCTCGCGTTCTTTAGAACAAAATTTATCTGCTTTTTTTAAAATATTTCATACAACATAAGCATTCTTCACTATACTGCATTAATAGTTTGTTTATCTTAACATAAAAATATACTATCGGAAGAAAATTTACATTCCTGATAGTAACATTTAGTATGAATAAAAATGTAATTAGATAAATTTCTATGTATGGAAAAGTTCAGTAATTTGATTTCATGTTATAATGTAAAGAGCTTGAACATAGAACTGATTAGCTTTCCATAAATAACAAAAAAAATCTTCATATGATATCACCTGTCAAAATTTGGAAAATGCTCTCGCGTTCTTTAGAACAAAATTTATCTGCTTTTTTTAAAATATTTCATACAACATAAGCATTTTTCCCTATACTGCATTAATAGTTTGTCTATCTTAACATAAAAATATACTATCGGAAGAAAATTTATATTCCTGATAGTAACATTTAGTATGAATAAAAATGTAATTAGATAAATTTCTATGTATGGAAAAGTTCAGTAATTTGATATCATGTTATAATGTAAAGAGCTTGAACATAGAACTGATTAGCTTTCCATAAATAACAAAAAAAATCTTCATATGATATAACCTGTCAAAATTTGGAAAATGCTCTCGCGTTCTTTAGAACAAAATTTATCTGCTTTTTTTAAAATATTTCATACAACATAAGCATTCTTCACTATACTGCATTAATAGTTTGTTTATCTTAACATAAAAATATACTATCGGAAGAAAATTTACATTCTTGATAGTAACATTTAGTATGAATAAAAATGTAATTAGATAAATTTCTATGTATGGAAAAGTTCAGTAATTTGATTTCATGTTATAATGTAAAAAGCTTGAACATAGAACTGATTAGCTTTCCATAAACAACAAAAAAAATCTTCATATGATATCACCTGTCAAAATTTGGAAAATGCTCTCGCGTTCTTTAGAACAAAATTTATCTGCTTTTTTTAAAATATTTCATACAACATAAGCATTCTTCACTATACTGCATTAATAGTTTGTTTATCTTAACATAAAAATATACTATCGGAAGAAAATTTACATTCCTGATAGTAACATTTAGTATGAATAAAAATGTAATTAGATAAATTTCTATGTATGGAAAAGTTCTGTAATTTGATTTCATGTTATAATGTAAAGAGCTTGAACATAGAACTGATTAGCTTTCCATAAATAACAAAAAAAATCTTCATATGATATCACCTGTCAAAATTTGGAAAATGCTCTCGCGTTCTTTAGAACAAAATTTATCTGCTTTTTTTAAAATATTTCATACAACATAAGCATTCTTCACTATACTGCATTAATAGTTTGTTTATCTTAACATAAAAATATACTATCGGAAGAAAATTTACATTCCTGATAGTAACATTTAGTATGAATAAAAATGTAATTAGATAAATTTCTATGTATGGAAAAGTTCAGTAATTTGATTTCTTGTTATAATGTAAAGAGCTTGAACATAGAACTGATTAGCTTTCCATAAATAACAAAAAAAATCTTCATATGATATCACCTGTCAAAATTTGGAAAATGCTCTCGCGTTCTTTAGAACAAAATTTATCTGCTTTTTTTAAAATATTTCATACAACATAAGCATTCTTCACTATACTGCATTAATAGTTTGTTTATCTTAACATAAAAATATACTATCGGAAGAAAATTTACGTTCCTGATAGTAACATTTAGTATGAATAAAAATGTAATTAGATAAATTTCTATGTATGGAAAAGTTCAGTAATTTGATTTCATGTTATAATGTAAAGAGCTTGAACATAGAACTGATTAGCTTTCCATAAATAACAAAAAAAATCTTCATATGATATCACCTGTCAAAATTTGGAAAATGCTCTCGCGTTCTTTAGAACAAAATTTATCTGCTTTTTTTAAAATATTTCATACAACATAAGCATTCTTCACTATACTGCATTAATAGTTTGTTTATCTTAACATAAAAATATACTATCGGAAGAAAATTTACATTCCTGATAGTAACATTTAGTATGAATAAAAATGTAATTAGATAAATTTCTATGTATGGAAAAGTTCAGTAATTTGATTTCATGTTATAATGTAAAGAGCTTGAACATAGAACTGATTAGCTTTCCATAAATAACAAAAAAATTCTTCATATGATATCACCTGTCAAAATTTGGAAAATACTCTTGCGTTCTTTAAAACAAAATTTATGTGCTTTTTTAAAAATATTTCATACAACATAAGCATTCTTCACTATACTGCATTAATAGTTTGTCTATCTTAACTTAAAAATATACTATCGGAAGAAAATTTATATTCCTGATAGTAACATTTAGTATGAATAAAAATGAAATTAGATAAATTTCTATGTATGGAAACGTTCAGTAATTTGATTTCATGTTATAATGTAAAGAGCTTGAACATAGAACTGATTAGCTTTCCATAAATAACAAAAAAATCTTCATATGATATCACGTGTCAAAATTTTGAAAATGCTCTCGCGTTCTTTAAATCAAAATTTATCTGCTTTTTTTAAAATATTTCATACAACATAAGCATTCTTCACTATACGGCATTAATAGTTTGTCTATCTTAACATGAAAATATACTATCGTTAGAAAATTTATATTCCTGGTAGTAAAATTTAGAATGAATAAAATATTTCATTGTCAATATTTGTGGTGTGGAGAGTTTAGTGTTGGCCACAACCCACTCGTTTTAATAAGTAAATAAAATGATATGATGAGACAGAGTTTCAGTCTTTTTCATGCTTACATAATATATATTCAATATGAAAAAAGTATCGAAAAACAAGCAATTTATAATGATTCATGGATACGTTTGATATATTTTTTTAATAAGTAAATAAAATGATATGATGAGACAGAGTTTCAGTCCGAATATTTTCAGTTGCAGTAGGGTGGTGCCAATTGAAGCGGTCAGTTCTGTGTCTATCTTAACACGTCTCTATAGTATGTATGTTTAGATACACAACTTCGATTGGATTTTGAACGTGTACTGAATCTGTGTCTTTAAACACGTCAACTCAATCGCATTCCGTTATTGATTTGAATTTAATCGCATGAAGCAAACGGCCACAGATGTTTTAAAGCGCCCATTTAAATGTAAATTTTGCAAAACTTTTGAGATACCTACTAAACGAATAGCTAATTAGTTTAAATGACATAACTGCTAACCAATTAAAAAATATAGAAAATTAAGTATGAAATGCTTATTTCTAAATGTATATTAAAACCACATCTTATTTATGCTATGAGACACCGGCGTTAAATGGTGCTTCCACTCTTTATAAAAGAAAAGATTGCGTTTGGGAGCCGGGTAGTCAAAAGTATGAAAAATATGAGAAAATACAACAGGCAAAATAAAATTCTGCATAGTTCAACAATGAGGTTCACCTATAATTCTAAATGTAGCCTTTTTAGGTGAGATGTGATTGGTGGATACACGCATGTGTTGAGATTTATTTCGTGAGATATGCATGCCCGCACACCTGTAGTTGGGTAACCCACATTGTGCAATATGCCGTGGTGCAAAAGAATATGAATGGAAATCGATTATTTTTATTGTTACATATACGCAGACTCAAAGATATTTTATGACAAACGTTTTCTCAGCTCAATAGAGAGGAAGTTATAAAATATCAGTGACGCTCGATAGGGAAGAAAATAATTTTTTTGCGTATGTATACTTTAAAAATATTCACATAAATTAAAAAAAAAATACTTGGTATTTTTTCTTTTGAAATTTATTTGATTATCGACGCGTTTCGTGCAAGGCATATCGTCAGAATAATACTTTACAAGACTGAGACTAGTGTTTATATAGAAAATTTACATGTCAGTTGTAAATAATGTTGGTTTTTGAACGGTTGAAAAAAAAGTTATATAATGCAAATGAATCTATACAAATCTCTGTTTTAATATAATGAAAGTAGTTGGGTCACTAGTTGTAGTCCCCTGTGTCCATTAGGTTTGTTACAAAAGAAAATAACAACAGTAAAATTCAAAAGGTAAATTATATAAATTACTCATCAATAAACAAATCGATCATACATATTATTCACCATTATTGAAACCGATGGGCTAGACAGACATATACCTTCTTTGTTGTTATACTATATTCGATTTACGAACATATTGGTACAAGCAAGAAAACAAGCAAAAAAATGAAGGTATAATTTATTCTGGCTCGGTTCAGGGGTGTCATCTGTGCGAAAGCATTGTCACCTCATGTATAAGAACTGTTGCTTTCATTGTTTACAAACCGATTTCTCAATAGAAGGCGTTACGAAGTCACCTCAAAGATGGTAATGGTGTTTTCAGCTTGTATTTTTATTATTATAATTGTTGAGAATATATAAAACCTGCATCAGACCCATACTCCATGTATGTCCAACTCAGAACACACACATACCTTCAGAAACTGGTAAAATTCCGAAATCGTTTAAAAAAACTCAGGTAATTTTATTTTGTGCTCATAATTTCAATTGTTATACTGTGGTAAAAAAAATCTGGTGAGCCTATCACAACCTATTGTGCCTTTTTTTAACGTAAAATCAGTAGTTTTATTAAACAGAACAATAATACGTGTTCATTAATATACTGCGTAACATTTTACTGTACGACAGACACAAAGGATTTAACAGGAATTAATACTTGAACAGCGAGGTCTGGATGAACGGAATCACTAGAGCAGGTAACACATATATTACAAGCTAATATATTAAATACATTTGTCTTATAATTTGTCAAAAATTAATAACAAGTGTACCCGCTCAAAAAACGCTCAAAAACGCTCATACGCAAATTCCACCTAACTTAACAAACTTACAATTGTTTATTATATAACTAATATGTACTTTATATTTTTTCATGACTGACGAGACGCAAAAATAATCCAGACGGAACAATTAAAAAAGAAGCTGCCTAAAAAAAAAAAAAACCAAAAGTACCAGAAAATAAATAAATAAATACAAAGGACGAAGGTATAAAAATCTAAAGCAAAAAGCTAGAGAATCAAAAACGCCGAAAAGAGGTATAAAAATCATAATATTACTAAAGTCATCTTAAAAGCCTAAAGTCATTATAAATATTTTATCTTGTTCATAATTGATAAAACGCAAAAAAAATAAAAAATAAAAATAAATTTCATAGAAATTCATAAAATATTTATTTTTGCTAAATATCGTAATACGTAAAAATTAAAAAAATTATCAATAAAAAATACATATTACATTCCCAAATAAAACCATTATCATAAAAACTAAAAATTAGAAACATATAGCTAAATAATTATTATATTCGTAAAACGCATATTTTTATGTAAAAATTCAGTAAACCAAATATATATTTAAGAATGCTACAACGCGCCGATCGGTAATAAAAAAAACGAAGTTAAATGAACTCCAAACAAAAGAATAGCCGTATGAACTCGAATAACCCATGAAACTACGATAACGGTCAGGTCAATACCCCATTTACAAAAGTGAAAGTTAGCATAATGATATTTAAAACATCGATCGCAAAAATAAAATTTTACATCGCCTAAATAAAAATAGAATTCAACAAATAATTTAACTACGCAAGGCACAAATAATAAAATACATTAAATATTTAAATAAATTAGATACATCGTTTCTAAACATAATTATAGGAATAAAACAATTGTATACAATTACAATTAAATAAAATAAAATACGTACGCAAACGAACATTATAATATATTTTTAAAATATTTTTTCGAAATAATTTTTTTGAAAATAAACTAAACTAATGCTTCTAAAACTATAATATTAAAATATTATTCTAAAAAATAAACTCCAACAAGCATACGATACGGAAGTTTAAAACTATTACTATAATATAGAAAGCAAATTTAAACAATAACGAACTACAAATAAACATTGTTTTTAAATACAATCGAAAATAAATAAAAATAAAAAGCCGTGATACATCGAGCAGCTACAAATAGCTAAAACATTATAAAATATTTACAAAATATTATACTTAAATAAATACAAAATATTTTACTTTATTTTTTTATAAAAACACTACAACTATAAAACCATGATCGAACAATAAAAATAATACGATACGATAGCGAATACGTTCCAGAATATAGAAACATTGAAACTATAATATACGGTAGTAAAAATACCTAACTATAATCAAACATTAAAACATTATTATATATTAACTATATAATACAGCAACAAACTGGTACTATATTATATTAACTATGTAATACTACAAAAAGTATTATAAAACATTAAAATTATAAAACATTGAAACATGGCATACATAATAATAAATATTATAAACATACTCGTATATTAAATTTAAAAAAAAAACATTGTAGGTACAATACAATACGAAACAAACAAATAACATTATATGGCATCATAATACAATACTTCAGCAACGAGTATAAACATACTTATAAATCAAATCAAATGGAACTTATAATACTTATAAATACTTATAACCAAATGGAACTTGCAAATTATAAAAAACATTTTATACCTATCAATCATCGCAAGTACAAACATTTACATTGTATAATTCTATTGTATAATTTTAAAATTTCAAACTGAGCATCAAAGACATCAACAAGAATCATCTGGACGACTTCATACAGCAACTAGCTGCCCCCGCATTCTACCGCATCACTACCGGGAAGAAATTAATTATGGATGAACCACTGCATCTTCACATCATACCAGCATTCAACCGGAGCATCGCTGAGGATCATCATTGGTACCGCCAATACTCACTGCTCAACACCGCTGAAGAACCAGCAACGTTTGCCTTTTGAGAACATCTCCGTGCCAGCATCACACATACACTTACTACAAGAGCACGCAAAGTCTTCCCCAAGTCATCGCCATCATTGCTCTGACGAGGAACGATTTTGTTGGACATACAACGTCTCTTCCTTCATGGCCTGCACGCAAAGAGCTAATGTCAACCTCCTTGCGACGCATGAAGAAACGAAGCTGCTCAACATTTACGTGTCACCGCCCTGAGGAGTTCACATCACATCCTCCGGTTTCACGAAATGTACCCAGGTTACACTGAAGTCCCATGCACTTCAAAGCCGTCAACATGGCGCACCGCAAATACCTACAGGTTACACTGAAGTCCCATGCACTTCAAAGCCGTCAACATGGCGCACCGCAAATACCTACAGGTTACACTGAAGTCCCATGCACTTCAAAGCCGTCAACATGGCGCACCGCAAAACCCTACAGGCTACACTGGATACTCTACATCCAAAGCTGTCTCCTGACGACACGCCGAAAACCACAAGACACCCTCGTGCTTCGCCCTTGCCGGCACACGAGGCAGCTGTCCAATATTTATATATATAAGCATACACACGCTGAGCACACTGCAAACCATTTCGCCTAGCTGGATAAATACCTACTTCAGGAAGATATTCCCGACAAAGTCGAAGCATCCACGCATACAACTGCATCAATTTTCTACATACATAACACATCTACTTCATCCTGAACAAAAAATAGAACTTCTACACTTCATAACAGAAAACTGGGGACCATTCACAATTAATGGTACACTACGAAGTCGCAATCAACAACACCCAACAAGCTATACCACTGAGGAACACATAAGGATGTCCAGCCAGCACACGCAGGACGACACTCCTCCATTCACCTCAATAGCAGAGCAACCACACGCCATCACAAGAACAGCAAATCATACCAGCAGCAGATATTTTTAAAAGATAAGTAACTTCATACTTTGTACAAAAACAAATTTATACTTATAATATGATTAACTTTATATATGTATAGATTAAGTTGTATTTAAATAATTACATTACTGTGTATTAGAAAAGACTACTTTTCATATAGAAATTCATTACATAACATGTACATAGCGGTTCAAAAGAAAACCCTATACAAAATAACATAACAAATCAAATGCTTTAAAAAAAAATTTTTTTATCTTTCACAGAAAGCAATGTAAGGACTTTGAACTTCGAGGAGGGGTCGTGTTTCGTCTAAGCGACTGCCAGCGGGGTCTGTGGCGATTGAGCCAATTGCGCCGCGCAGTGCTTCGCTGCGCTGAGTACTTCGGCAGGCGCCATCTTGCCCTGCGCCGTATTCACAGCCCGTCTCCTATTTAAGGGGAAGCACAGCGCGCCCAGACCATTCCGCTCATCCAGATCTCGAAGCTAGGCATCACGCTGCCCGACCGCTCGTCGTCGTTCAAATCGTCCGCGTTTCAAATTTACATTTATATTCATTAAATAATAACTCGACATTTCTGTACCAAGTAATAATAGTAAACAACAATTGTAATCATCATCTTGATAAATAAAAGAGTAAGTTAAATTTCCTGTTATATCTTTCAATCTGTCAACCATTCCTGCCTGAGTAATATTTGATAATAATATTTAATCTATTGTATACGGTATCGCAATTGCTTGGTCGATCAATCTGTGGCTCAGCTGTCGGGACTATCCGAACAGACGGCCTCCAGGTTCGAACCAAGCGGTTGAGATATCATTTGGGTTGTATGTAGCTGAAGGCGGACAAACAGGTAATACCTACACGTCCAACTGACCGACATTACCACCTCAATTACAGGCGTGTATACCAGCTCACGCTGGTATGCAATCGCTTCCAACCAAGTGACCACTCTGGCACTTTAGTAAGCTCTACATACTACAAAATACCTCTTAAACCCCAATACCTCTTAAATAGTTTTGGGGTAGGAAGTATCAGAAGGTTGCGTGTTCAAATCACGTCGGGGTCACCAGTTTTGGGACTGTTTAGAAGGTATGTTCAGACACGTTCGGGTCACCAGTTTTGGACTGGTGGGTGTTCAGAGACACGATCAGGAGTCACCAGTTTTGGGACTGTTTAGAAGGTATGTTCAGACACGTTCGGGTCACCAGTTTTGGGGTAAGAAGATTTGTGGTATGTAGAGCTTACTAAAGTGCCAGAGTGGTCACTTGGTTGGAAGCGATTGCATACCAGCGTGAGCTGGTATACACGCCTGTAATTGAGGTGGTAAGGTCGGTCAGTTGGACGTGTAAGTATTACCTGTTTGTCCGCCTTCAGCTACATACAACCCAAATGATATCTCAACCGCTTGGTTCGAACCTGGAGGCCGTCTGTTCGGATAGTCCCGACAGCTGAGCCACAGATTGATCGACCAAGCAATTGCGATACCGTATACAATAGATTAAATATTATTATCAAATATTACTCAGGTAGGAATGGTTGACAGATTGAAAGATATAACAGGAAATTTAACTTACTCTTTTATTTATCAAGATGATGATTACAATTGTTGTTTACTATTATTACTTGGTACAGAAATGTCGAGTTATTATTTAATGAATATAAATGTAAATTTGAAACGCGGACGATTTGAACGACGACGAGCGGTCGGGCAGCGTGATGCCTAGCTTCGAGATCTGGATGAGCGGAATGGTCTGGGCGCGCTGTGCTTCCCCTTAAATAGGAGACGGGCTGTGAATACGGCGCAGGGCAAGATGGCGCCTGCCGAAGTACTCAGCGCAGCGAAGCACTGCGCGGCGCAATTGGCTCAATCGCCACAACTAATGGAGTTGAAGCAAGGGCAGACACGGTGAGAACTAAACAGCTACTCAGAACAACAGAGATGAAAACACTAAGACCTTTCTTGGGCAGAACCCTCAGAGACAGAATCCCTAACGAGAAGATCCGCAGAACCTGCAATGTGGAAGATATTGTAAGGTGCAGCAGGCAAGGAAGACGATTCTGGAGAGATCATGTTAAGAGGATGAATCCAGAAAGGCTGCCAAAGATTGTAACGCGCGAGATACCAGAGGGACGCCGACCAACGGGAAGACCATCAAAGAGATGGAGGGAGAGCTGGACATCCTCGTCCCAGGACCAATAAAAACATATCATAGATCTAAAGAAGAAGAAGAATTGTTGAGCGTTGCGCAAGCGCATAAAGTGATCACGTAAACCAGCCGATGACAGGTCGTAAGTCTTGTAGGTGCTTTGAGTTCTTGGTCCACCTTTAAAATGCCACCTTCGAAACTACTGAGATAAAAGAGTATGTATGTACAAAATTAGTTTAAGACGTAGTGTAGGAACAAAATATATGTATATTTTTTTATAATAATGAAAACTTTTTCTCATGAAAATCCCACTTTTCTTTTAGCCTGGGTTTGAATATAAACTACATAGAAGTGTTGAAAATAAATAAATCAAAATGTAAATATTTCATTTCTTTTCATCCTATAATCCCAAGTGAGTTGTTCTTCCTATTGGAAATCTTCGGCTTCACGAACTTTACTTCCAATTTTCATCCTCAAATCAGCCTATTTGTTATTTAGATATTTTTACTGATATTGCTCAGTGGAGTCGTACGGTGAAATTTATATACTTAGGTACAGTTTCGTAAATACTTTGACTTAACCACTTTCTTCTAAAAAACGCCATTCAAACGACCCATTTTAAATAGATATCCATTGGGAATATTGGGTGTACAAAATAACGATCTTGTTACGTCAATGCTGAAATATATATTTGGTTTATATTTCATTCTGGTTATTTAAAACCGTTTTTGTGCGTGTTGTTTCTGAATCGAATCCTGATATGACTATTGACTACCATACTTGAGAAAATGTATTATGATATCTGAATATTTTGGGAGTATACTTTGTGGTAGGTACATTTTAATTGTTTTTGTGTTTAATAATAATTCACTTTTATATATGGCGAAAAACTATGTGAACAAGTTCCTGAGGAAGAGGCGGTAGCTCGTTCGTAGTTCAAAAAATTTAATTGTAATAGATAAAATATTATGATTCAATAACGAAATTAGAAATTCATTGGTTGAACATTCAAATTTGTCTTTTAATACCCATCTTACATAATTATATGACTTATTTTTTGATATGTAAAAACAACTTAGAGGCACCGGCTAAGAATAGTGCTTCCACTTTTTTCTATAATCATCGTTTTGGGTGTCCTCTAAGAGATGCATAATCGAAAATACAACAACATCTCATATGGATCAGCAATGAGTTTCACCACCCATTCTGAATGTAAAGCCTTTTTAGGTGAGACGTACCTACCTACACGTATGTGTCGTACTTTTTTTAATAAGGTTATGCACACCCGCACATCTGTCGCTGGTTACCCCACATTGTGGGATATGACGTGATGGTATGTATGTATATCTGTATGTACCTTTTTTTATATTTCTTAAAATAACATGAAGGTCAGTGTATGTATAATTTAAGTTTATATCAATTTGATTAAATTCAAAATACCAGAGTCAAGACCCATGATAATTTGAAAATAAATTAGCAACTATGAAACAAAGCAACAATTCATTAAATCTGCAAATGACAGATTATTTGGATAGCAGCATAATTAGCAGCGTATTTTATACCGCTGTATTCGCGTGGAAAATACAAATATCTTTTCCAGAAAAGCTTTTCAAAATAAAAGTTCGCGAAAATATATGAAAGGGAACACGTATTCACCACATAATATCTATGTTAGATAAGATAGGTATGTTTTGTATATTCACATGTTTTTTAATTTTTTTACTAAATTTAATTGTTTTTTAAGAAGAAAAGATCGCCACTGAGTACAGAAAAGTTCTCAATGGCGAGTTTAGTTCAATAACAAAAAAAAAATACAATTTGGCAAAGCTTTTCAACCAACCTTTATTTTTTCATGAAGTCAAATTAATTGCAGCGAACAATAATTGAATCTTCTTTTTGATAATCGGGACTCGATTTTTCTTCCTCATTTATCATGTCATAATCTTGACTCAATTATACGTTTAAATTTTTTTATTTATTGTTATATAATATAAATAACTAATTTGCTAACTCACGCAGTGGGTCATAAAATAAAACATCGTAAAAAAAATTCAATCGTTTACACTATTCTCTTCATTGTAAATGAATATGTGTCGAGAAAAAATACGACAAAAAGTGATATGAAACATATTTTTAAACCATTATTTTCATAGCAAAATATTGCATATATATAGTAAAAAATTGAACTAAATGACATCAATACTATCTGTAAATGAAAAATAATTTATTTAAGATCATACATGTATTCACAGTTGAATAAACTTATCATCTTCTTGTTGAATTTTTAGGTTTTGGGTAGAAATATTGTACTCTCATAAGCTGGTTTCCATTCGGCAATTTATTTCAAACAATTAGATATAAATAAGGATATAAAAGTGTGTCTACTAGGTACTAACAAGGAAATAATTAAGATCATTTAAACTTTTTGAAACTTGCTTGAATCTCTTATACTTACAGTTTTTTTTTGCAATAAGAAGATCTGAGGATCAAAAAAAAAAACAGATATCATTTTATCAAAATAATTTTCAAAATATATTTCGCAGTTTTTGATGGTTTGAAAAAAATGTGACAATGTAGGTGCCTACCTAAGGGAGGGGAATGAATAGAAAATATCCTTTTATTTAAATAACTTGGGAAAATCGTGCTTTAGTTAATCCCATCCCTAGAGATAACAGCATGTACTTAGGTGTTCGTTTTTATAATGAAGTATCAAACAAAAGCTTCCATTTCATATCTCCGCGAGATACTCGCTAGATGGCGCTAGGTGCTCGCCTTTTAATAATTTCCTTTCATCTGACATCCTCGCATATAATCGCTTCCATTTTAAAGTTACTTGCAAAAATTAATCTTTTTTTTTTGAGTTTGTGATATACAGATTGTGATACATAGAACTACATATACATAACTGACACTTTATGCAGATAAAATAATGGAAAATATTGTTTTTTGACTCTAATTTTAACTATTTTTTATTTTATTTCCCGGTGGAGATACAGTTTGTGTTTTCAGTCTTGATCTGTGAGGCAATTAATATCTTAAGTCTCCAGCAAGTGGCAACTTTTTATTGGGTGCGTGTTAAATTAATATTTGACATAGTACCTTTTAGGTTCCCGAGAAGCAATAAAATACAATATATTTTTTATTTTCCATTACTTCTCGGGCACCTAACAGGTACTACGTCAAATATTAATTTAACATGCACCCAATAATATGTTGCCACATTCTGGAGACTAAAGATATTAATCGTCTCACAGATCTAGACTGAAAACACAATTAAAAACTGTGTCTCCACCGGGAATCGAACCCGGGACTTTTGGATCAGCAGTCTGATACCTTACCAACTAAACCACGAAGGCCGACAATATGACGTATTTAATATTGCTTCTCGGACATCTTACAAGCACTTTGTCAAATATTATTTTAATATAGTAGAGGGGCGATTTGCACATAAACCAACGAAACAAAAAATAACACAAAATTACGTTCTGCGCACCTCCGGAGGCTTGATTCGAGATATTTGGTGATATATATACACTCCCACAAAAAGTAATAAAACTGGCCGGAACCGAACCCAGGACCTTAGACTTGGTCAGATATTTTACTGATTAAGCCGTGAAGGTCTAAATTGATAATAATACATACATACCATCACGCCATGTCCCTTGCGGCGTAGGCAGAGAGAACCGAACGCCACATTTTTCTATCCTGGCACGCATCCCTCGCCTCGTCCACATTCATGCATCGTCTCTTACATGATCGTCTATTGCTCACACTTCTAACATTTCCGTCTTTCAAAATTTCGTTCACATGGTCGCGCCATCCTTTTCTTGGGCGTCCCCGACCTCTCATTCCATTCCTTTCCGCTCTGTATATTTTCTTCGTCAGGCGCTCCTCATTCATTCTCCCCATGTGACCAAACCTTCTCAATGTATTCACTTTCATTCTAGTAATGACATCTTTCTTCATCTTACATTCTTTCCTTATGTTCTCATTTCTTACCCGGTCATACATCGTTCTATTACAAATCCTTCTTAACGATCTCATTTCACCTGAATTTATTCTACTTTCATGCATATTCTGCCATGTCCAGGTTTCACTTGCATACGTCAAGGTTGGCACTACGATGGCGTTATGAATGGCAACTTTGGCATCCTTTGATATGTTGAGATAATTCATAATTGGTCTTAGTGCTCCATTCACTCTGTTTCCTGCCATAACTTTTCTTTCGATCTTTTTGTCGAGTCATCCGTTCCGTTGAAATATGGTTCCCAAGTACACATATTCGTCGACTTGCTCGAGCCAATCGTTCTCTACTCTTATTTTACACGCTGTTCTGCTTTCACTCTTTTCAAAGACCATTGTCTTTGATTTGCTGGCATTCATCCTAAGTCCATTCTCTATACATCCTTCATATACCAGACTTACAAGATACTGTAACTCTTCCATACTTTCTGCTAATAGAACTTTATCGTCTGCATACATCAAATCTCGCACCATTACGGTACTTGATAATAATAGCTACTTATATACATACTTATTCTGTATCAGAAATTTTCTAATTCTGTTAAATATTAATTTATTTTCTTTAACAGTTTATAAACCGACTTCCAAAAACGGTGTAGGTTATTAATTCGACGTGATTATTTTTTGTATGTTCAGCAATAACTTTTTATCACGTTCTTTTTTTCAATAGAAAGAGGGTATCTTCCTATTGGTACCATTCAGTTTGGTCAAGATATCATGGGATTTTAGAGGTGGTTTATACTTTATTTCGAATTATTCTTATTTATTAGAAGGTTTTATTTAAGCGTGTTCAATAATTAGTTTATAAATCTTGGTAAATAAATTCCTCTAAATGAATAAATAAATAAATTTATTCATCTCAAAATGCAAAGGAATGCTTTTGGTCTTATGAATGAAAGAAATTACTTACTTTTTATTTCATAATTTATTCACATGAATATTAACTTTATTTTTGAACAATATATAATGCAATAACAATGAAATGAATTTCTAAATTTATGGCTGATTAATAATGACTGACGTGTACGTTCTGACACTAGAGGGAACAATGGCGGGCGAATGAAAAAATAGGCTTATATACTCCGATCGGTCGTTCTCGAATGTTCGAATCTATAATTGTTGTAAGTCCATGGAATTCGGCGGAAATTCCATGCCTTAAATTAAAAGTATGTATGATTTTGTTTCCGAAGAATTAAAATTCAAACTTTCAATAGTTTAGTACAAAAAATGGCAAAAATATGAGTCCCGATAAAAGAGAGTTAGATAAAACAACGTTATCAAGTTTCATCAAAAATTTTCAACATTTAAGAAAATTTGGATTTATCACGTTTTCTAACATCGCCATTCATTTAGAATCAGAACTTCAAAAGTTCATCATACACACCTATATAAGTACATAGGTAGGTACCTGCCTATATAAGTTTAATGTGTAGAGCATTACGCTGATGAGAGCCTATGTAGACTACGAGTATAATGAATGGAAGGAGGCACATGCCATGTTAATTCATTTACGTGTGATTATTTACTTAATTTAAAATCTAATTTCTTTTCCAAATTTATATTTGCACCAACTTTAGCGAAACATTCAAAATCCGTTTCGAGTATTACCAACGTAATTAATTATAACTTATTTGGAACAATGCGTATGGTGTAAAATTTAAATAGTCTTCAATAGATTCTTATTAGCTGAGAATATAACTTGTTTTTTATTAGATTTACACTAAATAAATTTAATTATAATAGCGCCGTTTTCTTGCATAAGGGAACTTTTGCCTAACTGTTAGCACTACGAGTCTTGAGGAATTTATCGAAGACGTCAAGACTTCGAGCTCCACGTAATTTATTACATTAAAGTCCATTTCCACCGTAGGTCCGATTACACTTAAATCACGATCATAGTTTATTTTATTTTATTTGGGACACTTACAGACATTGACAATCGCATACAAGAAAGTATATCATAATAATTTTACATAATGTCAATATCCAATTGGAAGTGAACACAACATGCGAAGTTCATAAATTATTTACACAAACATATTAAAATATCCAAGATAAAAGCAATCATAAAAAAACTTTAAAAATAAGACATAATTATACAAAACCTATAAAAGCATAAAGAAGCAACAATAAAAAGTACAAAGTAAATATAGAGAAGCATATATAAAACAATGAAAAGTAATGAAAATTGTGCATATAACAAAAAAAAGGGATGAAAACATCAACAGAAATTCTCCTCTCTACTCAGAATCAATAGCATTCTTTTTTTAAATACCTCTCTTGTGTTGCAGAAGATATCAACTATGTTAGAGTTGCTATGACTATTGTAAATACGGCACATGCGATACAATGGATTATAAAATGATATGTTAGATATACAGAACCCTATGTGAAAAATATTTGGCTTTCTTAGTGATTTAATATTGACGTTATATTTTAAGTCATTGACCAGCTGTGTGTCCATCACATTATTTATTATATTAAATAAACATGCCACGTCCGCCACTTTTCGTCGAGTACTCAGCTTAGAAATATTAAAAAAAATCAATCTCTGATTATAAGTTAACATGTAACGACCTATACCGGCTCTATAAGACAGAATTTTTACAAACTTCCTTTGGACAGATTCTAACATTTCAGTGTATACATTATAATGTGGACACCATACAGGTGACCCGTATTCCAGAACACTTCTTACTAATGATTGATAAAGATATTTTAAGCTTTGAGTATTTGTGAAGTTTACAGTGAGTCGAGTTATGAACCCTAGCATCTTCAGTGATTTTTGAACAGTATTTTCAATGTGTGGGTGAAAAGTGAGTTGGGAGTCAAAAGTCACTCCAAGATCTTTAATGACATTTACACGTTTGAGAGGTTTATCAGAGATTGAATATACATTTTCAATTTTCTTATGATTTCTAGTAAATGTGATTACGTGACATTTATCAATGTGTAGCTCCATTTCGTTTTTAATGCACCACAAATTTAAAGTGTCGAGGTCTTTTTGTAATGTTAGACAGTCAGACATGCATTTAATGACATGAAAAATTTTCAGATCATCTGCATACAAAAAAAATCTACATTTTAAAATATGAGAAAGATCGTCAATGAAGATGTTGAATAAAAGTGGTTAGCCGCTCTTTTATTGATTTTATCCAAATCATTTTAATAATTGCCACATTGTGATACACATTCTTATGACAATTTTAATAATTGCCACATTGTGATACACATTCTTATGACAATTTTAATAATTGCCACATTGTGATACACATTCTTATGACAATTTTATTGTCTTGTAGTAAAAATACTTTAAATTCTAGACGCATCGATCAGTGAAGTTCGCCACAGAGAAGAGTTATGTATCATTTTTTAGCTCAGCATAGATCAGAATCGCAGCTTAAATACTCTCCAACTTCACAATTAACACTTTTTTATCTCCATATTATTAAATAAACCTAAATTTCCATTTCTTTGGTTCAAAAATTCTTGTATATACTTAAAGGTTTATATATTTTTTATATTATTTTATTTTATATAAAAATATTTTACCATCATGGTGATATCACACAGTCATGCCAAACACTTTTTTTTCTGTAGATGTTTCTACAAAATTTTTGACTAACCAAGGCCGTTTTTTACTATTTTATATTTAACAGAAAATAATGAAACGAATTAAACATGCCTTTAATATCTACCACTGAATTATGTAAAAAAAATTACAGCCACCAAGTCAATTAAAAGGTGAAAAGTGAACAGTTGTTACGTAAAGGCAACATTCAAACATATTTTTTTTATAAAAATGGTTTCTCTTCAGATATAAAAATTTCAACAAAAGAAAAATCGCGAATTTTATTCAGAAATATAATATTAGGGTAGCTTTTGAATAATTTATAAACCGCAAGACTTTTGCCACAAACCTGAAAAACTCAAAGGAAAAGTATAACAATTGATATCTAATGATAAAGATTGTGATGTATAACTGACAAAAAAACGTTAAATTATTAAATATCAGCACAATGTTCTGAAACCAATATATTAATAATATACTGATTTAAAAGAGAGATATAAAAAAAATACGTGACATAAAAAAACAATTACAAAATAGGAAATTATCCTCGAAAATAAGGGAGCCTTGTGCTTCGAATTTATAGTAAATTCATATGCACGTTTAGCAATTTTGTTTTTTGTCACTGTGATTTAATTAGATACACTAATAATTTCACACATACAACACTACATACACAACACTCAAATATTCCGGGTACAATGAAAAGGCGTTTATTTTAACCGTTGTTAAATATATTAGTAAAGGAATCATTAAAAATTGTAATTTAATTTTTTAAGCATTATATTACCATTAACATACTGTGCTTTAGGTCTAAATTCAACCGTAATACATTAAATTTTTAAGTTTGAAGAGTCATTGGACCTGGGGGGCAAGTCTGGTTCAATCGGCGAAATCAAAACCCTTGTGATGACCCATATCATATTTTTTTTTTATTATTGAAACCAAACAAAATATAACAATATAAAAACAATAAAAATATTACAAAAAAGTACAATTTAAATAGGTTATATGAAACATTTTTTTATAGGATTATTTGGTATATACCACCTCACTAGGCTGAGCCTGTACCGAGGATATAATTATTATATGGAGTTCTACAATATCTTGAGATGTCGTAGATATAAAAAACATCATGTATGCATTCATCAAGGGTTACAACGTTTTATTTTCAGATATTACAAAGTGTAATAAAGCACCATTTATATCGTGTAAACAATTTATATGTGATTTTTCTTTAACATGTTTTGTATTAAAATTGAGCAAATGCTTTTGACATATGCGTATGAAAGTAAACAATCTATGGTTTAACGTGAAATATTTTTTTTATTTAATTTTATGTAGGTATTTTTAAATCATATTACCATACCATAAAATACCATCACGCCCTTTCCCTATTTGATGTAGACAGAGAGAACCGATCGCCAAACTCCTCTCTTTTGCAATACATTTCTCATTTCATGTCCATGCATTTACTCATACACGCTCTTCTGTTATTCTTACTTCTAACTTCTAACGTCTCCATCTTTCAAATTCCATTTATGTGATCGTGCCAAATTTTTCATAGCCGACCTCTACTTTTCGTTCCTTTTTTATCAGCCTTATATACTTTTTTTGTCAGACGGTGATCACTAATTCTTTCTATGTGGCCAAATCACCTTATTTTCATCTTTTTTACGATATTATTTATAAATATTACCTTTTTGCACGTCTTCTCCATATAAAATTTTTCTTCATGCATTAATTTATAGATATTAAGAACCTAATTATTATTTAAAACGCAAAAATTTACTATCTAAAGTGTATTTATACTGTTGATTTATTCAGTGTTAAATTTTATGTAGCAGTAGTTTCTTTCATTTTATTAATATCTTCCATTCTAACACTCACTTTCAAAAACATTAACATGCAACAATATTAATGTACAACATTAGGTATATAAATAAGGGTAACTAAATTTTTTAAAACGCAGCAATATTTTTTTAATTGTTACATAAGCCTGCCTGTTTATATAAATAAAATAGACAATTATGTAGGTTCATTTTTACTTTACCCTTATCATACTTCACGAGAGGAAAAAAATCGAAGATATTATAATTTAATTTTGTTTACTTTTTCAACTGACGAAATTCCATTATTATATATTAAAATAACACACATTTATAATTTTCTTGCATTTGGTTTAAAATACGCCATAAATGTTAGTTTAAATGATTGATCAAACATGCCTTGATTTATTCAGCAAACAAAACTTCGAATAACTTATTTGTGTGAAGTTAATTATTTTGATGCCGATCCGTAGTCTTATTTAATTCTACATCGAATACAAGTTTTTCAATATATCATGATTACTTTGTTCAAGCCTATATATGCATATTATAATGTGTATGTAGGAGCTTTGATTTCTGAATAGCATTTGAAGGGCACGTCTCTGGATAGTATAAAGATAGCAAGGAAATACAGAAGAATAACTTTTAGGGTAGACGCAAAATAGACATATTGTTTTGGCAGACTCTGCAACCAAGTTAAATAATATACACCTATGTTTTTATAAATAACATCCAACTTTTAGTTTGACTCAGGCACATCATCTTAACCGTGTTTGTAAGAACATGCACATATGTACAATAAATACACTGAAGATTGCTATACTTATGAAATAATTGTAATTGTGGTGATTGTTTACGCGACTGGATTTCCTAGTGCAAAGCTTATTTTTTATGAAACCGAAAGACCAGAATATCATACCACACAGATAGAAATAGTAAGAGGATCCTTTAAAATATAGCAATGTGTATTAAAACGTTTTAATACATATTAATGTAATATATGAAGATGAGTTTTGCTTTTCACGGAGTAGATGTTTTCGTAGTTACTAATTAAATAGGTTCAAAATTTCAATATAGTCTATTCCTTTCTATCTGGAGAATTCGTGAAATGTATATAGGTATGCTAATATGGCGTAGAACGAAGAAGTACTAAATTTATACAGAATGTGAGTACTTAGGATAATAATGTTTTAGAAATTTGGTAGATAGAATCGACTTTTCCGTCTAAAATACAGAGATGGAGAAATTCGTTGTTTCCAGGAGTAGAGAAAGTATTTTTTTTATTATTTTTGATTTGCAAATAAAGGTACATAGGCAGTTCTGATACAGTTTGTGAATTTCTTACAACCAACTTAAGCAATATGATGTATCCAGTAAGTTTGGTACTATTGTGCATACATATATTATGGTCATTTTACAAAGAAACATGACAGAAAGAATGGAAACATTGAAGGACGCAGAAAAAATATGGATCAAGTATATTTTGAGTTTTTTTTTTATACTTGAGACGATGAAATGTAATCACAAGATCTAGGTGATCGTAAAGTCTTGTTAATTGCACGAATAATAAGATCTTAAAAGTTTAGTAGAATGAATGGGAATAGAAACGTGCGGTAAGTAATTTTTTTTTTTGAAAAATGTGACATTTTATTTTAAGGACATTTATATTTTTTATAAAATGAAGCCATTAAACCATTTTCTTCTACTGCATCTTTCTCTACTTCTATATGTTCTAGGGAAACTAACAGATACTATATCTAACATTAATTTAATACGCACCCAATAACAAGTTGCCACATTTTGGAGACTTAGGATATTTATCGTCTCACAGATCCAGACTGAAAACACAATTAAAAAACTGCGTCTCTACTGGGAATCGAACTTGGGATCTTTTCCTCAGGTGTCAGGTATCTAAACAACCGAGCCACAAAGTCCGAAGGTCTTCTTGTACCAACTAGGTTGAGAACCCATTTCTCTCAGGAAGTATGCCCCTCTGTCAAGCCTTTTGTGATCCGAGCTCCAGCTATCAATACTTCTGCTGAGTGGTCTTCCTTATAATTGACCGTCAGAAATAGAAAAACATTATTTCATAAAATAACTACAAGAAATAGCATAAATTTACCTATTTATCGATGTTTGCCACACAGAATATTTTGCAGTAGATATATTGGGAGCAACAACCTTACACGAGTATTTAAAAAAAACATAATAGCTACCATAAGTCATTTGTATTTTTACATCAATTTAAGAGAAATGTCTTAGAGTAAAACGTAATATTTTTAGATGATATAAATTCCTTCGACATAGCCTGAGTTGCCCCAGCCATGGTATGCAAATGTCCCCAAATTAAGAAACGTGACTCGATTACCAAGTCATCGCGGGAGGAAATAAGGGTTTCGATTCTTTGCCATTCAATCTAGATATTGATTATCCTGAATCAAAAAAAAATTAAACTTCACCAGCCTTCACTAAGAACACTTTTTGGGATTTCCATTAAACATTTTAACTATGCAGATAACAATCAGACGCTGATCATGAACTTTTTTATATCTAATAATAATAATGACGCGGACAAGCAGCAGTTAAATAGCATATATTATATTGGTTGAATATATTTTCTCTTAATAAGTAGGTACTTTGAGGTTAAAAAATACACCAAACCAACTTTCCGTGAGAAGATTCTAATATTTTACAAAATAATTTGACGTTTTTGTTCTTATGGTATTCATTTACTATTTAAGTATGCAACACTACTCTTAAATGTTATTTTAATTGTAACTATAAAATATGTATGTATATAGATATCTTAACACTAGCGACAAATTCTTTAACCTGCTTTGCTGGTTATATCTTGTTTACTATAGATTCAATTTCGGTGAAAGACAGTATATGACTGGCTTATTTCCATCGAAATTGATGAGTCATACAAGAGTTTAATTTTGAAAATGATTTTGTCAATTGTGTTGATGCCCAACTGTATCTTACCAGAACTTGTTTTGATATGATTTAACAGTCCTCGCTTTAATTGTCGAACTCAATACAGGACTGTCCTTAAGGTTGATAATCATATTTTATTTTATATAGCTTCTAGGCCATCTAACAGGGATTATGTCAAATTATTATTTAACACGCACCCAATACCAAGTTGCCACATTCTGGAGACTTATGATATTAATCGTCTCACAGATCCAGACTAAAAACACAATTAAAAACGGTGTCTCCACCGGGAATCGAACCCGGGACTCTTGGTTCAGCAGTCATAGTGAATTTAATTAAATAGGTAAATAAATTATTTTATGAAAACTTTATAACACAACCACGTTACGCCAATTTTCTGATTTACTGAATTGAGTCAGCACATCCTTGTTTGATACAATTTTATCTCAGATATAAGAATATCGTTCAAGGAAATGTGTATATTATGACCATATACATATTATATTGCGGCATAATCATCTAACCGAAATCGTCATAATTGGATTAGTATTATTCAAACTTTTTTGTCGTAATTTATCTTTTGTCTCTCGCATGGAAGTATTTTGATGGGAGATAAAATTGGAAAGTTATAGTTCATACTATCAAATGATAAATACGATATCTGTGAGAGCTGGGAATGTCGCCAAGAATATACGCGATCAATAAACATTGTGTTGTCTGAACTTAAAACTAGACAACTATAATTATTTTACAACGTACATTTAATATCAAAATATTTGTTTTTTCTTAGCTAAATATCTGAAAAAAATCAATTGAAATGATTACATAATTTCAATGAATAGATTTTGTTAACAATGGTTTATTTCTGTAACAAAGGAAACAATTAAACGCACTTTTCAATCTTTCGATTGTGACGGCTTCTAATTTGTAGAATTCCATTATGACAATGATTAATATGAGCACATATATAATTCCACAATTTATTTTATTTTTTTATTTATATTATTTTATTTATATTATTTTTATATTATTTTATTTTTCTCCCGACGACCAGTTGATTATGGCCTTATAAGCCGAAACGGTCGTCGGGAGAAAAATAAAATAAATTGTGGAATTATATATGTGTTCATATTAATCATTGTCGAAACAATTAAAGTGTATGTAGTTAACGTAAGAAATATCACAAGTTTGGCAGGACTGCAAAATTGAATTTGCAAAACTGGTATTGGAATGTAATAATTGGGATAGTGAAAAAATAGGACTGGACAATATGGTATTCAGTTTTCTTTGAATAAGACGATACAATTTGGATTAGTTGATTCAAAACAAAATGGATGTTTCCTTATTATAAATCATAAAAATCTCTATATATTAATACGTGAAGCGAAAACGTTAAGTACAATTTCCGGATAAATGAGCGCACGGACGAGTTTGAGATTTGGCATAATTAAAGTTTATATGGAGGAGGACTGCAGAAAAATAATATTAATACATATTATGCGTTATAAATAAATTAAATAAAAAAAAAAATATTTCACATCAAACCATTTATTGTGTACCATTGAACGATGAAGAGAGGGGAAACGTTATTTTAATATACCCACTTAGTATGAGAAATATTCCGATAACACACAGTACTGTGCAAAATGAATATTGAAAGACCCTGTCAAAAAAACATTAAACCTAAGATAGTCAAGAAAACAAATATAGAATCACTGCAAAATGAATGTACTAAAATACTATACAAAAACAGAATATCAGAACAAACAGAAAACGACGAAGTGGATGAAATTTGGCTAAAGATTAAAATGCAGCGGCAGAGGCACTAGGACACAGAAGCGTAAACTTAAACAAGACAACTAATACAAAACCATGGTTTACAAATGACATTAAAATACTGGCTGATACAAAGCGGAAAATTTACCTACAATATGTAATCCAACCAATGAAGAACGAACTAAATATATGGAAACTAGAAACAGGGTTAACAGTGAAATCAGAAAAATTAAAAGACATTATTGGACAAAGTTTACGAAGGATATGGAGTTTGATCTTTATGGATTACAGAAGAAGGTCTGGAAAATGCTGAGGAAAGAAAGAAAGCCAATTGATGAATTCATACAAACAAAAAAGATACCAACGGAGCAATGGCAAAAGTATTTTGAACAATTATATAAAGATGATAAACAAGAAACTGTCCCATATGTTGAAGGTCCGTATCAAAATGAAATCAGTATACATGAAATACGTATTGCGATTGCCAAATTAAAAAATAGGAAAACGCCGGGTATAGACGACATAAGCAGCGAACTAATTAAATATGCTGGTGACAGCCTAACACAACAACTGCATCAATTATTCAATAGAATCATACACTTGACAAAAATCCCAGAGGAGTGGAGGACTAGCATTACAGTACCAATATTTAAAAAAGGACAAAAGACAAAACCAGAGAACTATAGAGGTATATCCCTATTGTGCCCAACACTAAAACTGTTCACACAAATCATTAAGACAAGATTAGAAACACATATTACCCTAAGAGAAGAACAACAAGGTTTTAGAAGGAACCGATCCACTACAGATGCCATATTTATCGTAAGACAGATAAAAGAGAAGGCAATTGAATACCAAACTCCTGCCTTTGTATGCTTTGTGGATTTAATGAAGGCCTTCGATAGAGTACAACTCAAGGATATTATTAATATGTTGGTGGCTAAGGATGTACCTCCAGAATTAATAAACATCATAAGAGATATAAATTTGGGAAGCAGTACAAGGATAAGAAACGACAACGAATTAAGCAATTCAATCCCTATAATGACAGGTGTCCGACAAGGAGATAGTCTAAGCCCATTCCTGTTTAATCTAATAATGGATGAACTAATCAAGGAAATTAAATCGCCCCAGCTTGGGTACAGAATGGGGAAGGAAATTGTTAATGTAATTTGCTATGCCGACGACGCTACTATAGTAGCCGAAACTAACAATGACCTACAGACAATGCTGAACAGGTTGCATAGCGCCTGCAAACAATACAACATGGCAATTTCAATTGATAAGACTAAATGTATGACATTCTCAAAAACACACATAGCATGCAATCTGACTATAGACAACAACCCAATTGAACAGGTTAATACCTTTAGATACCTAGGAATTGACATAACAGAAGATGCTGACCTCTGCGAAGAAATTCAGAGCCAAGTCAATAAGGCAGCTGCAGTCTCGGGCGCCCTAAAATCCATTATTTGGAAAAATGAGGATATGGCCATTAAAAGCAAAGTGAGAATCTACAAAGCATGCGTAAGACCAGTGATGGCATATGGTATAGAGGCACGAGCAGACACAGTCAGAAGCAAACAAATGTTGAGGACTTCAGAAATGAGGACATTGAGAGCTATTGCAGGCAAAACCCTGAGAGACCGAGTGAGGAACTCCAGAATAAGGGAACTATGTGAGGTTGATGATATCATCAGATGGAGCAGGCAGCGGAGGAGGGACTGGTATGGTCATGTCCAAAGGATGGACAGCACCAGACTTCCTCATATCGTGCTTCACAATCAGCCTCACGGAACCCGCCCTCGCGGTAGACCGCCAAAGAGATGGAGGGATAGCTGGGGGTCCACTTCGCAGGAAGAGCAGGCCTCTTAAAAAACAGACCTGAAGGTCTATTCAAAAGAAGAAGAAGAAGAAGAAGACACAGTAGGAAATATTCATTCTGTTTATTCCATGTTCTGTGGTCACATTTAAATGTCATTTTGGTATTTACGGCGCATGCGCAGTTGTTTAAATTCAAATACAAGAACATTTTAAAGGAAAATACATATTTGTATACCTGCCTACTGTGAAACAATATAAATGGTAGGTACTTACACAATAATTTTATTTATAAAATTGACTTGCAATACATGAAGAGAAAACTGTGTTCCTTGATGAAAACATGATATCTATATTATAAATTTGAATGTTTGTATGTATGTACCTATGTACCCATATATGCATGTGTTGAATGCGCTCCTAAACCGTTCATCCGATTGCTATAAAACTTTGGTGGATTGTCGAGAGTATACCAGGGATGGTTTCTGAATCAAAGAAATGTTTCTTCTTCTTCTTCTTCATCGGGTATTAGGTCATTTTACCTATGAAGGTGGAGTATCCTGGGAACCGTTCATCCGATTGCAATGAAACTTTGATGAATTATTGAGCGTATGCCCGGGATGGTTTCTAGATTAAAAGAATTTCTTCTTCTTCTTCTTCTTCGTCGAATATTAAGTCATTTTACCTATGAAGGTGGACTATACTGGAAACCGTTCATCTGGTTGCAATGAAACTTTGATGAATTATTGAGCGTATGCCCGGGATGGTTTCTAGATAAAAAGAATTTCTTCTTCTTCTTCCTCTTCTTCATCGAATATTAAGTCATTTTACCTATGAAGGTGGACTATACTGGAAACCGTTCATCCGATTGCAGTGAAACTTTGGTGAATTGTCGTTCGTATGCCCAGGATGGTTTCTGGATTAAAACATTTTTAATCTTCTTCTTCTTCATCGGGTAATAGGTCATTTTACCTATGAAGGTGGACTATCCTGGGAGAAGGTTCAATTTTCCTTCCATCTCTTCGCAGGTTTTTGGATTTAATCTTTTATCTTCTTCGTTATATTTTCTTAACTTACTGAAGGAACGGGAGGTAATGAAGGGAAGGGACGGGAGGTACTGAAGGGAAGGGACGGGAGGTACTGAAGGAACGGGTGGTACTGAAGGGTCTGAAGGTACTGAAGGGACGGGTGGTACTGAAGGGACGGGAGGTACGGAAGGGTCTGAAGTGACGGGTGGTAATGAAGGACCATATTTAATTATACAAGCAATACGAAGTTTGCCGGGGGTTCACTTCTATATTAAATTATAAATTTCATAGGTATTGCAGAGAATTAAAGCAAATAACACGCAATACTGTAAGCATACGCTTGCAGGTGCCGTAATAGAACAAAAATTATAAAAATATAGGTGTAGGTACGCAATGGCTTTGACAAAAAAACCTCATTAAAATTCAAAATTTAATAGTATTATTTCCAAATATTCTTTTTAATGAATTACGGTCGAATTTTGACCACTGGGCGATCACTAGTAACAATAATTAATTATAGCCGCGTATGAATTATTTTCAAAATTGAAGTATCTACATAAACAACTATACATACACTTACTTGAAACTACTGACTTAAAAAAATGTTTTAAGTATGTTTAAATATTGATAAACTATCGACTAAAATGTTTAATTATCATAAAAAAACTTCTTATTTCAACATTTCAAGTTACTTAACTGTTAATGGTAAAATACACATTATTCTTTAGTCTTGTTATTTAAATGCAGTATTTTTTTACTTATTTTTTTCGTTAGTCAACATTATTACAATTTATGGTTTTCATATTTCTGATATAAGTAGCAATTAAATCAATATAAATACATCTCTTAAAAAAGTTTCTTCGTTATATCATAGATGACGAAACGGCTTATTTTCAAACGATCAGTTTTTCATCATAAAATTATATAGAACTTTCAAAATTATATTGATAAGGGAACTCAATAGCACGATTGGTAAACGTTGTACAAGCGCATTAAGTTATCACTTAAAACAGCCGATGATAGGTCGTAAGCCCTGTAGGTGCCTTGAGTTTCTGGTTCTCCTATAATATTCCCCACCTTTATGAGATGTTAATTTTTTTTCGAATAATCACTATTATGTTTATAAATACTCTGATACAGTGTCTATAAATTCTCGCTATGAACTTATTTTGTACGTTGCTCCTTATTAACAGCCTCTATTAGCAGTTGAAAATATCTTTTAAAGGCGAAAAAAGAAAGTTAAAAATAAGTTTTTTTTTCGTAGAACTAGTTAGATCTTTACCAATAAGTCTTATTATGTTTAAATAAATTTAACATCTCAATGTGATATTGTTATCACAAGCCATATAAAAGTTTACATTCAAACTTAATATATTATGGACGATGAAATCTTAGAAAACTTTTCAGATTCGTCTGAAACCACTGAAGGGGTCTGAAAAAATATATTTACAAACTATATTTATATTCATCGACTTTGTATTAAATATTCAATGATTTTTTTATACAAAAGAAATAAAATCTGGAAAAGGTCGTCTTCAAACCTTTTTAGTCCACTGGGAATAAGAACACTATTATTTTGTAGGTGGTTACTAACCCAGTTGATTAATAGTGTTTCTGGTGAACGGGGATCGGATTTCCTTCTTTCACGTTTTATTTTATTGAATCCGATTGAGTTAAAGTTAATAGCATATATCTTGTTTCAAAATATATATATAAGAATCAAATAAGGTTTTACGATGCGAACTGAAGTGTAGTAAATGAGCTATTCGGTTTCCGGAATTTTTAAAAAATCGCCACGATATTGTGAATGTGAGTATCTACTAATTTTGGAATAAAATTCGTTAAAGTCTTGCACATCACGATTATTGCACCAATTTTATAAACCCATTTTAAAAGAACTTTGATCATAAAACAATTAAAAATGTACACGATAAAAGATATTTTTTTTTTATTAAATATTCAATGAGCTAATCTTTCTAGAATTGTGAAACAACAATGCAACAATATTTCAGTATTCTTCTCGTTTTTTTTTAGACAAAAAAATGAATGTGTCATTGTTAAACAAGTACATATACATCTTCCTACGTTCCCTAAAATAAGCAAATAAATGCTTGTGCTATAGGTGAACGAAATCGGTCGAGGCAGGATTCAAACTCGCGACCACTGGATTACTAGCCCAGCGCGCTATCCGCTCTGCCATCGACCCATCTAATAAAAAAAAAATTTGAAAATAGTTTTAAGTTTTGAAATTAAAAAAAAATCAAATTATGATGATTTGGTATAAAAAATATTAAAATTATGAATGAAATTAAGAAAAAAATTACATATTTAAATAAAAGTTCACGTCGCGGTTACCAGTCTTTGGTGATGATTGGTCTTCATTGGTAAAAGGTCTTCAAAATTTGCTGAAGGTGTGTTCGTTTTACTTTCAACCAAGCAAAGTTACAAATTAATTATCTATCAAATCAAATACTTTTTTTGTCAAAATTTTCAACATCTCAATAGAAACGAAGTTGGAATATTTTAGAAGAACCAGGAACTCAAGGCACCTACAGGTCTTACGACCTGTCATGGGCTGGTTTACGTGATCACTTTATGCGCTTGCAGAACGTTCACCAATTATGCCTTCTTATTGAGTTCTCTTATCAATACAAATTTAGAAAGCAATAATAAAAATAAGACATTGTTACTATTGCCATGTATGAAGTAACGAAGAAACCCTTTTGTACCTAATAGATGACTCTATGGAGAGATTATGATCGAGTACTGATTGATACATTTTTAAGATAAGGAAAAGATAAGAATGTATTAAGAATGTATCATGATTAGCCCTCCTGTTTTGTGTCAGCATTTCTTAAGCCTCTCAGGTCAGTTCTACTATTGGAAGCTCAGCTTAATACAGCATTGGGCTATCATTTAAGCAGCTTTAATCAAAAATATTTTTACAACACAGAATCATAGAACTTCATAATATTTATGTCCAAAACAATAATACATACATACATACATACCATCACGCCATGTCCCTTGCGGGGTAGGCAGAGAGAACGTGTGCCAAATTCACCTTATTCAAAATTATTGCAAAAATTACCTGTTTAAATATGTTCATCAAGACTCTTGTCTGGAGTGTACTGCTATATGGCTATGAAACATGGACCATCAGCCAATGCGAAACGGGACGTCTGTCTGCGTTTGAGATGTGCTGCTACAGACGCATGGCTAAAGTTCACTGGTCAGAATCTGGTCACATCAGCAACGACGAGGTACTTAGTAGGGTTGGAGAGACAAGGCAAATTATGAAAATAATTGCCAAACAGAGAACAACTTGGATAGGCCACAACATCCGGAACCCAGGCCTGCTTTTTACCATCGTCGATGGAATGATTGATGGGGGTAACTGTAGAGGTCGCCCCAGAAACAACTATATAGATCAGATAATCGGTGACGTGCGATGTAGCAGTTACAAAGAGATGAAGAGAGTGGCGGACGATAGAGTTAAGTGGAAAGATCGTGTGTTTGGTGCAGACCAATCCTTGGATTGTGACCCAGTAGAAGATGAAATATGTTTAGGTACCTACTGGCAAAATGCTTGTGATTAAAACAGGTCAAGTTTTAATTCGATTCTGCCTACACTGAATTTCTAGTCCAAGAATTCGTATTACTAATCAACTTAATAAACAATTATGTGTTTGATCGCTAATTAACTCAATATATACCTGAATAAATATTTTTATCAATTCTTTTTCGTACCATCAAACTTACGAAGTTGCTAACACCATAACATTTTATTTTGACATTGGATGTTTTTTCAAAATGTTTTCAAAATACTATGGAAAGATATGGGGGGCAAGTCTGGTCAACCGGCGGAATTTATACCATCCGTGTTTACTCATATCATGGATATAAATATCTAAAGGAGTTCTATAATATCTTAAGATGTAATGGAACTCCATAAGATAATTACATCCATGATATGGGTAAACAGATGAAAAAAATCATTAAATATTTTATGTATTTTATTTTTCTTCAATTGTCGGGCAACTAACAGGTACTAGGTATGTAAATTATTAATTTAACACGTACCTAATAACAAGTTGCCACATTCTGGAGACTTACGATATTAATCGTCTCACAGATCCAGACTTAAAGCACAATTATTAAAAACAGTGTCACCACCTGGAATCGAACCCGGGACCCTTGTTCAGCAGTCAGATACCTAACCAACTGAGCCACGAAGGCCGACATACAGAATAAAAGATAATTCAGTTGTATTTAGGTAGAATATTATAAATTCAAAACTGGAAATAATATTAAGGTTTTTCTATCTATCACAATAATTGAATGATGATTTAATAATATCTTTTGAAGATATACTATAAGATATTCTAATAATAATAATTTCTGAAACGCTGTATAGTGAGTCATTATCACTCCAAGGGCGTTAAAACTTAATTGTTGGCTCTAAGGAACAAGGTAGTCATAACAAGGTATATTTACTGAAAATTTAAGAAGGATGCCGTCAAATCTTGAGCCTTTTTGCCGTAGAGGGGAGCGGTTTGCACATATACATACTTATCAATCAAGTAAAAATATACATTTGCGATCTGCGCACCCCATGGCGGGCTCAAGTTGCTTTCCGTAACTACATACATACATACATGAATATCCACGTATGTTATGAGCAATTTGTAGCACTTAAAAGGCCCTTATGTACTGAAATCATAATAAGTTGCCTTATACATATTATTAAACAGTTGATCAAATCGATATTTTTCATTTTAATTATTTATCAACATTTGAACTAAATACAATTCTTTTCAATCTTATATCATTAATCTACATACTTACTAAATATTATTTTAAATAGTGTCCAGAGCGAGTTGATTACAAAATTCGTTTGACGGTGTTTAATGCTTGGAATAACCTGCCACCACAATACATTCAAGAGCTGTGTCAGAGAAAAGACCTATCTGGAAGGCATCTCAATCCCACACTCAGGTCTTCTGGATCACAGAATAACAACTCCCTGAAGGAGTTGGACAGAGCCAACAAAACGGCTTACTATGACCGATGCTTCGGTGTGAGTGGTCCTATAAAGTGCCTCCAGATGTCCGTAGTGTACAAAGCAAGAGCACTTTCTGTAAAGGACTGAAAACAGCTTTATTTCGTAGAGCAACATTAGACAGACTTTTAGTGCCCTTCGAATGATCCTGAACCATTAATCGGCGCTTTATAAAATTGAATATATTATTTTTATTATGTTGGTATTAGTTTAAATAATAATATCCATGATTATTTTTATTATATTGTTGAATCTAGATATATAACATTGTTTTTAATTTACAATAAATAAACAAGAATCTGATGACAATGGCTGTTAATAATTGTTTATTTGATTCACAATTTTCTTTTGAATATTTCTCCGATAAAAAAATTAACTTGTAGATACTATAAAACTTTTTTTGCAAAACGTTTAATTTTGTCGATTCTTTATGAAAGGTACGTAGTTTAGACACGCGTTGAATATCAAGATAATGGAATGTGCCCAAACAGTTTTCGATGAAAAAACTTTAAATCCGCAGTAGGTACATAAAATTTTTCCTATTGAATATACTAAGCACGTAACTAAAGCACCGTTAGAAGAAAATTTTCTTCTCTTTAAATAAACCAGTAAAAAGTATTTAAGATCTTAATCGTTCTAAAACTCTTTGATATACCTATCATTTATTTTTTATTATTAACTAAACCATATCCGTAGACAAACGAAATATTAATTAAGTATGTGACTTTCATGTTTCTTTATTGTATTTTTTGATAGTTCGTTACATGTTTTGTTACTTGGATGTAAATAAGAAATAACCATCTAAATATTTTTAATGATTATAATCTAAAATGTGGTCCGCGAGCAATATGCGTCAAAAATCAGGTAACATCTTTTTTCAAACAACTTCAATTTAACCATTTTATTACTTGCGAAGTTTTTTTTTATTTGCAAATATTCCCATTGCATTTCCATGTCCTTCCGGAATTATATGTAAAAGAGTTAAAAAAATACATGATGCATTTTTTTCTACAATCTCTTTTCGGCATTACATATTTCTCACAACATCCGATACTTAAAACCCGCAACCAATTTCAGTTTTACAACAGGTATGGATAAATATATTTTTTCTTGTATACGGGAATGAAAAAAAATCGACTAAATTTAGAGGAAATGTTTGCACGATATGGGGTTTTGATACCACTATTTATAAATATACAACTCAATGGAAAATGTGTTCGATTCTAGAGATTTATGTCTCCATTTCAGCTTCAAACTTCTTACGATAGACACTAGATATTCAGTTTAGATTCGCTTTTCGAAAATTGATTAAATCTTGATCTGAGTGTTAAAGTACCTAATAATATTTAAAGTACCTAATAATATTTTTTAATAATAATATTTTTTTAGTATTATTTTGGATTGTGATCAATAGCTGAGTTATTCAAGATTGTGTAACATAAATTAGAATTCTAAAATATTGAAATTTGTAAATTTGGCACTCGAAAAACCAATCTAAGGCGGAGATTTACGGGCACTTTGTACACTATTACTGAGATAATATTTGCATATTCTAGCGAGTCATGAGTTGGTATAACAGCCCTTAAAAGGAATACGTTTGATTATGGGACATCCTGTATATGTAGGTACTGAAAGACTTGAATTACGTAGCCGACTAGACCGACCCGACTGGTCAAGAGGGAACGTACTATAAACAAACCGCAACGTTTAAAATTTAAACGTTTTCTTAATTGCGAGGGTCAAATTTAATAAACAGTTAGTAATTTGTTGTTTAAAAAATAATATTCAGATGGATGGTGGCAGAGCGGTAAGTTTGCTGGGTTAGAAATCCAGTGGTCGCGAGATCGAATCCTGCTACGACTGATTTTGTTCTCCTACATATAATACAAACATATTTGTGACGATTTATATGTCTATCTATCTGTGGCTCTACAACCTTGGGCGGGTCTTAGCCTCCTGCAAAGCCCGTCTCCACGACTGTCGGTTTTGTGATGCATTACGTCAGTATTGGATGTCGATGTTGTTTGCATCCTTCATTTCTCCGTCCAGCCATCCAAGATACGGCCTTCCAATTCATCTTCGTCCCCCGGTTCACCATTCATTCGTCTTGGGACGTCCTCTTCGCTCATTCTCTGGATGTGTCCGGTCCGATTTTCATTTCACTTTACGATGTATATATACTTGTAACATACTTTTTTTATATGCATTAATAGCAAAGTATCAGCACGATACCCTCATTAAATCCCTGCGGGTCCTGAGACTTGAGGGGCTACTGTAACAGGAAGTCCGGTAAGTAAGGGGGGGAGCGCAAAAGATACTTAGGGTCGCAGGGCATAAGATCACCCCAACTAATAATAATAATTACCAAAGTAGGTAATTATAGACCCAAAACATATAACATGTACCTATATTTTCATAACTTAAATATAAGTTTGTAAAATACTGAAATTCACATTTGCTATCATTATTTTTTTTTCAATGAATTCCACTCACTTACTAAGCATTATGTATGTAGATTCTTCCAAGTTCTCCTTGAATAAGAAACCTATTCAAGGAGCATAAACTAAGATTAACTTGAAAACACAACAGACAAAATAACATTTCGCATAGTTCAGCAATGAGGTTCTCCGCCCATTCTGAAAGAGGTTGAGGCATTCCTTATAAGGTTAGACGAGGCTAGTGTGCGGGGATGTACGCATGTGTCATGCTTCCGTTTATAATGAACGAAATTTTTGGTTTGTTTATGGAAAGTATACATAAGGATGTTTATGTTCGTGTGTTAAGGAGATATTATTATTTTTTTTTAAATATAAAATCTTTCAATATCCCATAAAGTAATATTGAGTATCCTGTATTTCTTTCCTGTTTCATTGCTTTTGCCATCGTTTTCATTACCCTTCTCGTATTTTCCGTTCCCAATTAATTATCTTGTGCGATGGTCTCTCGAGTCGTTTAGCAATTTCACAATTATTATGCACAGAGTTAACAGTCATTTTTCCACTCTCTTGTACATAGTGGAAAAATGCAAGAATTTATTTTCATTTGAAAGATAGATTTTAACAAAACGTTTATCTCTTGGATCTGAATAAGAATCGTTAAAAATAGAGGGAAACGGAGTATGGGGCGTGAAAGAACATCGTGGCTTAAAAACCATTGTTCCGGATTCCGGATGCGGTGTCACCAATTAGTTTGGCGCAGGATTGGGATGAGTTTGATGTGATGATCGGCAGCCTCCGTTATGACCGGCACAAAATGAAGAAAAAGATAAAATGTTGCTATTTGTCAACTCTAATATATACAGATTTCAAGATGTAAAATCCTTTTAAAAATATTTAAAATAATTATTTTCTATGGTCGTCGTTTTCGGGTTTCCCGTAAGAGCCGGGTAATTAAAAGTATCATCTCACAAAGTTTAGCAATGTGTCTTGCTGCATTGTGGGATATGCCGTGATGATATGAATGAGTGAATTGAATATTTAAAAAAAATTGTATTAATAATATAATATAAACACATTAAAGACATAAGATATTGAGACTCCTAGGCTGGTATTTCGTAAGTTATCTTGAGAAAAAAATAAGAAAAAGTTGAGGTACCTCACTGTAAGATTGTTTTAAGGAAAGATCTATCTTTCCTTGGCAACGGTATTTTGGACAACCTATAATGTACAGTAAGTTAAGATTAATCTTATCTTACTTTGAGTGTATCTTTTTGGCCATCGTCTGCGAGCGCCACTACTTTTAATTAATGGCAACTCTATTTTCTATGGTTCGTGTGAATCCATGCCGTACGATTTTGACATTTTGTTGTTTGGTCATAAAAGTTCGCGAGGTTATATTACAATTTCTTCGTTTATTTTCGTATTTAGATAAATAAACACATAAAACAAAATAAACGTTGCCGGCTGGGCACAATTATTTGGAATCTGGTAAGTTAATTAAATACTTTTGTTATTTTATTACGTATTTACAGTATTTTCATATGAGTTATAAACATTGATTTATAATGTACAACGTACCTTATAAAAGCATTTATATTACATTGGGAATCTGTATTCTTGCTATATCTACTAAAAAAGATTATTAATTTTGTTCATTATTGCTTTTATAAGATGTTGAATTTGACAATTCTGAAAAAAAAAACAACAATGAACAAGAGTTATAAAAAAACAAGAATTATATGAAATTACTTATCATAACCGTAAACTAGATAAACTTCCATACATAAAATAAAGTCTTACTATAATATCTTTGCACTTTTCACAATTTATATTTTACTGTACGCAAATTAGTACATTTTAACCAACAAAAATGATGTTTTCAGAGAACTGTCATTCTGCTCTAGAAAACTTGGAACAATGAAACATAGGTTATGGAATGAACACGAACAAACAAAAGCCAGGGATAATGTTCGCCAAGAAAGCAGACCTTCAGGACGTCCTCCCAAAAGATAGAAGGATAGCTGGCATTCGACGTCACAGGAAGGAAACTGACACAGGACTTTAACAGGCTAACAGATCCAAAAAGAAGAAGAAGACTTATGGCGACAGTCGACGGTAGGTATTGGATTTTAAAATTATTCATAAAAATCTTGAGTACATAAAGTATGCTTTATAAAGGTATGTTAACGACTAGTATAAGAAAATTTTGAGCGTACATGGTTTACTTAAAAAGAATCTTTTGAGTGTCTATAGAAACAATTACAATGTTATTAGTGCTCGCCATATAAGAGGATGTAGGTGACAGTTTTATAAATCATTTTTGCAAAGGTCAGGGGAAATGTGCCTCAATATGCTGTATAACGTCGAACATCAACTGATTTTATTGGTTGATACAATTTAAATTGTTAAAATTGGTTTATACACAGGTGATATCACCCATATACATTCGCTTGGCGAGTCCTATATATACTTTAAATTGATTTTGACAAGATTGGTTAAAATACTTTTTTATATTATCATACATCAGTAAAGCCAAAACTGTAGATAGAATATGTCGGTACAATTTAAATCCATAGATGTCATTATAATTAACTTCTTTGGTATAATTCATGCTGTGCTAGTATCATCATTCATACTAATATGAAATATGTTTTGGTTTTCTACTATTATTTAATACAATGACTGTTATGAAAAATCCTATTAAATTAGCCTATTATTATTTTGATGTTACTATTATTTTTCCTTTTTTTTCAGTTATGAAATGTTACCATGACCACAAAGAAAAACCTCATAGAAGACAACATCTGATATTGTAAACAACACCACCGATTCTGCTTATGGGGCTATCTTAATATAAAAATTTGTCTATCTTAATATAAAAATATACTATCGTTAGAAAATAAATCGTTAGAAAGAAATCCTGGTAGTAAAATTTAGAATGAAAAAATGTATATAAATATATAAATTTCTTATGTATGGAAAAGTTCAGTAATTTGATTTCATGTTATTATGTAAAGAGCTTGAACATAGAACTGATAAGCTTTCCATAAATAACGAAAAATTTCTTCATATGATATCACATGTCAAAATTGTCAAAATGCTCTAACGTCCTTTAAAACAAAATTTATCTGCTTTTATTAAAATATTTCATACAACATAATCATTCTACACCATACTGCATTAATAGTTTGTCTATCTTAACATAAAAATATACTATCGTTAGAAAATATATATTCCTGGTAGTAAAATTTAGTATGAATAAAAATGTATTTAGATAAATTTCTTATGTATGGAAAAGTTCAGTAATTTGATTTCATGTTATAAGGTAAAGAGCTTGAACATAGAACTGATTAGCTTTCTATAAATAGCAAAAAAATTCTTCATATGATATCACATGTTATAATTTTGAAAATGCTCTATCGCTCTTTAAAACAAAATTTATCTGTTTTTATTAAAATATTTCATACAACATAAGCATTCTTTACCATATTGAAATTGTCAACATTTCAAGAAGAAAAAATGAACGCTTACTATGGTGTGGAGAGTTTAGTGTTGGCCACAACCCACTCGTTTTTTATTGATGTTAAATAAACAAATATACTTTAATACAATGTCTTTTAATTGCACGCTGTTAATGTTGCACTGCTTTAACATTAAAGTATGTAAATGTTGGTTTGATACAAATCAATCGTACATGATTTGATGTATGCAGATGAAACAGTTTTGATTGCATTACGTGTGATTGCAGTATTTAGTAAATAAAGTGTATGAAGGATGCCTGCAAGAAAAAGATGACATGACCGTGTGAACGATATTTTGATAAACAGAAATGTAATAAGCATAAACAACAGACGATGCATGAATGTTGACAAGGTGATGAATGTGTGTCAAGATGAAAAAATGGGGCGTTCCATTCTCTCTGCCTACCCTGTGAGGAACATGGCGTGATGGCATGTAAGTATATAGTATAAGTCCACATTTCATGTGTTTTGTAATAAATATGTACCTTATATATTTATTTGTATTAAACAGTTTTATTATTTATTATGCAGATGAAACAGTTTTGATTGCAGAACGTGTGTTTGCAATATTTAGTGAATAAAGTGTATGAAGGATGCCTGCAGAACGAATTGAGTATTACCTTATGTTAGTAAATCTAAGATACTGGTATTCGAAAAAACTAAAAGTATAATCTGTGATACATAAAGAAGAATATTATAGCAAAACTGGACGAAGGCTGTCACATGAACGACCTGATAAGATTAACCGACAGGGCGATTGCCGCCGCCACACATTGGAGTGGCAAAATCTGAATTCCGGACTCGTTAAGTAAGTAAGTATTAGCAAAATGAGAGTGAATGCCCTGAGGTAGTTTGGCCATATTAAAAGAATATACAAGGGTGTACGAGACGGGAGTGAATAGTATGGGTCATTTTAGAAAAGTGTAGTATGACCATGTGAAACGTAAGAAACTTTAACAATTGACGAGCATTTATGACACGATGCATGAATGTTTACAAGATTAGAGGCGTATGGCATCAGGTTTTAAGGGTAAAAAATGGATTTATTATTCTTTGAGTAAATTTTTGTGTTATAGAAGAATGAAATTGGTAACTGATAAAATTAAAACCTTGGTCCACTATATTAGATTATAATATATAAAGTGCACACTTTAAAATCAGGAAAAGAATTTAATTCATATTATGTAGCGTCTTGTAGTATTTCATTGTATGTAGTCAGGAAATTTTGATGCAAAACTTATTTCATTGGTATAATCAAATTAAAATTTGGATTTGCTAAGAAAATGCCAAATTTTATTTTTATTAGAATCAAATAATAATAAATAATTTATATAGCGCCGTTTAATGATTCAGGATCATTCCAAGGGCGCTTATATTCTGTCTAATGTTGCTCTATGAAACAAAGCTGTTTTCAGTCCTTTAGAGAATGTGCTCTTGCTTTGTGCACTACGGATATCTGGAGGCAATCTATTCCACTTTATAGGACCACTCACGCTTAAGTATCGATCATTGTAAGCCGCTTAGTTGTCTCTGTCTAACTTCTTTAGGGAGTTGTTACTCTGTGATCCAGAAGACCTGAGTGTGAGATGCTTCCCAGTTAGCTCTTTTCTCTGACATAACTCTTGAATGTACTGTGGTGCCAGGTTATTCAAAGCATTAAACACTGTCAAACAAATGATGTAGTCAACTCGCGCTGGACGCTTCAACCAGTGTAGTCAAAACAAGAGTTCATTAAGTTAAATATGTACAATGAAAGTACCCATATCCAAACCTAACCTAAGCATACACATATTTCTAGTAATGGAACACTCCTAAAATTGTACATTTTACTTCCTCTTGTATTAGAATTATTATGATTTTTTTTCATAAGCATACATGTAAAACTTTGAAGTTATAGATTTTAAATACTTTCTTCACATAAGCATCGAGTTAATTTTATGATACCTGACATTGTTTAGGTCATAAAATTCAAATCAATATTTTATAATGAGATTTTTTTTAACAAATTCAACAGTGCGTTTGTTAAAATATAACTGCTTTTTTATCGAATATGGCCTTGAGGTTCGCGTATTCGTGTAAGTTAGTATTTAAATATAATTATTTAAATTACAGAAGTCTCCAAAAAATATGTTGTTGACTATTTTTTCCACATTTGTATGGATAAGGTAGCTAAATTGGTACCTCACCATTACCTCACCGAAATCTCACAAATATCGTAATTTGACAGATAATGACAGTCGCGTGAGATGCAGATAGGGTAAGATAACTTGTGTAATACCAAATAACATCTGTAATACGACTTGAGAATTTGGAGAGGGAAAGATTATCTCACCGTTTTCTCATATAACATGCGTAATACGACCCCTATTTATTGTTATATTTATCAAAAGTGAAATAATATAGGAATTTAGTTAATTTTTCGGATACAAATTCGAATCCTACCACGACCGATTTCATTCACCAACAAGTACAAGTATTTATGCTTACTTTAGGGAGTGTATGAGGATGTATATTTATTTATAGATTTAATTATTTACCTTATATCACACCATATTTATAATGACAACAATAAGTAGATTACTGCTGCCCAACTAAGAAATCCTGTTCTAGGGCTAGCAGTTTACAATTTTTACTGACAATTATATGCAATTATGAACCAGGTGATTGTTCCCGTTCCACACTAAATGTGTACACAATCTCAACTTTCTGCACTCACAATCATTACCTCAACAAACATCTGGGCTCACACAAAATAGATCAACCAGGTCCCAATGTCCGCCATAATACCTGTCATCAATCCAATCTCTGACGCGATTTTTATTTCAGGGCCATAGAAGAGACTAGTTAACAATGTTGGTGTAATTAATATGACTCACATGGTTCCCAAATCAAATCAAATATTTTAATGTGTTACTCAAAGAGCATCGCAAACACAATACGGCATAGTTACAAATGTTGTTAATAAGTACCTACTTGTTTCAAGGACATATTCATTCTTTAAAAAAAAGAAAGAAAATAAATTGCCAAGACTGGACTAAGTACCTACCTACTTTATAATGGGTACCGATTGTTTTTATGTGTATTGATCTGTTTACATTAAATCGAAAGGTGGTCGAACTCACAAAAATATTGCAAACTTTTATTTACGATTAAAATACATTAATTTAACTTTGCTCCTACTAAATTAGCACAGTATAAAGGGCCTTACTAACTTGACCTTAAGAGGCTATAGTAGGCTATACAGTATATTTTGAAAATAATTTCCTTAGTACCATCAAAAGATACGTGTTTGAAATAACGAACAGTTTGTATTTACATATTTATTCTATTGCATGAGTTTTTTGAAATTCATATTTGTTTATACTTTTCTCGAAAAATAAGTTTCAGTTAAACCCATTTTTAATTATTTACTGTATTTATCTAAAAAAGGCAGATTAATTAGATTTTTACTTTAATCGAAAATGAATATGAAAATCTACCGGCTGGGTTTTTTATAATGATAATATTTTAGGGCCGGTATTACAGTCTCAGTTTAAGAGCTAAACTCAAGTTTTACAAAAATATAGCGTATTACGGTGTCCGTTTAGGCCTATTCTTCCCTCAAATACGTCACTAAAACGACAAATATTTAACTCAACGTTTCTGGCGGATTAAGTACTTAACGGTGAGATTACTGTCATTTGCTAGGCAACGCGTGTAGTTTCAGTTTCTATCACTAGAGGCGTTAGGCAACGAGTGTAGTTTCAGTGTTCTATCACTAGAGGCGTTAGTTGTATCGACGCCATATTGAAACGAATATGGGCATTTAAAAGCATTATTTTGGTGAAAAAATTAAATTTACCATGTTGGATAATAAAACAATAGTATTTCAAGTCGTAGCGTCCCGTTTTGTAGTTCGTATTATTTGAGGTTATTTAAAATTTGACAGATAATAACCACAGAAAAAGTAAAATATGTCTATAATTGAAGATTTAGTAACTGACATGTCATATTGCACTGTAATACGGAAATGGATTCAATCTCCCCTTAACATTAATCTTGAGTTTAACAAACTCAATCGGCGGTACTAATAACGAAAAAGTAGCGAGGTTGAACTATGGAATAGAGTGACTAAAACCTAACGGCCAAAAATCTTACTAATAACCAAGTTTTAAAACTTCTATTTTATTCCATGGTTTATATCACCATGGTAACGCTAAACCATCCGGTCCCCTAGTTTAGTGGTGGAATAGCAATAGTGAATTCGTGAGCTGTCAAGTCAAATAGACCGCGCGTATTGTATTTTGTCATTTTTAAAGAAATGCTTTTTTTAATTATGGACAACAATCTGTATGATTATAGAATCGGCGATTTTGAAAGATCGTTTCAAGAAATTGAGCAGGTGGAAAGTTTTTTGATGACGCAAAATTTATAAGGTGTGTTCATAGGTGCGTTGTAATCCGTTTGTTGATTACGACGACATTAATTTTAGAAGAAAGTACAGATTTTCAAAGGCAGGAGTTAGACATCTCGTAGATTTATTTGGAAGAAGGCAAATAAATGAAGATATTTATTTTCCATTGACAATTGTTTTAAAATAAATGTAATAAGTTATGTTGAAATAAGTTAAATTATTGGGAATTCAACCAAAACGTGACGATACATAAACAGTAAACCGTCAAAACCAACAGTAAACAAACAAACAATGACAAACATAGAAATACGATGATTCTCGATAGATGTCATAGATGACGGCTAATAAAGTCATAGAGAATGAACATAAAATAGCATAAAGTAGAGAAAAATTCCGAAATTCCCGTTAAATGGCTGCGTTCACACAACATTCATTCCGTATTCCATGGTTTACTTAGTCCTTGTACATTTTTACATTATTAGTAAGAACCCACTAAACCACGAATTAGTGCCTAATACGTGGTTTACGTAGTGCGAGGTTTAGTTGGCTAAAACGAGTTTTAACGAAAATGTTATTAGTACCGCTGAATGAGTTGAGGGCCGACTGTAATACCGGGCCTTAATTACCAATCTTTGTATTTAAAAAAACCCTCTAAATTTTACCTGTTTTTCACGAAAAAAATTTGTAAATCACATACAATATTTTTTCGTATTTCATACATTAGAAGCTAATTTAACGTGCATTTTTGTGTAAATCCGTATACCCATAGTATGTAGGGCATACAAGGGCCTTAATTCGACTCTTACTCATTTTTCTTTTCTTTTTCAAAGCGTCGGATTCGAAGATTCTTACTTATTCTGATTGTTGATTAGCTTGCCTGGTCAGTGGTCATTTCTTATTGTAACCTCAATAAACTTCGTGTTTCTATGTTCGCTGGCCACAACATAAATGTTAAAATGGAGGTCACTTTAAATGTTTATTTACCCGTTATATTATTCATCTGCGAAGATTTATTTCTCCTCTTAAATGAAGATAATATGATGAAACGAAAAATTAATTTTAAAGAAATTCCGTCACTCTAATTAATCTAATTAAGATTAATCGGTTCATTTTATTGCGTGCTGAGTGGTATTTTTCTATGTACCTAAACATATTTTCTTTTTGCAAATGCACTATGTACCTATGTAGTTTGCAAATCACAAACTTTTTTATCTCATGACGAAGTTGACAAAATATGTCAGTTAAATTAAATGTTTTATTTTTGTATTTTGTATAAATATTTGTTTAAACTTAGTTAAAAATGATTATAATGCAGTGCTAACGATTATGTTACTTGTCATTTTATTCTGACAAAAATAATGTTATAAAAACAATGAACAAGTGACTCCTATTTTAAACAATTTAAAAAACAAACTTTTAACCAAAATCTCTAATTATTAGAAGTCGTTGTAAATTATATTACATTGGAAAACATGGAAAAGGCATTCGATAAAGTTCCAAGAGAGGTGATATGGTGGGAGTCTCCGGAAAATAAATATACCCGAGAAGTATATCACTGTGATCATTGATATGTACGCACAAGTGAAGGCTGAAATAAGAACCCCAGCAGGATCCACTAGACCAATCGCAGTTACAGAGGGGGTACACCAGGGATCCGTACTTAGCCCATTCCTATTCTGTCTGGTGCTGGACGCGCTAACGGAGGATGCGCAAATGCAGTTACTATGGACTTTTATATACGCTGACGACATAGCAATCTGCACCGAAGACAAGGACTCCCTACAGCAAGCCCTTATAGCGTGGAAACACCAGTTACCGAAAGGAGGCCTGGTGCTGAGTGTGAGCAAAACACAGTTTATGGCTTGCAATGTTCCCCAAACAGACACTGACCCGATTACAATTGATGGGCAGCAAGTCACAAGATGTGATAAATACAAGTATCTCGGGAACATGATACATGAGTCAGGAAACCTGGAAACTAACATTCAGCACCGTATTGCCGCAGCCTGGCTTAAATGGAGAGAAGTGACTGGAGTAATCTGTGACAAGCGAATGCCAGTGAAGATGAAAGGCCATGTTTACAAGACAATGATCAGACCAGTGTTGACATATGGTAGCGAGACTTGGACCGTCACTTGAAAGCAAGTTCAGTCAGTGCAAACAGCCGAGATGAAGATGCTAAGGTGGATGTGCGGCGTCACTAGAAGAGATAAAATACGAAATGAATATATAAGAGGTAGCCTGGGTGTACGCGATGTATCCGATAAGCTGATGGAGAATAGGCTGAGGTGGTTCGGGCATATCCTTAGAAAACCGCCAGAATATATATGAAACACTGCACTGGACCATCGAGTGTCTGGCAAAAGATCCAGAGGGCGTCCCAAAAAACGATGGAAAGGCCTGGTGGCTGAGGACATGCAGGAATGTGATGTCTCTGAGGACGATACTCAGGATAGGGCGAAGTGGAGGAGCGCAGTGAGGAGAGCGGACCCCACCACCATGTGGGATGCAAGCTAAGGAAGAGAGAGAGAGTTGTATATTATATTACATTAATTTCGTATAGGTAGTTCACATTGTACCTACTTTAGTTGGGGGTGGCCGCAGCCCCACCCTAGGATTCTGGGCAACAGGTCGGTGCCCCCTTCAATTCTTACCTGTGGAAGAGCAGGGCAGACGCATTAATGCCTCGTTCGGCGGTGACTCATCAAACGTGGCGATGAGTAAGTCTGCATCACTGGGCGATAGAAATCGAAGAACTGAAAGTACTGTCATGAAAGTGAAATTCGCCAACATGAGTACTTAGGGGTGGAGGAGCCCCCCGTGATGATTGGTCGGCACGACCCACTCGGCGGTAGCCCGAGCTGATGATGAGACAGGTGCAGCTGACGCTGCGCCTGGTGTGGAAATCGAAGAACTGAAAGTACAACAGGCGTGGCGAAGGCTCCCTGTGGCAGTCTGTTGCTCGTGGCACTGTTGGGAGGGTAACCCCTGCTATGATTTACGGGCCTTCACGAGTGTGGTTGGACTCTTAGGGGTAGTGGTTGAACTCGCTGGATAGGGGATGTTGTGTTGTCCGATGTTGCGGCTGCGTCCGGGGTTGAACAGGACCAATGGGTCCTATAACATCACCGGCGTGGAAGTGGTATCGCGATCTCCATCCTGTACCTACTTTAAACCATCCTTGAAATAAAACAGACTTTTCAACAAATGTATGGGCTCTATTTTGAATGTGTATGATTCTAAACAGATCAGCGATTTGACATTTTCCTGATAATTATTTTATATGAGCGAGTTGTTTTATTTCTTTTATTTAATCAAATCGATATGATGAGGACAAAGTTTATTTAAATAAAAATCCCGTTTGGAGTCGTAGCTTTATTTTCATTAGATAAAACATAGTATTATTTTCAATCCGCTTTTTAAGTCCTTTTCGGTATCTCCAAAGTTGGGATCTAATTTACTAACTTAAATTGAATTCTTTATTTGATTTACCTAAGTATACAGATTTACCTAAGTATAAGTATTTTTGTCTTTTCCTTTGTACGGAATCTAATAAAAGAATCGAATTAGGGTTCATTTGTATTTTACATTAAAATATCTACTCATATACATGAAGGTACAATGAAGGTTTAAGCAATGTGAGTATACCTCTAAGCGAGTCAAATAGGAAAAATACATACAAGACGTACATACATCAAAGCATATGTATTTTTTCAAACAAACTAAGAAAATATTTTATAAACCCCTTTTGTGTTTTATTATTTATATTTTTTAAATCAAATAAGTCGATTTAGAAAAGTAGTTCTACGTGTGTATTTTTCTTTATCACATGATAATCGTTTCGATTCACTAAAACCGTCAATATTGACAATATAAAAACCTATTGAACCACATACATGGTAATATTATTATGTATGTATGTTATATGATATACGTATATTCTATTTAAGTCTGTTGTAAGAAAATCATATTATTCCAAACAAGAGATTAATAATTTTAAGAAAAATATAAACACATACAGCGCACTTTTTTATTGATTTATCAATTATTTTTATTTTTAATCTGCTTTTGTTGATGTTGATTTTGTTGCTTTGAAATAGATATTAAGGATATGTCACTGCCAAGATTCGTACGGCCAAATTCTTGCATTTAAACTCGATCCTGATGAGATGCAGATCTTTTTCTTCCTCTAATAGTTGCCTTTTAGCGATAAAAGGATCATGATGGGAAATTGAGGAAAAGGATGAAGTAGGTATCGATTTTACGATATGACGAAGTACCATGTTCACAAATAACTCTTTTCAGGGTAAATTGCCTCATACAAAAAAGTACCAATTTTAGAACAGAACACAGTGGATCTGTTGTCGGTGTAATTTAAACAAAATTCTGTTTTAAACACTACAAAAACTTGCCTATCTATAATTTATCTTAAATTGAAGCAACAGTTACATTAACTACGAAAAAAACAAAGTATGACATTCCTTTTTTTCTAATGACTGATTGATTACTGTCCTTCTTTTCAATTATTTCAGCACGTGTGGTTTATTCCGATATAATATATTGCTTTGTGGTTTCAGCTGTTTTCGAAGCATCTTCTGTTCAGGGTGGTATTATTTCATGTAATATTATTATGATTTCGAAGAATTGTTTTTATAATTTTGAAGGATTAAACCCAAAATTCTTCTGATTGGGTGTAGGCTTTTGTTACCGACCAACATAATTAAAGGACCCTTAAAAGTTGCTCAGGGAAAATCAATGAAATATTTTATACAAAAAAATATTGATTTCCGCACATTGTTTACGAAGTTTATGGCACGCAGCCCATAAAGTCTGTCGCAACGCTATGAATTCACATACGTATTTGAATCTGATTCGTTTTTATGTACATTTATATATATTTTTATACGAAATTCGTCGAAAACTTGGCACGTAACCTTTGTTATTGCGGAACAATGACTACACCACAAAATACTCCCACATTAATATTATTATCTAATGCCAAAATATTTTCTTTTTTTTATTCTGAAAATTTAGTTTACATTTCCTTTGGCAGAATGGGGATGAAGTGTGGTGCCAGAATTCAAGTCTATCTTATGGTTTCGATTGGTCAAATTATCCGCATGCCCCTTCGTGAATGTTGTCTTTTTGAAATAAGCAACTCCTAACGAAAACCCTAGATATTATATGTTAGAAATATACAAAGACACGAATAATGTTTTTTTGCACATACAAAATATCTGACAAAACCCCTTAAAAGGGGAATAGTGACACAAGTCCCTGTTGTATACTTACAAAATGACTGATATAGGTAGTTGGATGTGACGCTCGTCGCTTGTAATAACGCAAAAAAATTGACTCAATAAAATTTCAAGGCTCATACGAAAATGTTGCGTCACAAAATGCTCGTAGCGCAACACAAAAAAAATCGACTCAAATTATAGTAGAACCACGCCTTTAAAAATATTGCGTCACAAATTGCAGATCATCATGTTAGCCCTCTCTCATCCAGTATTGAGCATAGGCACACCCCTGAGCTCTCTACACCGGGCAGACCGCATCCGATCGCCCCCAAACACTCATTTGATATCATCGGACCATACTTCATGTAAATGGCCATACTTCATGTAAATAAATAAATAAATAAATAAATAAATAAATAAATAAATAAATAAATAAATAAATAAATAAATAAATAAATAAATAAATAAATAAATAAATAAATAAATAAATAAATAAATAAATAAATAAATAAATAAATAAATAAATAAATAAATAAATAAATAAATAAATAAATAAATAAATAAATTAATAAATAAATAAATAAATAAATAAATAAATAAATAAATAAGTAAATAAATAAATAAATAAATAAATAAATCAATAAATAAATAAATAAATACATAAATAAATAAATATATAAATAAATAAATAAATAAGTAAATAAATAAATAAATAAATTAATTAAGTAATAAATAAATATATCAATAAATAAATATCAGAGATCTTCTAACATTTCTGTCTATTTTAGGTTGCCTTTATACGTGGTAAACCTCTGGTCGGCACGATGTGGAGGCTGATATAAGAGCGCTGGGCCTTACCAACTGGAAGAGAGCCGCAGAGTGTAGGGAAGAATGGATTCTAAAGGAGGCCAAGGACCACAATGGGCCGTAGGGCCAATGACGATGATGATGGCTATTATAATTTGAGTCGATTTTTTTTGTGTTGCGCTACGAGCATTTTGTGACGCAACATTTTCGTATGAGCCTTGAAATTTTATTGAGTCAATTTTTTTGCGTTATTACAAGCGACGAGCGTCACATCCAACTACCTATATCAGTCATTTTGTAAGTATACAACAGGGACTTGTGTCACTATTCCCCTTTTAAGGGGTTTTGTCAGATATCAGTCCTTTTGAAAGTGAATCTTATTTGATGTACCTACACATATGTATACAAACATACCATCACGCCATGTCCCTCATGAAGTAGGCAGAGAGAACTAAATGCCACATTTTTCTATCTTGACACACATTCATCGCCTCAATAACATTCATACATCATCTTATACTTATTATATATTAAAAAGTTCAGTTGCAAATGTAATTGATTTTTACATGAAAACTGTTCGCCTAGATATATATTTGTATAATTTTTTCTTGTTTGCTGTTGTATTCTATAAAATAAATAAATGATATATCAGACAGCAGACCCTTACAAGTGGTGGTCAGCAAATGCAAAACAGTATCCAAGTCTAGCAGAATTTGCTAAGATTTATTTATCATCTCCCGGTAGCAGTGTACATAGTGTACAGCATAAGGACGAGGCGAGCTGACCCCAACAGTCTTCATAGACGATAAGTTGGGAAGAGGCTAGGAAGAAGAAAAAGTAGCAGTGTATATAGTGAACGGTTATTTTCGGAATCAGGTATAACTTATAAGGAAAAGCGCAATCGTTTGCTCTATCAAGAAATGCTGAAAAATTGTTTCCATTCATCAAAACTTACAACTGATAGATTTTTAATATTTAATGTGCTGATTTTTTGTTAAAATAAAAAAATGTGAGTAATATTTAATATGATTTTTCTTTCTTCATGTTTTGGCATTCGGCCGAATAGTTCGCAATATTTGGTCGAATACCAAATAGACCAACTGTCGATTTGTTCAAAAGAACTAGATAATTTAATTAGCTAAAACAATATTACATTGTAGTAGTACATCTCGATTTTTTTTTTAACAATTTTTGTAAAAAATGAATTCAGAGACGACATTGCCTCATACAATTTGTATGGCAGTGGCTTATACACAATATCTAAGTAGGTAAACTTAATAGTTTGATACTTAATCTCCAAACGTACATGCATACCATCATGCTGTTTTCATATTCTGGGTAGAAAAAAAGGACTGACCTCCATACTATCCTATCTTGACATACATACCTACATATGTTGTGTAGAAAACAAAATATCTTTAAATATTCAATAATTTGGATTTATGGGTATATAGATTGGTACTTATTCTTCAACTATACCTACATACTATCGCTATCGACAGTTGGATCTCATGTGTTACATGCAACTAGTAGTTAAATATTCTTGGCATCTCTAATAAATGCACTTTGTGTACAATAGACTAGATTAAAATATTAATTCACTATAACAATAATTAAAGAATGAAAATACAAGGAAAATACAAACACAATATGAATTTAAATTGAACTTGTAACGACAAATTTTAGTGGTACGTACCTATTTGTAGGATTCAAAATAATCTATATAAATTCATATATTTAGTATGCTACAAAACATTATAAAGAAATGTCTAGTCACTTCAAAATATTACATAATAATTGATAATAATATTTGCCATTACACATCAATCCACAATGTAGACATTTGACCGTCGACCTATACACACGACAAACCGGCATAAATAATTTGCCCCCTGGTGTTAAAAATTGAAACTAACGCTAACGGCGGGAAGGATAATAAGATATTTGACGTTTTCCTCACATAAAAAATCAGATTTTTAAAACAAAAAAACTCTCGAGGATTCTTTGAGAGGGTACTATATTTTAATGCCAGATGTCTTAGAAGTTTGGGATTAAGATATAATATAACTTTGAATAATTTCTGTCCGCTAAATTTCGTTATTGACACACACGTTTTTTACATGTAAAAAACATGATTTTTAATCTTCCCAGAAATCGAGTTTTTTCTCATTTTGTATGAAAATTTGAATTTTCAAACTTAAATATCTGGATTCCTAGACGATTATATTCCATCAAATAAATGAGGTGTAATATCTATCGAGCCAATGAATATCTCGGCAAAATTTGATGGTCATAGGATATAAGGGAAAAAAGTGAAAAAGTTCGTGTATATATGTTCCGCAAGTTTTTCGTAGTGACGGTACTTTAATACATTTTTTTGTATGTAAAATTTTCAGTACAATTTTTGTATGGGAATTTTAGTATAGGTATTTGAGTACAGGTGAAAGGTGGTTGGGACTTGCGTCACGGGCCCTTACTAACGTGGGCCCATGATCCGCAAGTTTTTCGTAGTGACGGTACTTTAATACATTTTTTTGTATGTAAAATTTTCAGTACAATTTATGTATGGGAATTTTAGTATAGGTATTTGAGTACAGGTGAAAGGTGGTTGGGACTTGCGTCACGGGCCCTTACTAACGTGGGCCCATGATACCCTAAAGTTTTCAATACAATGTAACATTAAATGGAAGGAGAGAACTCATTCAGAAAACAGCAGAGAAAATATTTGGATGCCGTTAAAATAATTAGAAATGACAAACATTTTTTTCAACATCTCAACAGAGACGATGTAGGTAGGGATATTGTAGAAGAACCTGGAACTCGAGGCACCTACAGGGCTTACGATCTGTCATCGGCTGGTTTGCGTGATCACTTTAAGCGCTTGCGCAACGTTCACCAATTATGCCTTCTTATTGAGTTCCCTTATCGATGTAATTTTGAAAATTCTATATATTTGAATAGTGTGTAACATTTTACCTGACAATAATGCATTTTTACTATTGCCATCTATGGAGTAACGGAGAAACCTTTTTGTAACGCCATCTATTGAGACATTGAGAAATTAATTTTTATTTGTAAACAATTAAAGCAACAGTCCTTATTAATGAGATGACGGTGTCACACACAGATGTCACCCCTGAACTGCGCCAGATGAGTTCCTGGTTCTTCTACAATATCCCTTCTTCGTCTCTATTGAGATGTTGAAAAAAATGTTTGTCAATAAAAATATCATTTGACTCCCGAAAGGGAAAAAAAATCCAATGTTTGCGTATATGCAATTAAAAAAGAATATTCGAATTAGAGATGAGATGGTTTGATGATGAATCTCAAATGGCCACTAATAACAAAAATGCATTATACCACTGAATGATTGGTGAAAATTCCACCAGAACATCAACGGAAACATATAAGAACCTTAGGCGAAAGGAGAAGAGATGACGAAAAAAGAGAAATACAGAGAGTAAACAATGAACTCCACCAGCTCTAAAACACCCGAAAGTCTACTGTTAAACCAATGCGCTCAGGAAAGTCGTTAAACCAAAGACCTGCATGCAGATATCGAGGATGCCTTATTATGAGTGATAACGCAATACTGGAAGAGGTTGGTACAGTATTTCAACGAACGTCTGAACGGTACTAGCCAACTAACGCCGCTAACGCCGAACTCCTGATTGAAAAATCATTCGCCGAAGAAAATACTGTGATGAACCAACACTGACAGAAGTCAAGCTCGAAACGCAAACACCATCCCTAGCTTTTTAAAAAAAATACCTAAATGCCTTATCCAAATAATGTAAGTGTAGATACTAGAAAAGTGTAAGGAAGAAAACATAAATACCTACCACTTTTTTGTATATATTAAGGCAGCCTATGATAATTTACCTAAACAGAATAAGTGAAATATATAAAGCAACTAGTGAACACCCGGCAAACTTCGTATTGCCTGTATAATTAAAATTTGTCCTCCATAACCACCCGTCGCTTCAGACTCTTCAATACCTCCCATCCCTTCAGTACTTCCCGTCCCTTCAGTACCTTCCGTCCCTTCAGTACCTCCCGTCCCTTCAGTACCTCCCTCAGTTACTCCCGTTCCTTCAGTTACTCCCGTCCCTTCAGTTACTCCCGTCCCTTCAGTTACTCCCGTCCCTTCAGTTACTCCCGTCCCTTCAGTTACTCCCGTCCCTTCAGTTACTCCCGTTCCTTCAGTTACTCCCTTCCCTTCAGTTACTCCCGTCCCTTCAGTACCTTCCGTCCCTTCAGTACCTCCCGTCCCTTCAGTTACTCCCGTCCCTTCAGATACTCCCGTCCCTTCAGTTACTCCCGTCCCTTCAGTTACTCCCGTCCCTTCATTACCTCCCGTCCCTTCATAACCTCCCGTCCCTTCATGACCTCCCGTCCCTTCATTACCTCCCGTCCCTTCAGTAGGTCCCGGTCATACGCTCGACAATTCATCAAAGTTTCATTGAAATTGATTGAACGGTTCCAAGGATAGTCCACCTTCATCGGTAAAATGACCTGATACCCGATGAAGAAGAAGAAGAAGAATTTTTTTTTAATCCAGAAACCATCCCGGGCATACACTCGACAATTCATCAAAGTTTCATTGAAATTGAATGAACGGTTCCCAAGATAGTCCACCTTCATAGGTAAAATGACCTGATACCCGATGAAGAAGAAGAAGAAGAAAAATTTTTTAATCCAGAAACTATCCCGGGCATACGATCGACAATTCACCAAAGTTTCATTGCAATCGGATGAACGGTTCTCAGGTTAGTCCACCTTCATATGTAAAATGACCTGATACCCGATGAAGAAGAAGAAGAAGAAAATATTTTAAATTCAGAAATCATCCCGGGCATACGATCGACAATTCACCAAAGTTTAATTGCAATCGGATGAACGGTTCTCAGGTTAGTCCACCTTCATATGTAAAATGACCTGATACCCGATGAAGAAGAAGAAGAAGAAAATATTTTAAATTCAGAAATCATCCCGGGCACACGATCGACAATTCATCAAAGTTTAATTGCAATCGGATGAACGGTTCCCAGGATAGTCCACCTTCATAGGTAAAATGACCTAAAACTCGATGAAGAAGAAGAAGAAGTTAAAATTTTTTGATCCAGTAACCATCCCTGGTATACTCTCGACAGTTCACCAAAGTTTCATCGCAATCGGATGAGCGGTTTAGGAGCGCATTCAACACATACATACAAACATTCAAATTTATAATATAGATTATCGACTACAATAATCTACAATAAAAAATAAACAACTCTACAATGAAGAAATACAAACAAAAAAACATTCAAGTTCAAGGAACCCGACCATCAATCGAACAGACAATAATAATTATTAAACAATACAAAGAATATAAAAAAATAAAATAAAATGACACAATCTTTTACATTTTTTGTTATTGCATTATTTGTCATTTATATTATTTAAAAAATATTGTTGCATGTGGTTTATAAGTACCCAACTGGCGACATTATTTTTGTGTCATATATGTCTGTCAAAAATGTGAATTTATATAACCTCGATACAGGTTTATCCTAGTGAGGTTGAATACATTATATATTATTAAATGTACTCAATAAAATGTAAGATTTTTATTAATAAATAAATAAATCATAGCACGGGGTAAATGCGAAAAATGTCACATTTAATGAAGATATATGGCAATATAACGCAGGACATCACGATAATGTCGCAGGAAAATTTCCAAATCAGGGAAAACAATAGCTTACTAGTTAAGTATTTAAAATATATAAAAGTCGTAAAGAAATGAGTGATACTTTAAACTTTAAATTGAGAGTGCTAAAAAACATCGATAATATGTTTGAAATTTGAAGATATAAGTAATCTAATGGATGCAGATGGCATAAAATTAAAAAATGTATGTAAAATATTGAGTGATTTATTAAAATAGAATTTTCAAACGACATTTTTGAATATTCACATTAACTACAACTCCAACTACGATTGCTATTATTTTTTATTGACACACTTCAGAGGCTTTATGTTTAAAAACACGTTTAACTTCATGGTTAGGTATGATAAACTCAAAGGACGATAATATACTATCAAAGAGCGCTCCCTAAGGCTATACTGTTTCATTGTATCTTCTAAGAACTGAGCGATGTTTTTGTTTTGGTCTATTTTAGAACACATTATTAAATAACAACTAATGATTATGCTTTATACCACACTTATAAAGATATCACAGGATAATATTAATTAATAAATCACTTTCCAGTCAACGGGCACCAAAACCGACAGCAATTTTTAAATGTACCTACTAATGATGGAAGTAAAATCTTTTTATTTCTCCATTCTGTTGATATTATGAAAAGTATAATTTCAATCTTGAGGATCATACGTTTTTGTTTTGAACTGTGCGACCCTTTTTAGCTCCTCCTCAAATGTGCCTACTTACTACAGCTTCTCTTTTTTTTCTTGTATGGCTTTTCACCACGAAGGGCTGTTATTTGAAAAAAAAAGTGTAATTGAATAAATGTTATGTTTTATGTGTGTATAAATATGATAACTCTTTATTTTGAATCTTTATTAAGTTATTTATTTAGAAGAGACTGGCGGACGATAGAGTTTAGTGGAAAGATCGATTGTTTGGTGCAGACCAATCCTAGGATTGTGACCCAGAAGAAGCGTTTATAAATCCAACAATTAAGACGTATACATTTCCTTGGAATTGGAAGCCAAAAGCGACCTCATGTTTACTGGCTTTGGCATTTTTAACGAAGTATTTTTTTTACACAGATACATACATTGTGACGAGATTTTCAGAATACAATCTCAGTATCATACTTGTTGATAATCTGCAAAAAATAGCCTAAAAAATTACGAATTCATAACTCCCCACTATATTCCCGCTATTATCGTTTTCACAATTTATCGTATAGATCGACTACATTTTATTGATCATCATCCGTCACTCTGGCTTTTTGTGTACTTGAGTTTTTCATACATCCTTAATTTTATAGTTTCCTGCCTGCCTTTACCATACATGTTACATTTATTAATATGAGTGCCTTTAAAATGATGTTTGATGTATAAACATTATTTACCTTTGGTTGGTTTTAAGTATGAAATGATACCTTTACAGGGTGACTCAAAAGAAAGTTTTTATTTAGTGGATTTTTATTTAAAAAAACTCAATGTGGGAATTTATTTCATAAAAGAAATATTGTCCAAATGTAAACCCTCGCGTTCGCGGCATTAAATCGAACAGTAAAATTCATAATGACGGCTCGCCAGGTAGACTTCGTCATGGCTGCCATTTTGTGACGGATTTTTTTTTACGGCAATTTCTTCCAAATAACCAGTGTTTCCAGCCCGGAGAAGCAATATTTGCGTGAGAAATAAATTTAAATAAATTTATTAGCGTAAACTTTGTATTTGAGATAACCCCACAGGAAAAGTCTTGAGGGGTTAAATCAGAATTGCGCGCAGGCCAATTTATGTCACCTCTCCTGGATATTCTAGAAAAAAATTCACGAACTCGGAGCAAAGACGTATTGGGCGTGTGTGACGTTGCTCCGTCCTGCTGGAACCATGTTCTTTTAGTTAGAGTATGAAAAGGTCTTTGTACAAAACGCAGTGTAATGATGATCTGTGCACAAAAGTACTTGCTCGCTTCTGCGTTGAAAGGTTCGGATGCTAGAAATAGATTAAAGGTCTCTGCATACGAGACGAGGCGACGACGTGGACGGGACGGGGGCGGGACGTGGTGTTATGAAACCATGTATGCATACGCACCTTGACAGCGACGTGGACGTGACGTGCTAGTGTTATGAACAAGAAAGATTTTGCTCTCCGGTGCGGCTGTAATTGCCATGCATACGCAACGGGCGTGGACGGAGCGTGGCGGGACGGGGCGGGGACGTGCAAATCATCGTCGGCAACGATGTTTTTCCCGCTCCGCCCACGCCACGTCCTTGCCCCGTCGTGCACCCTTGGCGTATGTTACAGTATAAACATATTTATACCTTTATTCTATGGGCATATGCACGTTCGTATACATTTTATATGAAACGATGTTTAAAAAAAACACGTCTCGTCCCGTCCACGTCGTCGCCCCGACCCGTATGCAGCGGCCTTAACACTCCACATTTTTTACCGTTCTTGATGACCTTGGTCGCCCGGATTTTGGTTGTTCCAGTGTTATACTTACCAGTCTTTTCAAACTTTTTCGACCCATTTTCGAAAGCGAGGTACGCTTGGCGCATTATTTAAGAGGCGATAACTTCGAATATTTTCGAATCTTCTACGCGCTTTTGACGCCTATTCACTGTTTTTGTCAAACTCTTGCACGCACAATGCGCAATTCCCTTACAAAAAAAGCTTCATAGCGACTGAATTCTTAAGAGCAAGGCTTCCTATTGACATACCCTCTGCACCTCTGGGATTCGTTGCGTTCACGCAATAAGCATATATAAATTTTCTTTTGAGACACCATGTATACATTAAGTTTGGTGTTTTGGAAAACCACATGAACCGTCATTACTTCTAATGTAATCTTTGAACCTACAAAATCTTTCACCAAAACTCACAAATATAATATTATTATCTTCACGCCATGTCTCTTGTGGATTACCATTATCTGCCCTAAATTCATGCATTATCTATATATTGTTTATTCATTAAATTTATTTAGAAATCTTTCTGTACATAATATAAACAAATAAATTGTTCAATCGCGGGCTTATTGCCATTAGGCAATTTCTTATGGCAATTATGTACTCCGATAGTAATATTGTTTACATACACAAACCAATTCTATTAAAAATATTCTTTTGGTAAGGCACGCTAAATTTCATGGTACATGGTTCAGTTGCAGGAACATAGTCAACCTATTTTGATGAGTGTAAGAAAAATTCTCAGAATAAAACAGAAAATTCACGAACAATAATTTTCCATATATTATGTGAGTGTATTTATACATATACATATTATCAACCAATACAGAAAGGAGAGTTTTTGATTATTACAAATTCAATTTTTTTTGTTTTGAAGCTTCTTCAAGTGTGTACCTATTTACATATTAAGGAACTGAATAGAATCGAATATTTCGTAACACAAATACTTGTCTGAAGTAGGGAAACTTGAATAATATACCTATATCAATATATATGTAAATTAGGGATTTTATCAACCAAATTTTAGATTATTTGATCTAGAAAGATTTTTTCTTCGTTAGGCTGATTGCCGACCGCCGTGGCACAGTTGGTAATCCGTTTGGTACTGTGCGGGCGTCCTGGGTTCAATCCACAGCAGAGAAGAAATTTATTTAAATTCATTCCTCACGCAATTGTTGCTTCTCTGGGCTGGAATTACTGGTTACTTGGAAGAAATTGCCATGTGGCGTTAATATCGACTTGCGCAGGGTGCACGGAAATGTTTATTATTATTATTATTATTATTGTTTTGGCAGACTCTTCACATAAAAAAATAGTTTTCAATTATCTGCATGAGTCTGCGTATATCAGCTTTTGATAGAAGATTGAGGAGATATCATGCGAGAAAATTTATTAAGAAATTATTCAAAATAGAAATATATATCTTCTTCAAACATATGTGCAGCCAATTTAGACGAAATAAATCCATGGCGAAATTAAAAAATGATATAGAACAGAGTATTTTTCATAGATTTGATTTATTATGACCGAAAGTTTTCGCCAAGATGTCTCGGTGTTATCAAGAACTAAATTTCTCAAGCATTAGTCACACGATCATATAACTTGTTACTTTTAAATAAATATTAATCTATGACATACATATATATTTTTTATACTAATATATATTTTATAGTTATGTAATTATTTAATTGATAATTGTGTGAAACATTTATAGGTTTTACCCTGTTATTTTACCAATAAATAAATAAAATAATCCCGTATTCTTTTTGCCATGCTCTTTAAGTAACGTAAAAATATTTTATTTCCTTTGATTCGATTTGGGACGCATGTGATTATATCAACAACACCATCGTTATTAACTATGTTTTTTAAAATGAGAAATCGCGTCAGAGATTGGATTGATGACAGATATTATGGCGGACATTAGGTCCTAGTTGATCTATTTTATGTGAACTTATATCTCCTATGATGTTTGTTAGGTCATGTGATTGTTTGATGCTGTGATCGTGTGCCTATTTAATGTGGAACGGGAACTATCACCTGGTTCAAAATTGTTATTTGTCACAATAAAATGTAAACTTCTAGCCCTAGAACAGGATTTCCTAGTTAGGCAGCCAGCAGTAATCTACTTGTTGTCATTGTAAGTACCTATGATGTGATAAAAATATTGTAATTATATTTTTTTATAAATAAAAATATAATTACAATATTCATGTTATTTTGCCTAGTCCCTTATGGGAAACTACAATCAAAAACAAATATTATACATTTTTTTTTTTACAAAAAAATGAATATGTCCTTGTTAAACAAGTACATATACATCTTCCTACGTTCCCTAAAATAAGCAAATAAATGCTTGTGCTATAGGTGAACGAAATCGGTCGAGGCAGGATTCGAACTCGCGACCACTGGATTACTAGCCCAGCGCGCTAACCGCTCTGCCACCGACCCATCTTAAAATATGTATGTATATATACTAAATGTATAAATGTATACTAAATTTTCCGTCCTACAAAGTCCGGAACAACCCGTGCCCACCCCTTTGATCAACCATCGAGGATTTTTGTGTAATATAATATACTATGGCTTTTTTTTTGAATTCCTCGATGGATCCGCACTGCTTCAAACTGGCAGGCATGGGGTTCCAGACCTTGGGCAGCAACACATCATCAGTCTTACGTCCATAGTCATCAAGTTTATTAGTCACTGATCTAGTTTGTCTGTCGTGTGCTATTAATAGTCTGTCTTTAGGTCTCAAAAAATGTTCAACCAGAATGCTATACTCCATTCTCCTCTGAAGAGACAACACTTTAGATCGGTCTAAAAGGCATTTATTTTTTTAGCATTTTTTTAGTTATTATAATTTTGATTTTGAATAATAAGTAAATGAAATAAACATTTATCTATGACATAATTACAAAATACCCCAACTAATTTTATATTGGCTATCTCGTTGTACAAATTGAATGGTTGATTATCGGAAGCTTGGACGTGTTCAGAATATATAATGTAAGACTCGCTACTGGTACATAGATGGTAGAAGATGTAGGTATGAGAAGAAGATAACTTTCAACTTTTCTGTAAAAAAAATATATTGTTGTAATTTTTGATAAATCCAAGTATATCATTTCATCCCAGAACTATCGATTCTTTATACCCCTTACTATCCCATTTTTTTTCCACAAAAATAATTAAGAGGGGCACATAATACTTAATCTAGTGACTGAAAACGTGATATATTGAAACCGCCGAATACACTATGAATATACTATACGTGCTAGTTAGGGTAACTATCGCGTGCGTTAAAAAAGTCTTATACGTGATTTTATTTATCGGAAACCCTAAAATTGTTGATTTTTTGCATTTTAAGAACAAACCTGACTTGAATTGAAAAACTTTATCGGTTATTCACTTTGATTTTTTTGCACATAAAACATTTATTTCTCTACGACACATTGTTATGGAATAAAAGCATATTTTTAATAATTTATTTAGGAGAAATTAATAATAATAATAAGATTTTATTTCAGTTCGTGATCAGGGGGGTGCAATGCAAAACAAACCATAGCATATGTACATCATTTAAAAATTAGGTATACATACAAATAAAAAAGAATAACAGAGAGAAAAATAAGCAAAAAGATCAAGCAAAAGATAAAAAAGAAGAGGATAATAGGATGTAAGCCCTGTAGGTGCCTTGAGTTCCTGGTTCTTCTATAATATTCCAACTTCGTCTCTATTGAGATGCTAAAATTTGCCATAAAATAACATTATTAATATAACATATAATAGTCAATCATAAAAACCCTCAGAGTGTATCTGAGATTGACGAGTTCATTAGTTAGTAATTTTACAGTAAATATTACGATGCAGGATCCGACCAACGACAGCTGAGCAATCTGAGGAGGAGCATGCTCCTAGAGCACATAGCTGTCGTCATCGGACTTCATCGTGTACCTTTTCAAGTGGTAAAATATATTGGGCATGTATTGTATACATTATGCAAGAGCTCACCATTATGCATTAATAAACACAGGTTAAATATATTTCTATATATTATATTACATAGTTTAACTGACTACGGTATTTGCTACGCGAATTTTTTTTATAGATTAATATTATCATTTTATATTAATCAATTAATAAAATATTGATAAATATTATATAAATCAATTAATATAATATTGATTAATATTCTATGAATTGATTAGTATTATTATTTAAATATGAATACAATTAAGTTGTATTTTATTTATTAGAATATTCTAGTTTTCATTATAAATCAAAAATTTCTGGATCCGGCGCGGATCCAGCATTTTAAAAAAAAGAATCCATAATAATCCTGTTGGATTGAAATCGATGCAGGATTGCAATCCCTGTTCATATCTATCTTGTTTCTACCAAAGTGTATAAAATCGGCATAATCATCCGTAGCTTTTGGTAAGTAGGTCTTAAAATTATTAACTCCATTATAAACTACCCAAAGATACTTTAAAAATGTACCTTATTTATTTTGAATGTGTACCGTAACCTTCAAATTATATACAGAAGAGAAATGCAACGTAATATTTTCCATACTCCATACCTTCAAGCCGTTTCCTTTTTGGGGTAGACAGAGAGAACGAAACGCATGACTCCTCTCTCTTGACATCATACATTTCGCGCTTCGTCCGTGCACGTGAATAAAACGTAATATTTTCAATGTCTTTATTTATTTTACGTAGATATATTACAAATATTAAATAAAAAATACTTGGTATTTGGTCTATTCAAATTTACTTGATTATTGACGGGATTCGTTATTGTGGTGAATTAATTATATTATATAGTAATAAAAGAAAATAAATTTTACGACGTTGGCGAATCTCAGGCCAGAGAAGATTATTTCGGTAAGTAGAAACATGATCATATTTTCTAAGATTGCAGATAAAGCGTAAACATACATTTTGAAATCATTCAAGTTTTATGGAGTTCTACGTTAGCATCCAGATAACAGACGTCAGCATAACCAAAAAATGGGAGAAGTAGGGATTGTGCAAGCGTGATTTTGAATTGTATCGGAAGAAATTTGAGAGAGAGAAATTTGAAACTGGAGCGTTTTTTTTACCTCACTAAATCAATGAGGTTGACATTTTATCATTTCATCGCTTCAAGAATTTACCAAAACATTGGACTGAAATCGTCAGTCACTGTTGTGCAATAATAAATAATAATAACAAAGAGCTATCGTACAATATATGTATTCATAGGTACCAGATAACTAGTATATAAATACGAATAAGGTACGTAATGACATTATTTAGAATCCAATAACCTACTCTCTAACACTCAATATGGGTTTCGCAAGGAACTGGGAACAGAATATGCTATTGCTAAAATCACCAAGTCAATAAATGTACACGTTGATAATGGAAGGAAATGTATAGGAATGTTTTTGGACTTGGCAAAGGCTTTCGATACCATCTCACATGGAATTCTTGTAAAGAGTAGTGAAAATACATTGAAATTGTCTGTCTTAAAACAGGCATTATTCCTACATAGATAGATAGACATAGGTAAAGTGATGGAATGATGCCAATCAGGGAGCACCCATGGTTTTTTTGATATTATTATTATTATTATTTTTGTTTATCATGTTGTTTGTTTTGTATATTTTTTTATTTGTTTTTATATAAATATTGAGTGGACTCTGTGGTGTATTGTTTCTGTAAGTTTTCTTTTCTTATGTTAAGTTTTCTTTTCTTATGTTATTTTCTTTATTTTTTTTTTTTTTTACGGCGCTGGCCGATTTACTAATGATATTAATAACAATTAAGCACTACAAATAATAACACTCAATTATTATTATTACCATTATACACTTCCTCAAAAGAATTAGCAGATCAATGCGTAAATTGTAAATTATTTAAAAGAGCAAAATAAAATGCAACAAACGCATCATCAAGCTTTCAATTGGGAATAGTTCACCCATCCAGATACTTAACATATCAAAGGATTAGGCTCTGAGGAGGTCTCTATACTACCTAACAACCCTACTGATTCCCGAATATTAACGTTTAAAAAATCTTTAACGATTCTACATGTATTCATAATTACCGTTTTTTGCATTTTTATTATTAAATTTTTCGATAAATCTATAATTTCTAAATTACGGATTAACGATTTTGGAATAATGCCAGTGGCTGAAATAATGAACGGTAATATTATTATTATTTTACGAGAATGCCAAAGTCTTTTAATCTCGTTACCTAAAGCGGTGTATTTTCTAATTTTTTCATCAAAAGTTTTTATAATATTACTAGAATTTGGAATAGCCACGTCGCAAATATATGTTATTTTTTTAATTTTATCATGTATTATTAAATCGGGTCTGTTATGTTGAATTGACCGGTCAGTTAATATTGTTTTATCGTAATAAAGCGAAATTTTATTATTTTCTAAAAATGAAATCGGATCATATTCATAATATGGTTTTATGTTTATCGCGTCAATTAATTTATATTTAATAGCTAAATTTTGATGTATTATTTTTGCTACTTGGTTATGTCTAAATGTATATTCTGATTGCGCGAGAAAAGAACAGCCCGATATTATATGATCGATTGTTTCCGGAAAAGCCAAACATTTCCTACAACTATCATCATCTACATTTATGTCTTTTATTATATATTTTTGATAATTTTTAGTTTTTATTACTCTATCCTGAATTGCTATTATAAAACCTTCTAAATCCGCGTCCAAATCAACAATACTCAACCATTTGTTTGACCAAATTTTGTCAACATAAGGTTGGTTGAGAAATTTTGGATGTATAGAATGAATTATTTTATTTAGCCACGAATTTAGAAGGTCGTCATTTATATTTATAATATTGTTATTGGCATTCTCGTAATTTAAATTTAATGTTGTTAAATTTTTGTCCGCCTCACAGATTACTTTATGCATTAAAGAACTATCAGATTTTTTGTGAAAGAAAGTTTTTAGCGATTCAATTTGATTATTATGTAACGATGTTATTTTTATTATACCCCTACCTCCTAAATTCCTAGGCAAATTGATTCGTTCAATCGCGGAATTAGGATGATGACAACGAAATTTAGTTAAACGCGTTCTAATTGTTCTTTCTAAACTATCTAAATCTGTTTTTGACCATTTAATAATTCCAAAAGAATATGTCAATATCGGTATTGCCCAAGTATTAATAGCTTTAGTTAAGTTTTTAGCTGACAGATTGCATTTTAATATTTTCGTAATTCTATCTTTAAATTTTATATTAATATCAAATTTTATTTTCGTGTGGTCTAATTTGTTAGACTGCGGATAACCTAGATATTTATAAACCTCCAACCCTTTCAAACTATCTATTTGAAAATTTCTTTGAATATCACCACCCATTTCTAGTATTTTACCCTTTTCGACATGTAAAGTTTTACATTTATCTAAACCGAAAGACATTCTAATATCATCTGAAAATGCTTTTATTATCCTAATCATTTTTTCCAATTCTGAATCAGATTTAGCATATACTTTTATATCATCCATATATATTAAGTGCGAAATTTTAATATTAGACCGTGGATGACCGTTAATTTTTATTCCATACTTAGATTCATTTAACATTTTAGAAAGCGGATTAAGAGCTAAACAAAACCAAAGTGGACTCAATGAATCTCCCTGAAAAATTCCGCGTTTAATTTTAATTCCTGGAATAGATATTTTATTAGAATTTAAATTTATTTTTAAATCTGTATTCCAGCCTAACATAATACATTTTAAAAAGTTTATTAAAATTGGGCTAATTTTGTATATTTCTAATATTTTTAAAAGCCACGAGTGCGGTACACTATCAAAAGCTTTTTTATAATCAATATATCCTACATGTAAATTACGATTTTTAGTTTGTATTTGTTTAAGAATTACTGAATCAATTATTAGTTGTTCTTTACATCCTAAATATTTTCTACGACATCCTTTTTGTTCTTCCGATAAAATATTTTTTTCATCTACGTGTTTATAAATTAAATCCGTCATACAGGAAGTTAAAATTTTATAAATCGTAGGTAAACATGTTATCGGTCTAAATTGAGAAGGATTATTAATATTTTCATTTTTAGGTAATAAATATGTTATTCCTTTAATAAGAAAATTTGGAATATTTTGAGGATGTCGTATTAATTTTGATAAATTTTTAGCCAAAAGTGGATGTAAAGAAGTGAAACGTTTATACCAAAAGTTATTTATTCCGTCGCAACCCGTGGCTTTCCAGTTATGAGATTTTTTAATATTTTTTGTTAATAAATCTAAAGTTATTTCAGAGAAACTCATTTCCTCCACATCAGCAAAATTCAGCTCCTCATCTTTTATCCACGGGCCCGAATTGTTATGTGTTATATCGTTACTCCAAATTTTGGACCAAAAATCGCGAATATCTGATTCAGAGGTTAATGTTATATTATTATTAGTACTACTATTTTGACTATCTAATTTGGAATAAAATAATTTTTCATTTTTTTTAAATAATTTATTATTATTATTTTTATTATAAATATAATTATATCTTTTAAGTCTACTAGATTTGACTGCTAATTTTTGCTTTAAAAGATCTAATAAATCATTTATTGTATGTATGTTATTTGAGCTAAGTACATTATTATATCCAAAATTTACCCCAATTTTGCCTACATGTCTTAATATATTTCTACTTCTATTCCCATTTTTGAATTCTATAACCCTAGCAATACTACTTCTCAATAACGTTACATCCCTTTCTAATCTAATTTGCCAATCAGGTTTTTTATATCTATGACAATTTTCATTATTTAAATTTATTTTAATGCCTAGAGCTTCATAAACCGTTATAGCGCTAGCATATATTAATGTGTGTAAATCTAAAAAATTAATATTGTCATGTATTATTTTTGGTAAAATTATATCATTTATGTCGGATATTAATTTAGATAATTTTTTGGACGTATTTAATTTAAATAATTTTGGTCTATTTATAGGATCTACATCTATATATCTATTTATATTATTAATTAATAAATTTGCTAACGCTATAATGTTTTCGTCAACGAAATTAATGTTTGATACATTTAACTCCCTTATATTTAGAAATATATTTTGATTGGATAATTCTAATGATATATTTAAATTTTCTTCTAATATAACATTATCCGCAGTCATATTTTGTAAACTATTATCATCTAAATTATTTTCATTAATATTTTGAAAATCTAAATTTTCACGCTGCAATCTGTCACCTACTTCTAATTTTATTTGATTTAATGTTGTTTGAGGAATTAAATTATTTTTAAAAATCGATCTTTTTTGATCGGCTACTCTTTGTTCAGTAACTGTCACTCCCGGAAAATTTTGACAGAAAAATGAATGTAATTTTTTCCTATAAAATAACATATCTGTCTCTAATTTAGTTACGTAGAAATATGAATTTATTAAAAACGTATTAATCTCATAAGTCCATTTTAACCGCTGCCTAGGAATGCCTGCCTTGGTTAATCTAGGTTTAAAGCTATCTAAAATATTGTTCATCTTTAAACCCGATGACAAATTATTATTATTATTATCGTCTCCGATGGTTGCAAATTAGATAATAATATCAATCTACAAAACAATAGGAGACGAATTGAATTTTTATGTTGAATCTACAATCCAGTAACCTAAATAAATTAATTCCTATTTTCATACTATTACCTAATTTTCATATACAAATTTTAATTATTATAGTTATTATCAAATTATTAAATATTAATTAGATTAGATAAAATTTATAGTCTAATAATAATTATCTATATTTATTTACGTATCTAATATGACATAATAATATATTTTCCTATAATCTAAGATTTTCCTATAAAACAAATAATTGTTTACCTTGGTTACTGGAGACCTTTCAAAATGAAATTTTAAATACGTTTATTTTCAATTTATACGTTAAAATCCACTGACACTTTTTATTTATCGCGTTAAATGAAGACTATTTATTATTGTTTTACTGTTTTAGACTAATTTTATTATTTATTTACAACAAAAAATTAAAAAGCAATAGGACCGATATAATATACGAGTGGTAGCTAAGGCCAACGTTGCCGGTTTTTATCATTTTATTTTTTTTTTTTTTTTGCCGGTTTTTAGTTGTTATCATTTTTATTATCAATATTATTATTATTTATGCTTATCTTAGACAAAGCATGTTATTTTTATCTTAGACAAAGCATGTCATTAAATCACTATTGTTACGAAAAAGTAATTATTTTTAACAATGCACTTTGTTTCAACCACTTTTTCGAAGTAACTCAAAATGTGCCACAAAGGTAACATGGAGAATATTAAATATGTCACAAAAAACTGTAGATATAAGTATTTAGAATCGACATTTCCAATAAAAAATAATGTTTCATATCTTTGACGTATGATGGTGTTATTCATAATCCAAAATAACGAGTTTTCTGTGTTTTTCTTTTTAAAAACCTCTCTTCAAACGAATTTCTTTGACGCTCTCATCATCACAAGTTAGAGCTACTATATTTATAAAATTGCTTTTACACATAAATAGGAAGGTTGGTACATTGACAAAGTTTTTCAAACGTTTAATATACGGAAGAGACTCAATTTAAAAATAAATTTGTGAGAGTTTAGCCGAAAATGGTTGACGTTAACATATTCTATTGTCAAAGTTGGATGATTATTTTTTGTGAAAATTGATATTCATATCGTTGTTATTTGGGACGTAAATTAGTGGATATGTAGAGAATATGGTAATCAGGCAGATTCGGAACATTCATATCTAGCGATTGGTTTAATTTATAGTGGTACTTTATGCGCAATGCGTATTTTTTTACACTTAACATTTTCATATTGTTTTTGAAATCAAATTCTTGAAAACTATCATGTAGTCCTCACAATGAATTTATGATTGTGAAGGCATAATGGCGTATGTTCAAGATAATGTATCTTCCGCAGAACAATCGTAGTCACAGGGAAGAAAAATATTATGAATATGTACCACGCCATTTTATTGTGATAGGCAGAGAGAACCGAACGCTATACATTTCTTTCTTGACAATAATTTTACATTCTAATATTATCGTGTCCTACAAGTTCTGACTCCTGCGAAAGGTTCCGGATTAGATTCCCGGTTGAGACACAGTTTTTAATTGTGTTTTCAGTCTTGATTTGTGAGACGATAAACATGATAAGGTCTCCAGAATGTGGCAACTTGATATTGGGTGCGTTATAAAGTAATTTTCAACAAAATACATGTAAGTTGCTCAAGAGACACCACTATATCGACTATCTACTTGTATTTTTTTTAGTGATCGCGAGTTCGAATCCTGCCTCGACCGATTAGGTTCACCTATAGCACAAGCATTTATTTGCTTATTTTAGGGAACGTAGGAAGATAAGATGTATATGTACTTGTTTAACAAGGACATATTCATTTTAGAAAAAAAATGTATAAAATTCCCAAACTGCTGATTAGTTTTCCATAGACAACAGTCAATTTTTTTCTTTGATTTTATCTGTAAAAATGCTTTAACGAACTGAATAATTGAGTTTTATTGCCATTCTTTGAAGTTGAAGAAAATTTTCCAGTACCTATTAATAGTGAAGAGTTTTAAGTGTTTTTACTCGTTATATCTGTGACATATAAGAAATAAATACAATAAATTTTTAAGCAGTTCTTTATTTATTTGTTTTTGTTTTAATAATCCTCATTATGTGTAACGTTGCCTTCATAATGATAAGATTAAACGTATTATCAATCTATCTTTAGAATATAAAAATGTTAGGAAATTTCTTATGTAAAAAAAACTGTAAAAAGACAATACATAGGTACCTACTTGGTAAACTTGAAGATAAAGTAAGTTCACTTAATTCAGTCTTTTTTTCTTCTCATTCTAAATTAAATTTATTGAATTGCCTACCAAAAAATTTCCTCTGAATAATTACTTACATTATTCCCTAAAAGAGGAAACGAAAACAATATAATTAAGAATCTTGTTTATTGTCTTAAATCATTTAAAAATACCATTATCCAGAATAATTTTACATGATTGGTACAAAACGAACAATATACTTTTTTACTATTTTTACTGTACGTTTTTGTCACCTCTGATACCTTAAAACGATTGATTAGATTACAAATAAAAAATCTCATTCGTAGGTAAAGACAATTATTTTATTCTTGTGATTTGTCTAATATTAATTCATTCTCTCTTTATGCTCCCAATTCTTTATGAATGCAATGGATTCAATCATTGAATAAATTTAATTTGAATTTATATTAATTTGAAGGAGAATACTGTATGATGGATAGTGTGAACATATTATGGTAAAAAATAATTATTTTCTAGCAGTGGTGATCTATAGGATCACAGGTACTTAAAAGTGTATCAAATAAAAATACCAGATAATAATAAAGAGAATCAAAGTATAAGTTAGATAAAATATTCAACGGTTACTTCAAGGTGAATAATGGACGCCCAGAGATATTGTGAAACTATTTCAAACGAAGCGTAATTTTAAAATATGAATCTTTAATTTCAAAATGAATTTACGCTCTACAAGTATTATTTTAATTAAATTAAAAATGTGTTCAAAAATCTATTGAAAACGACGAATTCTGAAACATAATCGAGAATCAAAAACCTTTCTAAGGTCAATTATTTTTTAAAATCATTTACCCATTCTTGGAGTTAGTTTCAAACAAAATTACTAAAATAGGATGTTCCTAGTCAGTGGTTGTAAGAAGTTTTATTAAAATACTCGTTTTTTTTTAAATGTAGTGTTTTATAAATGAAAAAAAAAAGGAATTAAAACCCTGAAATATTTGATTAATAATTTACAAGGAAAGGAAATCAAATACTTATAAATTACTTCAAACATATGTAATAAATATCATATTTCGTCCATTTAAAAAAAATACAATAATATCTTCATTGATATGATCAACCGATTTTACGCAGAATTTTTAACAGCTGAGATTCTCACGGTCAAATTGTAAAAAATTTAATGAAAATATGCGAAAATCAATCAATAAAAAATATGTCTGCTTTTATATGTTACGTTACAGCTTTTTTTTGTATCCTGACCATTGATCCGTTAGTTTATTCAGGCACATCTTTTTTTGAGGTTTTTAATAACACGCAATGGATTGTATTAACGTTTTAACTAGCATTGTTCAATTTTGGGTTACCTACCATCGCATATTTTGGTTAGTGAACCCTCTGTTATTGTACAGTTACCTAGTAATTGTAATACCGCAATATTATCCGAAATATCTGTAAACGTATTTTCAAAGGGTAAATCGGTTTGAATCCACACTGAATAATAATTGGGAATGTGTTTCCATTCAAAAGCACAATAAAGGCCATATTCCGTATAATTCTCTTGTAGTGGTAGATATTTTGCAGAATATTTAAAATACAAATGTGATTGACTAAAGTCATTCATAATTATTATTAATATACTAGTTGCATGTAATACATGAGATCCAACTGTCGATAGCGATAGTATGTATAGTTATAAACCCATAAATCCAAACTATAAACCCATAAATCCAAATTATTGAATATTTTAGGATATTTTATTTTCTATACAACACACACACACACACACACACACACACACACACACACACACACACACACACACACACACACACACACACACGCACACACCCACACGAAATGTTCTACTCCGAATTCTGAGTAAATTCGTATATGTAACATATATGCTACGAAGCCTCTAAATTGGTGTTTTTTTACTTCAAAGTTGGAAAAGCCGTAAAAAATATAGACCCTACATACAAATCTCGCATATCCTGGCTTGAAACATTGTCGATATGTTAAGAGAACAAAGTTCTCTTGAACAAATCGACAGTTGGACTATTTGGTGTGGAATGACTAGGTACTCGTTTTTGAAAACCAGCAAGTAGCAATCGCCATAATCCTGACTCTAAGGAATCTATTATTTTCTTTATCTATTCTATTTTCCACGTAATTAATTTACAATCGATTGCCAATTGATTTTATTTCAAACCGACTGGTGGAAAGTTTGTGGGTAAAGGAATTACCTTGCCTCGATAGTCCTGAGGGGTAAGTCTGGTTCGACCGGCGAAATCAAAACCCCAGTGATTACCCATATCATGGATATAATTATCGCATGGAGTTCTATGACATCTAAAGATATATCGTAGAACTCCATATAATAATTATATCCATGATATGGGTAGTCACGAGGGTTTTGATTTAGCCGATTGTTCCAGACTTGCCCCCTGATCTGGTTCTGAATTCACTATTTCCACAATAATCACATCGTGTTATTGTATGATTTTACTTCACTGAAGTTAAATAACGCGGGTTTTTATATGAAAAATAGATGAATAAATAGAAAAATATTGAGATTATAATAGCAGTGTGGTTAGTATGTCAAGTTGACAGTGATAAGTAAGTTAAAAAATGTATATTTCTTTTTTTTTTATTGCTATGTTCGGGGTTATTTTATTTTCTCTCTTTATATATTTTTTTCTTTACTCTATATTTTATCTATATTTTCTTTATTTCACACTAAAAACCTACTATTAAATACCAATTTAACTTTAGAGACTTATCGTTGCTCGGGTTGGTTGGAAGTTATTGCCTTGTGGCAATAAACCCGCCTTTGTCACTTGTACATAAAGTATATAATTAAATAAATAACTAGTACTTATTTTTTTTACTCTACACTCCTCATCCTGTTCCGCAACAATTGAAAATATGTACATTAATTGAGGCATGCCAGTAAACCATGCAAGTGGCAAAAGACGCATGAAAATAGAATATATGCCGTAGAAATGAGATCACTAAGAAGAATATGTAATAGAACGATATATGATAAAATGTAATAATGAGGACAGAAGGAGAGGATGCAAGATAAAGAAAGATATTATAAGGAAAATAAAAGTCATTGTCCTGAGATAGATTGGGCATGTTGAAAGAATTAACGATGAATAGTTGACTGAAAAATAGACATGGGTGTAAAAGATGGAGTGAATAGCAGGGCCCGCCCCAGAAAGGGATGGCATGACTATATGGTGATATTTGCATGAAGTGAATAGTAAAGCATAATTATGGTTTTAGGCTGTTTAAAAAGTTTGCAAGTTCTGATTAGGAAGCCTAGCATTTGATAAGCTTTCGAGCAGATATTCTCTACGTGCTTATCAAAAGACATTTTGGTGTCGAGAATTATTCCGAAATCTCTACAATCTGTTTTCTGTATATCTGTTTTTTGTATATTAACACAATAATATTCTTATAAGCTTTGATACAATGTTAGTATTTATAATTAACTACGCCTCATTAATTTAATACCTCATTATTCTATAAAGGTATCTGCTGAAAGGTGTATATTTCCTTACCATCGTATTTCCGTGTGTTTCTTATCAAATATGTAAATGTAGATTCCCTTAACATAGACCACATGATTTACCAAACATATAAGCATTACTTGTTTGAATTCATGCTTACACCAGGTAGGTATGTCTCGTATGTAGTTATGTGTACTTTTACAAAAAAAAAACAACATATTTTTTATTCGGTTGTTAAAAGATTTTTAAGCATTTTTTTTCTTTTGTATTTATGTATATATATTTTATTTAGATGTAAAAATAAATTAACTTTCTTACATCTAGTATAACCAATAAGCATATTTACAAGTTGAAAAAAGAAAATCATGAAATATTCAAAATTAAAATAAAATACTATTTTTTTTAAATAGTATCATAAAATATTGTTGTTATTGTAACAATTATATTCATATACATCCTCAAACGTTCCCAAATTCTAGCATAAATGCTTGTGCTATAGGTGAACGAATTCAGTCGTGGCAGGATTCAAAATCGCGATCACTAACCCAGTGCGCTAACCGCTCTGCTACCACCCATATATATATTTTTTAATATTTTATTTCAAGAATGAATATGTCCTTGTAGCAAGTGCATAATATGCATCCTCATACATTCCCTAAATTAAGCATAAATGCTTGTGCTATAGGCGAACGAAATCGGTCGTGGCTAGAAACGAACTCGCGACCACTGGATTAATAACCTAGCGCACATACCGCTCTACTACCACCCATGGTATGAAATAGTACCTACCTGCTAGTTGCCCAAATATCTATACAAAATAAAAATGGAGTAGGAAAAACGTGTATTAGACGAGACATAGAAAATGAAACGAAAACTGTTCAAATATTTTCATTTTTATATAAATAGTCCATTTAATATAATTTGTTGTTCCTGCCTAATATTTTACTAGTAAAAATCACCAAAATAACTTCCATGACTATTCTAGAAATAAAACCTTTGACCCTTATTCATCTGAGATTTATTTGTTACCAAAATTAAACATAAATATATAATATAATAACATTGAATTTGTTTTTGTAACAACACACAAATTTGCCCTGAGAACATTTTTTGCTTTAGAAATCACGTTTTATTTTCTCAATAAAATGAAACGATTTCGTACGTATACTTGAAAGTTGTAAGTCCTGTAAAATAAATTGTCTAAGATCTGCAAATATGTTCGTATAATAAAAGTTGGATGGTTGAAAATAACGAAAAAAAATCTTGATGGCTGCAAGTAGTGTTCGCCTAGAATCGGAACAGAAATATTTCTTTTTCCCCAGCGAATCTAAACGTTTCTCAAGAAGACCCAGAACGTGCATAAACTTTCGAAATAAAAAAACCCTGGTTTGATTTTTAATGTATGTATGTACGGTTCTGTTAACTTTCAAATGAATATTAATTATCCGTACAGTAAATGGAATTCGTTTCGAGTATTTATCGAAATAATGTTTAATTATATAATCTTACCCATTTATAAGTTAAATTAAGTGCTTAGGTGCTGTAATATTTTATTTATGATGATTCTAATATTTTTTTAATTGCATATACGCAAAAATTGGATTTATTTCCCAGTCGGGAGTTAAAAAGTTTGTCAATAAAAATATGATGATTCTATTTCAAATTAAATTTATTTATCTTTCTTTGTTTTTTTTTGTTTTTCAACTTAATAATATTCTTTTTGTTTATACTTGGTGTAATAAAATCTATTTATTTTGTACATCGAAATAAAATATACATTATACTTACATACTATGTCCAATTCTGATTCGTTTCTGAGTACGAAGACGTCTAAAATATCGGGCAACCGTGGATAAAAGGATTTTATCCGCGCGGTGTGACGTAATGAGTCCCGTATAAATGCAGTCAACTTTTTGACATTTCTCATATACTAAAATTTCGTATAAAATTTTTAGTCGAATCTGAATAGGGCCTATTGAGTACAAATTTGTCTACTTATTTTATTTTGAAAATTAAATGGCGAACTAAATATAATTATTTAAACAAAATCTTAAAACTTAAAATGAATATTAAAAATAAAAAACGTTTATAACTAAGTGAATCACTACTTGAAAATGTGCTTCACACGAAACCGGATGTAGGTTGCAGTCTAAATTTGTTTATGTATTTACTAAATATACGGCATAAGCCATTTACTTACGATAATTAATTACACACAAAGATGAAATATAGAAACATATCAAAATATGGACATTGATGAAATATAAAAACATAAAATATAGATTCAGATAAAATATAAATATATAAATTTAGATAAAAAAACACAGATTAAGATAAAAATAGACAAAAATGAATCAGAGAATTAGAAAAGAACAAAAAAATTTAAAATTAATGATAAAAAAAAATAATGAGGGAAAAAAAATCGAGTGTGAATTATGTTATAAACGTTTTTTTTTATTTTTAATGTTTATTAAATTTTTTTAGAAATTTTAATGGAATTCCATCAAGAACTTTTGATCAAAAAATTAAATCTTATTATTTTAATTATGTTTTCTTAAATTGTACAACTTTTGAACCAAAGTTATTTGGTATGGTTACCGGTAGAATCATATATAGTTTTTATTGTGTTTTTGATCTAGATTTAAGAGCTATTGACATCACAAGTCTCAATAATGTGGTAAATTATGCTTCGTCCAAGAATCAATTGATAATAAAAACAAACCAAAAAAAACAAAATATAGTTTACATTATAATATTTCAAATGTGATCTCAACATTGATGTGGAGAGTAAAAATACAGTCAATTTCTTAGAAATTGTAGAAAATTACATCATATTATGAGCTAATTTGTATTTAGGTAGGTATGTTTAGTTGATTTTTGCAATACAGTCCAGAAACGATCTTGATCTAATAAACCAATATCTATACGAGAATGTACACAAAAGAAGGAAGGGAATCCTCTTTAAAATTCTAAAGTCTATACAAGATAAATATTTTAGATGATTGGCGGAAATACCCACCGACTTAAAAGAAGAAACAATTTTGTCCTTTTTAACTACAAAAAAGTGAAAATCGAGTTAATAATGTAGGTACTGCTTTGGCACATAAAATAGGTATTTAAAACACTCATATTGAGCTCCAAGCATTATTTTTTTCTGACGATAGAGACATCTCATATGAATGTTTTAAATATGTATATTTCTATTAACAACATCAAAATTATTTTACAAGCTTAATTAATATTTTGAGAGAGTCACGTGCCGTTACATCACAAGGATTAATACTTAATTACAACAACATAAATGCAAAGTCATAAATTATATAAATACCAATATACATAGTACATTTAAGCCGAGACAATCTCTAAGAATTGTTAATACATAATTGAATAGATGTCTTCAAAGCGCAACGACTGCCTCGGATGAGAGTTTAAATATTTACAATAGTGAGAAATGAAGAACAAACGGATTACCTACACATAAAAGCTTTCAACGAGCCGACATGATGCATTTTGAACAATGATCAACGTCTATGTTAAGTTAATATTATTTATTTATTAACATACATTATATGATTAATGACTGGAATTATCAAATTGTTTTTAAAATTAATAGGTAGATATAACCTGAACAGGTTTTACATAGGGTAAAAATAATAGAAGTTTTATTTTCATTAAATAAATACCTACTTACTTCCGATGGCCATATAGCTCCGGTAGAGCTTTAGCTTCCTGAACAATAGCTTTCCAAGCCTTCCTGTCAGCTGCAGTGGACTCCCAGTCATCAAAAGCATTCAGCACGTTCAGATCTCGGGTAACATTGTCCATCAATCTCTGCCTTGGTCTTCCCAGTTGTCTCTTGCCCACAGGGTTATTTTGCAGGATACGTTTTGTGGCTCTTTCTTCCCCTGATCTGACAACATTTCCAATCCAAGCTAATCTTCTGGACCTGATTTCGCTGGTGATTAAAGGTTGTCCTGTCAATGCACGAAATCAATTAAGTTTTTTTTAATTGTGAAGATTTAAACCTATAGGTGTTTTTTTATGTAGTCAAATAATAATTAGAGGTTTTTTTCTAATTGAACATTGATTTTAAATTGGAAATACAATAGGTTTTACTAGGCTATAAATACAAGTAAATAGGTTTGAACTGATAACGCGTTTATAGAAATACATTAGGTCTTGGAAAAAATCAAAATTGACCTGTTTTATTACCACATTATGCTAATATGCCCATTCTTCTTCTTTTTTTAAACTAATGTGGCATTCGACCAAATCATTAGGATGATTTCTGCCGGTATAAAAATGTCAATAAATTATTTTGATAGTTAAGGTTATTGCATTGTAGATTGAATCCTTTACTGAATTTCTCAGTTCCTCTTTTGAAGTACAATTAGCAAGACTGGAATACCCTAATTGATGATATTACTGCGTCAATCAATTCAATTAAAAAAAAGCTGTTATACCTGTCTAATAATACTTAATTGATACGATCCTCTCTCACATCCCACAACCTCTATCTCCCTGTGTTCTTTGTTGCTGTGATTTTGCATTTAATAAATATACGTGTTTTTGTCTTTCTGTTTTTTTTTTGTTATATATATTTTTGTTATTTATTTTTTTGGCATTAAGCCCGACAGTGTGCAATATATTTGTTTACAATATGTACAGAAAGATCAATAAATAAATAAATAATTATATTTAATGTACATATCGCTACATTATTTTGGCCTCACGTTGCTTTGGAAGGTTGGAAAAAATGCCTTGTGGCGAAAATCCGCCATTGTACACATATTTATGTAAGTACACGAGTAAAAATAAATAAATAAATAAGATGAATGTTATTATTGTATAAAAAATATAAATAGCAATGATGGATGGCGTAAATATTTTACCGCAAAATTTGCGGACATTTTTCCGTAAGTAATACTTAGTTTTCCACTAGTAGCACCATTCACTTCCATTAATAAATAAGCCTCACCCCTTAATGCCTTTAGCTACAGATTCTTCATCCAGATGCTACCTCTTTTCCCATCTGTTTTCCTCTCTACTTACTAACTCTATTTTTTCACAACATCACCTACGTATTAAAGTAGTTTAACACGTTTATATTTTAATCTTCTTTGCATTTCAACCTAGATTAAAATAATTGAAATAGATTAAGTTTAGACGTCAAACATCCAATATTTTAAACGTACATGTTTATGTAACATGTTTCAATATTTTTGTGTAGCGTATTTTGTTATCATCATAATTGGCACTACAGTCCGCTACGGACCCTGGCCTCCTCCAGAAATCGTCGCCATCCCTCCCTATCGACCGCCAGTCTTCTTAAATTTATCAGGTCCATTTCTCTTATATCACACAGCACGTTGTCCAGCCATCTCAACCTAGGTATGCCTCTACTTCTTCTGCCTTCGAGACTGGTGTTTAATAACTTTTCTTATACCTTGCAACGTATTTTGTTACGCAGAAATAGTTAGTTGTATATTATGAACAAGGTTGGCAATCGTATAATCCGCCACACGACAATGAACAAATTTTTTTTGGAAATCAACAAAATATCCGACATTAATTATAGAAAAATAAAGTTAAGAAAACCAAATACGCAAGTTACTATGAATAACATATATTATGTTAGATATTAAGAACTTTAATGTATATTTTTACTCCTCACTAACCCAAGGGTATATAGTGGGGAGTTATGATTTCGCAATTTTTAAAAGTATTTTTTTTATTGAAGGTTATCAACTAGTATCATGCTGAGATTGTATTCTGAATTCATCACAATGTGTGTGTGTGTGTGTGTGTGTGTGTGTGTGTGTGTGTGTGTGTGTGTGTGTGTGTGTGTGTGTGTGTGTGTGTGTAAGGGTGAGTGTGTGTGTGTATGTGTGAGTGTGTGTGTGTGTGTGTGTGTGTGTGTGTGTGTGTGTGTGTGTGTGTGTGTGTGTGTGTGTGTGTGTGTGTGTGTGTGTGTGGGTGTGTGTGTGGGTGTGGGTGGTACGGCGTGTTTGGTGGTACGGCGGTGGTACGGCATGCTTTATAAATTGAATGGAAATTGTTTGCAGGAAAAATGGAATCAACAGTATTTGAGGCTGCTATTTTTAATACTGTTTATTGTTTTTATATTTATTCAGTTGAATATTTCCGACTTCTGTCCCTTGATCCGTCTGTCGCCAGACGATTGTGGAAAAGTTGCACAGTGTTGCCATATTTACGGAACAGAAACAATAAAAAATAGCTTGTAAAAAAAGTAGAGGTCGGCTAAGAATTGGTGCGACGTGCGACTATGTGACAAATATTTTATAAGAAATAAACGCAAGGACTTTTTAACACAGAGTAAATGAATGAATGTCAGACTATAGATGATAAAAACATAAGTATGTTGTACGGCTATTTATCTTCAACATGGCTATTTATCTCGTTTATTTTATTGAGAATCATTTTACGGAAGTATTTGTTTTCCATAAATTGCAATTTCGTTTTTGTAGTTACTAGTTAAGGGAGAAAGCGCAGCCAGATGTTGATTTACTTTGGCTTCGCTTCTGTAATTTGAATTCGGATGAAGTTCACTTCTATTTTGTTGGTTTGTGAATAAACAGATCTGTACCTACTATTAAAGCAAAGAACAGTCAATTTATGTACATCAGAAACCATTGTATGATCCTCGGGTAATTATCGTGCCTCAAAACCAAACTCTGATTAACATGTTATAACTAAAAACTAGAGACATCATTTTTAATTCGTTGCTAAAACAATGGATTACGGAGAGAGTTTTTGGATTATTAAGGGTGTTTATTTTTTTAATTTTGGGAAATATATAATTTATCTGTAAATCAATCTTTTGATAGCATAGCAATTTTTCATAAGGAATTTTATTTATTGGCACCAACCTTTATAATTAACAAATTAGTGATATAAACTCAAATATACTTTTTTTACAGAACATTTCAAAAATCTATACAAAGATTCGTGTTTGTCTATTGTTAATTATGCGATTTTCATCTTAAATTTATAAAATATCTTACAAAAACACTTTACATTTATCAAAAGACGTGTTTTAATTGAGTCTGTTAAGATGCTCATTAATATATATTATATTATGTTCTCCATATTAAATTGCCATATTTTTATTGAAAGATAGTGATTATTTTATCGATTTTCATATTATTTACTACGGTGCTCTCTCTCAGTTTGACTAAACCCATACTAAAACGTAATACATGAGTGCAAATGATCATCTTCATAGAATGTTAAACGCAGTCAGTGTACATAGATAAGTGTCAGTAGAAAAATCAATCAAATCACATCAAACTTGTCATATGCAGTCGCATTTGCTCAGTCTACGTGTGTCGCGCGCGTGCTTTTCGTTAAGTCCTTGAAAATGCCTGGTGATATTCAGGCGAAACGTCGGAAGACAAATGGTCTTAGTCAAGACCTACTGACACGGGAAAACCGAGATAAAAATATTATAACATATATATATATATATATATATATATATATATATATATATATATATATATATATATATATATATATATATATATATATATATATATATATATATATATATATATATATATATATATATATGTTATATTTGATGTTTTCACGGGTGTTCACGGGTTTTCACGGGGTATATATATATATATATATATATATATATATATATATATATATATATATATATATATATATATATATATATATATATATATATATATATATATATATATATATATATATATATATATATATATATATATATATATATATATATATATATATATATATATATATATATATATATATATATATATATATATATATATATATATATATATATATATATATATATATATATATATATATATATATATATATATATATATATATATATATATATATATATATATATATATATATATATATATATATATATATATATATATATATATATATATATATATATATATATATATATATATATATATATATATATATATATATATATATATATATATATATATATATATATATATATATATATATATATATATATATATATATATATATATATATATATATATATATATATATATATATATATATATATATATATATATATATATATGATGCGTCGATTTCTCGGGTACTCCGCGTCGTAGTTTTATGGTTCCTCCTGGAACCGTGTCCCTGACGTTTCAACTGGACGTTGCCAGTCATCCTCAGAAGGGTAGTGGTGGCTTCTTCAGTAGTCTTCGGCTGCGTCGATAAGGCGTAGTTACTTTTGGTGACTTTTTGGTAACTTTACGTGTCGCTCGATTCGACCGTAGCGTGCGCGACTCAGTGCTCTCTTCCGTGTTTGTTATATTCTTCGTATTCGACCGTAGCGTGCGCGTCTCGGTGCTGTCTTCCGTGTTTGTCATATTCTTCGTACTCGACCGTAGCGTGCGCGTCTCGATTTTATTTCGTATAATGTCCGGTGTATGTGTCGACCGTAGTGTGTGTATCTGTGTGTCTGCCTCAGTAATGTTATTTGTGATACTGCATATATCGTCTTGTGTAATGTTGGGCGTATTGTTTGTCATTGGTCTGTCCGTCTTGTATATTATTGTTTTCCATGCCGATGGAAGTCTGCGTGAGTCGTCTCTTGTATTGATACAGTGAGGTCTTTTTTCTATTTCAATTGCTTCTCTATAGATGCGTGGTAACTCATTGTTCAGTCGTACTAATGTTTTGGCATTGTCGAAGTCGATTTTATGTCCTTCAGTCATCGTATGTATTGCTAGAGTCGATTGTATTTTATTTCGCGCAACGTCTACTTTGTGTTCGGCTAATCTCGCCTCTATGCGGCGGTTAGTTCTGCCGATGTAAACGCCGTTGCACGCGCCACACGGTACTTCGTATATACCTTGATTTTCATGTGGTACGGTAGTTTTTACACTCCGCAAATCTTCTTTTATCTTCTTATGCGTACCGAAAATTGTATTAATTTGTTTTTTGCGTAAATTTCTCGCGATGGCGTCCGTTGTGCCTCGTATGTATGGTAGGAACGCCGTCGCTCGATATTTTTCTTCTTCTTTTTTACAATTTTCGGTCTTGTCTTGGAATGCTTTGCGGATGGTATATTTTGAGTATCCGTTTGCTGTCAATGTGTCTCGAAGGTGGCGAATTTCTTGGTTAATGTGGTCTTTGTCTGCTATTTTTCGTGCACGCGTGGCTAGTGTTTTTGGTACTGATGCTATTTGAGCTGGGTGATGGTGTGATCTGGCATTTAAGTAGCGGTCTGTGTGTGTCGATTTCCGGTACACTGTGTGTCCTAGTCGGCCATCTTCTTTTCTCTGGACCAGTACGTCGAGGAACGGCAGTTGATTGTCCTTCTCTACTTCCATTGTGAACTGGATATCGGGGTGTATCGAGTTGAGGTAGCTTAAGAATTTGTTCAGCTCGTCTTTGCCGTGTTGCCATATGACGAAAGTATCGTCAACGTACCTTAGCCATAAGCGTGGTCGCAGCGGTGCCGATGCTAGGGCGTTTTTCTCAAAATCAATCATGAAAATGTTGGCTAGTACAGGTGATAAAGGTGATCCCATTGGCGCGCCTTCGATTTGTTTATAAATGCGATCTTCGTATCGGAAATAGGTATTTTTCATGCAGTGATCGATGAGGTCCAATGTATGCGGAGAAGGTTCAATGCTTTCTTTTATAATCTTCGTGGCGTCGTCTATCGGTACTTTTGTGAATAGAGAGACGATATCGAAGCTAACTAGCATGTCTCCCTCGTTGACACGGACGTCAGCGATCAGCTCCGTTAGGTGTTCAGCATTTCGTACATACGAGTCACATTCTTCTACGTTGGGTTGTAGAATACACGCTAAGTATCTCGCTAGTGCCTGTGTGGGGCATCCGACGGCACTCACTATGGGTCGCAAGGGGACTCCTTCCTTGTGTATTTTCGGGAGGCCGTATATTTTCGGGCAGCGAGATGATTTTTCTCTTGGTATCAATTTCTTTTGTGCTTCCACTGGGATTTCGGCTTCTAATATTTTTGCTTTGGTCGTCTTTTCCAGATATGTTGTGGGATCCGTTGTACTGATTTTGTATGTGGGGTCATCTAATATGGCGTCCATCTTCGCTTTGTACTCATTGGTGTCCATGACGACAGTGGCGTTACCTTTGTCTGCGGCTAGTACGACAATATTTTTATTTTCCCGCAGGGCACGTAGCGCGTTCTTCTCCGCGTGCGATATGTTCTTCGGAGGTACTTTGGCTCTACGCAACACTTCGCACGTTTCCTGACGAATGAGCTCTGCGTCCGGTAGACGGGCGATAGCAGACTCAACTGCCATTATTATGTCTTCGTTTGGTATGGACGGTGGTGAGATAGCAAAATTCATCCCTTTGGCGAGCACGGTTACACTGGCTTCATCCAAAGGTGTGCTGGACAGGTTGCAGACAACTTTCTGGTGATCGAGTGTTGCTACTGGTTTCCTTGTAGATGTTTGCTGTATGCGCTCGAACTTATTCATTTGACGTTCGGTGTTTAGTTTCGTGTTGGTTTCTGCACGCGTGTATGACAGGTCGTCTATTACCGTCCACAAGATAGGGTGTATCTTGTTGGATAGGTTGATGTGTATGTCCATTAGTTGTGATCCGATAATGTCCAGGTTTCGGCGTGCTACGCTGATTTCCTCTCGAACTAATGCAATGCCCGCCTTGTGCAATATTTTCGAAACCGTCCTTGATGAATTGTGATGTCTTAAGCGGCACGATACCGGGATGATGTTCGTATCCCGACAGCGGCGAAGAAAAGCTAGGTCGCAGAGCAGCTTGGCGCGTTTGTTTCGAAGGTCTTCGTAAGCGTGGATTTCGCGTAGCGTTTCCTCCCCGTAGAGGTTGAGTATGTTATTCTTCAGGCTTTCGCGGAGAGGAGTAAATGATGCGTCGATTTCTCGGGTACTCCGCGTCGTAGTTTTATGGTTCCTCCTGGAACCGTGTCCCTGACGTTTCAACTGGACGTTGCCAGTCATCCTCAGAAGGGTAGTGGTGGCTTCTTCAGTAGTCTTCGGCTGCGTCGATAAGGCGTAGTTACTTTTGGTGACTTTTTGGTAACTTTACGTGTCGCTCGATAATTTGATTACGTACTATTACTCCATTTATTATTTACGTTTTTATTATTTTGAGATATACTTAATCTACTTAAACATGAAAGCAACTTAACTTTCTTTCAATCTCAAAAAAATCTAATAAAACTCTTCTAGGTATACGGCATAAGTAATCTAAAACTCGTTTAAAACACAAGTTATATAAGACGGGTACGATGTTCAATATCATCTCTAGAAAAAACTTTGAAAACAACCGTTAAATTGAATTAAAGTGAGTCAATTTATTTTATGTCCTTCCTTTCCGAGTGAAAGTAAAGTCAAGTTTTCTTTGAGATATTGACAAATGTGATCTAAAAATTTAAAATTAAAACAAGAGTGTCGTGGACAACACTGAACTACCAACTAACAAAAGTGTACTCAAACTAAAAATTTAAAAGTGTAATTAACTGCATAAATTCACTATACATTACACATGTGATACACTTGAATTTGGTCGAACTTATATAATAATAATACAAGCGGACCCTACAGCCGTTGTCCTGCCCGAACTATTTATGAAACATAAAAATATATGTAACATAGGTATATTTGAGTCATATAATGGATGTTATTATTCGCTGAGCAAACTTACATTTTCTTGTTCGTTGAGCCGCTAAACACTTTGAGGTTAAATTGATTGTCATTTCGTAGATAATTGCAATACAGCATAATATATGGTCTGGACACAGAAACGAACGAATTGAAATATGAATAATAGCGAAACAGTGAACAGAAATTTAAATGTCAAAAAAGCCAAGCTACGACGCAAGTGACAGATTTCTTAGTGTTGTCATATGGAAAAACTAAACATTGCCCATTCGATATTAGCGCCACCTATTATAGTTTACATTTATAAAAAATCATGTTTTTTATTTTTATTTTATTACATTAATGTTTAAAATTCTATTTTGTGAATCTAAACCATTCAGGGACTCACACAAACACACACAAAAAATTTCATCAAAATCGGTTCAGCCGTTTAGGAGGAATTCAGTGACATACACACGTAGTTAGAACTTACAAAATAATATGTATTGTGTGGAGATACAGCCGTGTGTTATGCACACCCACAAATTTGTCGCTGGTTAACTCACATTGTTAGATATGCATTGATGATATTAAAATGTACCTACCATACGCCGTCATCATAATGTACGCCATATTCTTCACACAGAAAAAATCACGAGAAAACTCATCGTATGCAATAAAATATTAATGTCAAGAATTCAAGATACTCGTAATAACTCTGCATTATTCTGTTGTTACTACAGTAGCAAGCGAAAAAATATTGCCTTGAATCTTTGTAAATCATTAAACAACGCGAGACCAACAGCAATTTTTATCGTTCTTTATCACATTTTTTCATCGGAAATAAGAAGGAAAGTCATATTAATAATTCTAAAAAACATCATTACACCACCCTCGTTATACACTGCTATAACACTTGTGTTATAAGTGAGGCTGTTTGAGTTTTTGAGGCATTATTATTTGTATTGCGGACGAGTACAAACAACTGGTTGTCACCATTTACTTTTGACAAAATAAAGGTTTTTTCTTAAAAATAAAAACCACGAGAGATTTCCCGGCGGCGGCAGCGACATACTCGTAACTATAATAATATTATAAAGATATGCGGTGTCATATGGAGAAAAATACGTTATGAAATGTATCCGGGGAAAAATCACATAAACCAGGATAATACTTTCCTCGGTTTATTATTTCTAACATTTATTTCTTAGGTACTTCTTTACATAAAGAATCTAAAATGAGAGTGGCACCAATAGAAAGGGAAGTATGTTGATAAATTTCTAGCCGTGTAGGTGCCTCGAGTTCCTGGTTTTTCTACAATATCCCTACTTCGTCTCTATTGAGATGTTGAAAAAAATGTTTGTCAATAAAAATATCATTTGACTCCCGAAAGGGAAAAAAATCCAATGTTTGCGTATATGCAATTAAAAAGAATATTCGATTTAGGTATTTAGTATTATCTACCCCGAAAAATGAAACACTTTTATGGCAACATACGATCATAATTAATAATAATTTATGCATAATTACAATATTTTTCTTACTACTCAAGGTAACCTAAAAGACGACAAAATATGTACGTAATAAATATTTCATAGTTTTATCGTTAACACTGTGAAAGTTTTTTATATAAAATAAAACGCTGTACATACATATTAGCTGTGTTCAGTGAAAGCTCAAAGTCTCTGAAAAATCAATATTTGTTGTGAATTAAATCTGTGTTTTATTATATTTTTATAAATAAATTATATTCACAAAGAATATAGTTAAATAATTTATAGTTAAATATATACTAGTTGCATGTAATACATGAGATCCAACTGTCGATGACGGTTAGTAAATATTTTACGATATTTTGTTTTCTATATTAAACATGTAGGTATGTATGTCAGGATAGTATAGTATGGAAGTCTGTTTGTTTTTCCTACCCAGAATATGAAAACAGCATGATGATATGTATGTATGTATGTATGGAGATAAAGTAGGTATCAAACTATTGAGTGGGATTTTGTGTAGTGTACAAATTGTAAAAAACGATGTCGTCACAAATTCAATGTTACTAAAAAAATTAAAAAAAGTTTGAGATGTACTACTACAATGTTCATATTATTTATAGAAAATCAAATAATCTAGAAGAGATGACGGCTTTTTTCGATTTTTTTAAAGTTTTGGAAATAAATTTATCATAAAAAAAAATTTGACTTCAAAGTTGAAAAAACCGTGAAAAATATAGACTTGGCATACAAATCTCGTGTATCTTCGCTTGATAATTTGTCGATATGTTAAGAGAAATAAATTCTCTTGAACAAATCGGCAGTTGGATTAATTCTAAGTAAATATAGGTATTTATTATAAATTTAATATTGGTAATTATTTTATTATTTAAAGTATGAAATTTATAATTTAATGTTTTAATATATAATTTAAATTATTAATTTTTAGGAATATATTATGCTGTGTTACCAGCATACAATAGTTCTTCCATTCTTTTTTTCATCGTCGTTTTCGGTCTTGTAAGTCTTATAGGAGCCTGGACACCCGGGATTGACAGAACACGAGGCAAATAAAACATCTCAAATAGTTACTTGTGTAAGCAATGTACACCCGCACACTGGTCGCTGGTTATCCAACATTGTAGGGTAAGCTGTGATGGTATTATACATATATTACATTTTTTCACACGATAAGCGGAAATGTTGATAACAAAATAAATGTTAGCCTTACTTATACGTATACTGGAATCCGATTCTAATTTCGAAATGTTCATTAACAACTTGTGTAAGACACTTTTAAATTTGAATTTATTATTAAGGTGTCTGTCGGGAGGTTTCCACGAACCAGTTTCTGTCAATGGAAGATGTGATTTCTAATTGAATTACATTGGAGCCTAGTATGAACGATACGGAATCGATACTTGTCACCTAATAATTGGGAGATCCGTGGGATACCTATTACTTGTCACAAAAGTTAAAATGGTAGTATGAGCTGAGTGAATTCGTAAGTGAAATTAATTTTGTCCGATAGGAGGCGCGACGGCGCGGTGAAATTATGAAACTAACACCTTTTCAACGTTTCTTAAAAATGGCGCATTTGCATTACGTTTGGCTTTTTTTATTGACTCGGGAAGAAAATGAAGATAATCCAAATGAATATTACATTCAACAAAACATTATGCCTCGAAGAAATGATTCGTTTATAATACCTAAATGAAACTATAATTTCGAATTGGTTGATATTGGTTTTTACTCGGTTCATTATATTCAATAATATATGAATCAATATTTTATATAAATACAATAAAAGTGCTGTGCAATTAAGACATCTAATAAACAAGAGTTTTAATAAATTAATGTCTTGACCCAATTACATAAGATGAGTAGGAAAAAGTACTTGTATGATGCAAGTTGCATTACCTACGGACGGACAGTATTTCGCGATCTATACAGTATTTTTAATCACGTTTTAATTTAATATAATAACGGTTAAAAACATCGATCGATGTAGATATATCATAAAAAGATCCAAGATAAACAAAGATCAAATATACTCAAGAAATTGAACACTTCATAATATAAACATACGATAAATAAAAAGTAATTGTGGTTATCTCCATACAAAAAAGTACATGGTGGTCACGTGATTCTTCCGGCATTTGTTGTAGAAAAAATAGATTAGGAATATGCGCCGATTGTGTATTGGTAAATTTCAAATTCAAAACAGAATTTTCGGCGCAATAAATTCGGTATAGCGGTATATTCTGTATAGATGATGCTCGGCGTTGAAAATAAACATTCTAATGATGATCTTCTTTAAAAAGTTTGCATCTAACAATGAGTATGACACAATACAATAACAACGTACTCAAGGTGGCCAATTTATAAAAAGGCGTACCTTTAAAACCAGGTCATAATAATCCTTAAGGACGGGAGGCCTTGAAAGGACGTGAGGCGTTAAAAGGACAGGCAGCTCTGGAGGGACCGGAGGTGTTGAAAGAACGGGAGTTTGAAGGGACGGGAGGCTGAAGGAACGAAGGGCACTGAAGGGACGGGAGACTCTGAAGATATGGGAGGCTCTGAAAGGACGGAAGGCGCTGAAAGGAAAGGAGGCACTGAAAGGATGGGAAGCACTGAAAGGACGGGAGGCGTTGTAAGGACGGAAGGCGCTGGAGGGACGGGAGGCGCTGAAAGAACGGGAGGCGCTGAAGGAACGGGAGGCGCTGAAGGGACGGGAGGCGCTGAAGAAACAGAAAGCGCTGAAGGACCGGGAGGTGCTAAAGGGACGGGTGGCATTGAAGGGACGGGAGGTGTATATGACAGGAGGTTGAAAGGACGGAAGGATGAAAGGCACTGATGGGACGGGTAGCGCAGAAGGTGCGGGAGGCGTTGAAGAAACAGGAAGCTCTGAAGAAATGAGAGACGATGAAGGGAGGGGAAGCATTGAAGAGACGGGAGGCTGATAGAACGGGAAGCTGAAAGGCGCTGAAGGGACGGGAGGCGCTGAAGGAACGGGAGGTGATGAAGGGACGGGAGGCACTGAAGGAACGCGAGGCGTTGAAGAGACGGGAGGCACTGAAGGGCCTGATGGGACGAAATGTACTGATGGGCCTGAAGAGACAGGAGATACTGAAGAGCCTGAATAGAGGGGTAACACTAAAAGGACGGAAGGCACTGAAAGGGCGACAGACACTGAAGGAACGGGAGGCGCAGAAAGCACTGTAGGGACGGGAGGTACTGAATGTCTTGAAGGGACGGGAGGCACTGAAGAACGGGATGCATTGAGCGTAAGGGAGGCACTGAGCCGAACAGAGGCACAAAAGGGACGGGTGATACTGAAGGCACTGCAGGGATGGGAGGTAATGAATGGCCTGATGGGATGGGAGGCTCAGAAGAGACGGGGGCGTGAAGGGACGGGGGGCGCTCAAGGGATGGGAGACGCTCAAGGGATAGGAGACGCTGCAAATACGGGGGTGCTGAAGGAACGGGAGGTGCTGAAGGGACGGGAGGTGCTGAAGGGGCGGGAGGTGCTGAAGGGACGGAAGGCACTGAAGGGACGGGAGGCACTTAAAAAACGGGAAGCGCTGAAGGGATGGAGGCGCTGAAGGGGCGGGAGGCGTTAATGGGACGGGAAGCACTGAAGGGGTGGGAGGTTCTGGGAGGAGATCCTGATGGGACGGGATGTGCTGAAGGGCCTGTTACAACGGGAGGTACTGAAGGGCTGAAGGGACGGGAGGTACTGAATGGCCTGAAGGGACGGGGGATACTGAAGGTCCTGAAGGGACGGGAGCTACTGAAAAGCCTATAGCAACGGAACTGATTGGCCTGAACGGACGGGAAGCCTTCCCTTCAGTACCTCCCGTACCTTTAATGCCGCCAGTCCCTTCAGTACCTCCCGTCCTTTCAGAGCGCATATGTAATATGTATAACCATATAAACATTACGATTTATAAGTATATACCTATGTATAATTTTCGCCAAATATCTTGAAGGATCTCCCGGTTGCGCAGAGCGCGAATTTGTGTCTTTTTGCTTCGTTGGTTTACATGCAAATCACTCACCTTCTCGACTAAAAGTTCAAGATGTTTGTCTACAACTTTTATCGAATTTTTTGGTTTTATCGAATTTTTAATTTTCCCACTGACAACACTGTAGTGCTGTACAAGTACATTTTTTTCATGTGCCCACACCACTATACAAATGACAAATTGAAATATTGGTAATATCCATAGAACAATATCGATGTCGCCTCGTCATTTATCAATAATGACAATAATCATTTAATTAACTAAACAAAATGTTTAGTAATACTATACGAAAAGTTTATTATATCCGCGAAAGTGTAAAAAAAGTGTATTCGTAATTGAAAAAGGTTAGTACCTATTTGTTTAATTTAAGAAACACGATATATTTTAAACGATTCCATTAAAATCATATTTTATTTGTAAAAAGTTCAGTTTAGTATTGTAAAAGTATTTACTTTTTAGTGAAATATACAATTTTAACCATCTGAACTTTAATCCTAGGAAATTTAACGATCGTAATATTTATTTTGAGTTAGGTTAGGTTCAAATGACACATTTATGTTTTGCAACATTTCCGTGAGGAATGAATTGAAATCAATTTCTCCTTTGCTGGGGATCGAACCTAGGACGCCTGCACATAATTCAAACGGTTTACCAACTGTGCTACTGCTGTCGGCAAGTCATATTTGTTCTTGTTTCAAGGACATACCCATTCCTTGAGTAAAAACAATTCTATGCCAGTCAACAGATATTATGCGTTGGTCATAATTCAGTGCTCAACTGATATTTCTCTTTCAGAATTTAACCATCTTCAGAGAATGAACTGGGATAAGACGAGTGGAGAATCTATTCTGGGCTGATAATCTAGGGATATCTTCCGGGGAACAACAGGGACATGAAGAAAAGAAAAAGTCTGAGATCTACTCGTCAAATATGTTCAACAACATATTTTTTTTTTATGTAAGTACCTACATATTATGTTTGTGTCAAAATATTGAACATTGGCATTATTGCCATTTAATAATTCCTTCCAATCAGCCCCCCTAGACAACATGCCATTAAAGCTAAGCGATAGAAATGTATGAAATTTGTGGCTGTCATGTGTTGTCATAGCGACCAATTTCATACATTTACTATCGCTTAGCGATATAACGCTTAGCTTAAATGACACGTTGTCTAGGCCCCCAGATACAAAGACAACATATTATGTTTTGTAAATTGTTCATATACAATTGTATAAATTAAAATGGTAAAAGAAAATCATCACAAACTAAACGAGTGGGTTGTGACCAACGCTAAACTCCTCACTAACAAGTCATTCTATAAAGTATTCAAATTTTATATGGAAAATATTTAGCATTTTCAGAAAATAAGTTTGTTTTACTATTTTTTATTTAAATATTTTATTATGAAAACTTGATATTTCTTCAATGCCATTTTATGAAGGTGATGTGCCTTTTTACCAATTTGAAAATAAAAATTTCAAATTTAAAGTTTCCTGAGCTTGGGGTCATGTTGAAATATTTGATAGTAATAAAAATTGAGAAGCACTATTCAGATATCCTTCAAAATCTAATGGGGTTTAATGAGATATACAAATTTGCAAAATTTGAAAAAAATCGAATGAGTACTTTAGTTTATAATCGATATAGTAAAATAAACATGCCGTACATAGCACACACACAGATACATTGTGATGAAACTTTCAGAATCCAATCTCAGCATGATACTAGTTGATAATCTGCAATAAAAAAAAATAGCCTTAAAAATTGTGAAATCATAACTCCCCACTATATCCTCTTGGGTTAGTGAGGAGTAAAAATACATACAAAAAAATATAAATAATGTTTATAATGAAAAAAGCATTTCATTAATAAAAACAAAATTCGCTATACTTCAAAGAGTACCTACCTATGTGTTAACAGATATTTTTTTTTAGAAAATAAAGAGAAAGGCAATTGTGGTTTCACTTCGTCCACGAATCCAGGGCCACGAGCACAGGCGACCAGAATACCAGCCAGAATAGATGAGCCAAATGGGCTTGCGACCATGTTTGAGGGCTTAAAGGGATCCTTTATGACTTGAGTCACGCTCACCACTCAGCAACCAACCTACGATTGATACTCCACTCCCCTGCGGAACCAAATCAAATCGGACGCGAATAATGCTGCTTTTACCACTCTATCCAAATTTTCTTTTATTTTACCTCTACGGAGACTTAGGTCCTTAAAATAGGAATTTAAAACTTTGCAGGCAGGCCTCTCGCCCCCACCTCTACAGCATATATATTTGTGTTAAAGCCATTTTGAACTGTTTTATGTACCAGTTCCTTGTACTCGATTAGCTTGTCTTGGTGGTCTTTGGAATATTTGTGTCCCATGGAACAGTCAGCTCCACATAAATAGCTCTTTTCAATGAAAGAGAGTATATTGTCGTCAGGCCTAAGAGATGATTTGCAGATCTCCTTTGGAAGCCTCTCTCACAATTTCAAGCACCTTATAAATTGCAATTGAAGATGTTATATCCAAACTAAGACTATACCAGATATTCATAGATAATTCATATAAGTTATAATGAATTCAAATATTCATATGCTATAATGAATACAATTTAATATTTAACAAAAAAAATATTTACACTGTTTACAGGTTCAGATGATATGGCCACATTTTAAGATGACCAACAGTCACTGATCTAGCCCAGGATAGGCGAGATTGGCGTAGTTGAATTTAAAGGAGAGGCAATCCCAGCTAAATTGGACCACAGACAAAGCGAAGAAGACAATGCTTAATTGATTTTTTTTTATATTTTTAAATCATTGATAATACTTTCAATATACAATTCTGCTATATAACTAGCATCGTCAGAATTGATTTATCCAACTGTCGATTCGTTCATGAGAATTCAATTCTCTGAATGAATCGACATTATTAAGCCAAAATGCGTGTACGAAGGAACATTTTGTATGGCGTAGTGGACTTTTTGCATGCTAATAACACCAACTAGAGGCCTCGCAGCATATATGTTCCCATACATGGGTTTACTCAGAATTCGGAGTAGAACATTTTATGTGAGTTTTGTGTGTCTGTGTGTGTGTGTGTCTGTCCCCCCCCCCCCTATAACTTTTGATCCGCTCAATTTACAGAGCCCAAAATTTCAAAATATATAAACACTTATAAGCATACAAAACTTTTGTACTCAGAATGGTGAATTATTGTTTCAGTCAGGGGTTATCAACTTTTGAATTTTTGGTTTATTTTTCCATATATGTCAGAAACCATAAAAGCTAGAACGCTGAAAATTGGTACAAACATAGACAAATACAAAAACTCAAATTGGTTTTTTCAAAAAAATTCTAGGGTTTGTCAAACAATTTTTTTTAAGAAAAATATTTTTTTTATGAAAAATTTATGAGTTTAACTCCTTATATTTCCAAATAATTTAAAAATATCGAAAAAATCTGAAACACCCCAACTAGATAATTTAATTTTCTATAAAAAATATTAATGTTGTATTAGCACATCTCAATTTTTTTTTAACAATTTTTGTAAACATTGAATTTAATGACGACATTGCTTCATACAATTTATATGGCAGTCGCTTACACACAATATCTAAGAAGACTTAATTGTTTAATACTAATCTCCAAACATACATACATACCATCATGCTGTTTTCATATTCTGGGTAGGATCAAAGGAATGCCCTCTATACTATCGCTATCTTGACATACATACCTACATGTGTTGTATAGAAAACCAAATATCTTAAAATATTAAATAATTTGTATTTATGGTTTTGTACTTATTCTTCAACTATACATACTATCGCTATCGACAGTTGGATCATCTCATGTGTTAAATGCTACTAGTATTTGATTTAACATATCAGTCTTTTTTGTATACTGTATTAAAGTATATGTTTCTTAAACAATTAATTATATATTAAAAATGAACCACAAATATAAAAACACGATATTTGATAATATAAATTTATTATATTATTTAAATGAAATAAAAAAAAAGTACTAACATAAGAATCTAATCTCTCAGTTCTTCATTAACATAAGTTCAGTATAATACAGTGTGAGTTTTATAGAGATGAGATAACAAAGTATCATAATATTATGAACTTGCAGATTTATATTTTTCTATTTATTTTTGTTCCCAAAAAACAAATATTGTATTAATACTAAATAATTATAATACAAATAACTGATTGTCTTAAAGTATCTATTAGTCAATTTTTAGATTACAATGTTTCTGTATGAATTCATAAAAAATTCTGTATGGATGTGCATTTATATAAATTGAAATGACTAATAGAAACAGAAACTTTACAAATTTGTGGCATGTTTCAGAACACTTTTATCTGGTGAAGCAAATATCTCTTAATTATAGAATTGGTGTAAATAATAAAATAAAGTGTAGGTATTTTACAATTTTGAATTCTGCATATATTAAATTGTTTTTTGAAGAGTTTCATTTTTTTTCCTGATATATAATGATACCTACATTATTTACTTGTGTATTTTATGTACATAAAATATATAAATCTCTACCAATCTATTAATTGAGTTTTTATTTTACGTTTGGTATGTCATAAAGAATTTCTTGAAAAGCTGTTCTTGAAATGTCAATCAGCCAATTATAATTCTTTCAATGCTCATCATCAGCAATGGTGCTACAGCCCGGTGAGGGCCTTGGCCTCCTCAAGAAACTGCCTCCATCCCGCCCTGTCGACAGCAAGTACTTTCAATGGTAGGTATGTATAAATTAATGAAGGGTGTCAAATTTGAAATTTTATAAATAGATATAGGTACCTAAGTGCTATGTCATATCACCCCGTGCAAAGTTTCATATGTTTGTACGTTCCAACTTAAGGGAAAGCATTCAAATGGTTATACCATATTTTTATTGAATGACTTTTACTTCTTAACTTCCATTCCTTTTGTTTGACCATATTTATTTGTTAATGACATTTTTATTAGATTCTCATTTGTGAACCTGTCATAGGTTAGAGAACCGAGCATCACATCCTTTATTTTTGCATACATTATTCGCTTCATACATGTATGTCTATAAATTAAACTTCTTTCAGAATATAAAACACAGTCGTGTCAATGTTTTCTTGGAATCCTCTCATGCCTTTATCGGCTCTATTTTATGTCAATTTTTCTTTCATATTACTTAGCGTTTATGTAGTTTCTACTATATCTTTCAAGTTAATAATGGACTTGCAACTTCCAGAGCTCTAAATCACAGGAAAACTGCCTCCAGCTACTCGTCTTATGTTAACGGCTCATCTCATAATATTATATTATCAAACAGTTCAACAACAGATTTTACTATAGCGTCTCAGATGATTATTTTATGTGTCTTCGTTCCTATAACATTATGAGCTTCGATAAGAGACGACGAAACTTAACAGATATCATATTCATCTACAAAATACTTATTGAACTCTCCAGAGCTAACAGAATCAATCAATTATAGAGACCCACTCGACAATTGAACTTTTCAACTTAAGCAAATGTAAAATTAACACATATAAACTCATTTATTAATCGCAGTTGCAACTCATACAATCAGAAATACTTAACGATTGATCCATCTTACGTTAATCTTGACTGCTTCAAAAAAAAGTAACTGCTATCCACGTTACAACAGTAAATTTATTATCATACATACACCCTCCCACAAAACCCACATACATACTTCCATATTTTACTTCATCATCCCCATACCGGTCACCGTCCTATTAGGCATAAAAAAATGCAAACTTATTTTCTGTGTTATCTGTTAACCATATTATACCGTTTAACTTTTTTTCCTTGTAATGTTTTCATAAGGTGTTGAGATAGATCACCCGTGCGTTAAAAGTACAGTGACCAAAGGACAAATAATACCTCATCATACTAAATATCAATGTATTGTGGCGATTGTATTGGCACAATTATACTTTATTTATACCTATGTATACTGAATATCTACCTACCAAATTTACTTAACTATTCTCAGCTTTTAAAATAATATAAGACATCTCTATAATTGGCTTTGATATGTGTAATGCTTTTAAGCAATTTGTGAAATAGCTGTTGAGATGAAATAAAATAAAATATTGTCTTATTGCAGTGGTTCTTAACCTGGGTTCGATCGGACCCCAGGGGTTCGGTGGAGGTCAAGAACCCCGACTTATGATTCGTGGTGACACCTTTCTTTATTATAATATAGGTATTATATTCTTGTCTCAACTGTATATTATGTCTATTTATTTATTCATCTTTCTGTACATAATATAAACAAATATATTGTACACTGGCGGGCTTATTGCTATTAGGCAATTTCTTCCAACCAACCAGATAACAAAGTATGACAAAATTGTGTAACAAAAAAAGAATAAGAGTAAAAGTAAACCTTCGTTTGTCGGCCTTCGTGGCTCAGATGGTTGGGTATCAGACTACTGATCCAAAGGTCCCGGGTTCGATTCCCGGTGGAACCACAGTTTTGAATTGTGTTTTCAGTCTGAATCTGTGAGACGATTAATATCGTTAGTCTCCAGAATGTGGCAACTTGTTATTGGGTGCGTGTTAAATTAATATTTGACATAGTACCTGTTAGTTGCCCGAGAAGCAATATTAAATAAATAAATAAAAACAAAGAAAATATATATAACACTAAGATACTATTAAACAAAAAATAATAATAATTCATAACAAAAAAAGGATAGGGTAGGGACAAGGAGAGGAAATTGGGATCAGGTGTTCAGGGATAAATATTCCTTCTTTAGTTTTTTCTTGAAAATATAAAGTGAGTTAGACAACACAATTTCCGGACTAAGGCTATTCCATAATCTTTCTGGTTGTACTTCGAACAAAGAGCTGAGAAATTATGGATAGGGATGGATAGAGTTGTACGTTCAGCAGATCAGAGTGGAAGTCCATGATTGGATAAATAAGTGAATTTGCTTTTGAGGTACTGTGGCAGGTTTTGATTCGAGAGAATGATGACAAAATGTGTATATTGCGCCCCTGGCGTATCCTGGACCAACAAAGAAGAAGGTAAGATGATATAATATGATCAAATTTTTTGAACCCAAAGATGAATCTGATACATATATTCTTGTGACGTTCAAGTTTATTGAGATGCACTACATTGGCATAATCAAACAATGGAAGAAGAAATGATTGAGCTAGAGTTATTTTACAACGGAATGGAAGAAATATTTAGTACTACTTAAATGCATTGTGTTATTTAGTACTACTAAATGCATTGTGTATGGCAAATTAAGCTTCATTACTGGCATAAGTTCTTTATTAATTTTATTTCCTACTAACATTCTGTTTTTATATTCTCATTGAATAACTATGTAGGTAGATAAACATATTTTTTTAACATATTTATGTAGGTACTTATATTTATTTATTTCATTTCAGTAAACTACAGCTTTGTAAATTTGTGGTTACATATTATATGGTGCTATTAAAATTAGTACAGGCCAATGATGTTTTCTTCTAATTAAAATAATAAAGTAGAAATAATATTTTGAATAACAATAATAAGAGAAAAATATGATTGATATAAAAAAAAACAATACAAAATAAGAATAAAATGAGGAAATAGAGGGATTATTGGTGTAAAGGAAAGAGCTTGTTTGAAGGAGTTAGGGAACTGGTTTTAAAATATCTTTATTTGTTTACGGTAAGTTTCTAAGGAGTCATGGAAAATGTCTGTGTGATTAAATTTTAGATTGTTGTCATGTTGAATTCTGTAAATATTCGAGTTATATCTGTAATTAGTATGGCAAGTAGGTAAGTAGATGAAATAAATTTTTCAAACGGGTGTGCCTGTTATAATAATATTATAGAACTAAACAATATTGCTTCACCACCATTTTTAACTCATGTTAGTTCGTCATGAGAGTAAATTTAAATCTAATGCTGTACAAATAGTTTTTTCTTTAAATTTAACATCAGACAATTTTAAAAATCGCTTATTTTGCGGCATTATATTTATATTTGTAAAGATTTTAGTTATTTTCGTTTTCCTCGCAAGTAAATCAATATGAAATACGCCACATTAACCTTGACGAAACGTCAAACAACTGTGATTTGTAGATTCGACCAGCCCTCTACCAGACGAAATTATTCCGTTGACATTGCCTTAAAATCACCTGCGGAATTCGCTCATACTACCACTTTTAAGATTTTAGTGATATTTGTGCGATATGGTATGGAAATTATATACCCGAAACGCTCGTACTACGACATTGTGATTAGTCAAACCGTTTCCGTTGGGGATATGGGAGAAATCTCACTGTATCTCGTACTACGCGCCATAGTAATATAAAAATGACGCTTTATGCTAAAAGGCGTTAACAATAACTGACGTGTTAAAATATCAATTTTCATCAATTTAAAGGCAGTTATCTCCGAAAGCCACCATTACTCGGGGTTCATATTACCCAATCGTTGTTACCTACGGTGGTATCATTATACTTTTGTTGTCCCTGGCTCTTGGTCTATAGCCGTCTACGTACATTCAAATTATCGACAATTACGATTATACAATATACCTATGTACCTTCCGCATTATACTCCGTTACAAAGGTAGCTAGAAATGTAGAAATTATTGCAGTGCTAGGCAGTATATGTTGCCCCCCCCCCAATAAATAAAATATCACAGATTATGGTTTGATGTGTTTTATACAAACAACACAAATTTCCGTCTAGGACGTGTGTTTTCTATGTGTATTCAGTTATAAGCATAGATTTATTTGCATTGCATAACTTAAAAGTTGCATGACCTGGTTTTATGTATCTAGAGGTCGATAGAGGAAGTTGACCCCGACAGTTAACCTACCTGGTACGAGAAACGATCTTATATTAAGTACAGGTACTAGATGGAAAATTCACTACTTCCTATTTTCCTGATACCTTTGAATATTTATTTATTTAAAGTAAAATCTTTGCATATTAAATGAATAAATTTGGATTACTGTAAACAAGACATGAAAAAGCTGTACACGATTCATATTCAAGTAGTGAAATATTATAAGTATATGTAGGTAGTTTGCTTGAAATACCGAGATTTCATTAATATCCTAGTAAAACGATGTCATTAATTAATTAACCCAAAAGTCAGTAAAATATATTATTTATTGTGTAATTGTATTCATATATAGATAAATTTGTTATATAAACGTACATACTTAAGAAAACATCGCGTTTGTAAGAAAAAAACTGTGATTAATCAAGGGTACAATTACAGACATTAACATAAATAAGCAATTAATTAAAATAAATCATTAAGAATTACTTTTCTGAGATATCTCGGTAATATTTTAGTATATACATAATTATATTTATTTAAAAGCCTGGACAACTAAACATACATGTGTTTGTTAGCACTTGTTTGGACATCTTCGTTTTTAATATAAATACACAATTTTACGATCGAGCACAACAGACGCTAAATAATTGTGTTTAAGAACAGTCTTTAATATTTTATATCTGAATATATTAAAGCGTTCTCCAGTCATAATTTTTCAGCTCTTCCTTTGAAGTACGTTCAGGAAGACTTTGGAATAATTTGAGTCTTGATATAGCTTCGTCATACTCGCTTTCCATTTTCAAGAAAAGACTAAAGCAGGGATATCTCTCTGAAAATACCTGATCCCTGTCCTTTTCCTTCCTTCCCTTTGCTACGTAATATTTATCCCTAAACACCCGATCTCGATTTCCTCTTCTTGTTCCTTCCCAATCCTTTTTTTTATGATATGATGTTTTTTTTATCTTGGTGTTATGTGTATTTGCTTTTTTCTTTGTAGCTTTCATTTTTTTCTTTCATTTTTTACTACAGTAAATTAACAGATTCCATTTTGAAAAAAAAGTCAAAAATATTAACGTGAGTAAATATCCTTATATCATAACGAAAATATTAAAAAAGATGATCAATAATGGAGAAGCATATTGTTTGTCAATAATATATCAAAAATAGTTTCAAATTACTTACCCAAGGATGTAAAGCCAGCATTGTATACTGATAATAACCTTGGAAAACAATTAATAAACAGTAAAGACAAAATCAAAAAAATGGATAACTCCGGGGTGTATGAATTGACTTGTGAGGACTGTTCCGCGATATAGGTATATCGGAAAAACGGGCCGTAAATTCGAGACTAGAGTAAAAGAGCATATCAGATGTTTAAAAAATGATAACTTCTCGGAATTCGCGGGACATTTAATACTAAATGACCACCAATTTAATATTCAATCAGGTACAAAAGTTCTACAAATTTATAAAGTAGGTTTACGCTTGGGTAATTTAGAGTCACTTGAAATAAAAAAGCAATTAATTCAAACAGAAATATTATAAATAATCAAGTAAATTTAACTTACAGCCCGCTTTTAAATATGTTTCCCCTCTCCATCAATCTTACCAATCAAAGCCATTCTACACAAGACCCGCCCCTGATGACCTCCCACCAATATTCAAATACATAGCCTTCTTTTAAGCACAAAGTCACATTCTGCGTTTAGTTGAAATTCTGCCTGAGGAGGGAACGGTTAGTTCCGAAATCGGTCGCATATACAATTCTCACGTGGTGTATACAAAGTTAAAAAAATTAGTTAATTTTTGTTAAAATGTAACACAAAGATAAAAATACGATATTTGATAATATTGTTACATAATTAATTGTTCATCATCCGCAAGGAACACATTTTCCAACAGTGTTCGTTGTTCCTATTTATGTTATATTGATTATCTGTTACATATGGATTATTGGGCACTGACAAGCCTTATCTCTCTAGTTATATACCAACCACATGTAGTTTATCCTACCAGATAATGTAGCCTCACTACATGTCATACTATATTAAACATTGTTATAATTTTATGTGCATTGAACTTTAAACACGATTTACATTAAAGCATTGAGCAATAGACACAAGAAAAAATAAATAAGATATATAAATATATTTAAGTTTATATTATATTTTTTGACACTTTAGAAAATGTTGAAACCAATGTTTTTTTGTAGATAATTTTATTTTATTTTATTTTATTTACATATTTCAGAACAGTATATTTCATAATGGTATACATAATAAAAATATTGAAATTTTACTATCTCACTAGGCAGAATGTCTGTTCTGAGGTAATGCCTACTCTAAAAGCATTTAGACAAAGGTTAAATATTGAGGGGTATATTATTAAGATTACAGCTTCTTTTCTTCCGATGGCTCTACAGCCCATATCAAGCCTTGGCCTCCATCAATCCTCGCCTCCAACTCCTCCTATCTCCTGCTGCTGTCCTCCAGTCTGCTACTTGCAGTAATTGTTCTGCATATTTTTTCACCTCATCCTCCCATCGCAGCCTGCCGGCCTTCCTTCTTCCACCTCAAGGATCCTCTTGGGTGCCCGCGACGACGGCATTCTCTGTACATGCCCAATGCCCAGCTCATCTCAGCTTGCTCAGTCTAGCATGTACAGAGAGCCTAGGAATCTTATAAATGCTGTATATTTCATCATTATACATTATTCTCCAAGCTTCCCCATCATTCACAGGTCTTAGTATTTTCCGTAGCACTCTCCTCTCAAATGTATCCAGCATCTCTGCGGATCTTGCTGTCATCATTAAGATTACATAACTAAGAAAATTTATTTATACTGGAATAATTTAGTTGTTCAATATATATATGTATGTGCAATATATAATTTAAATCTTTAGTTTTTGTGACCAAATTATTATTAATTATTTCTGTGTCGTAACATTGGCCTGAGTCAAACTGAAAACGCTGTTCTTTATCACCAAGATTTTTTTTATTGTATGGATTTTGACGTTTGTTGTCCGTTGGTGTTACTTTCTACAACAAACATCAAATCTTATATAAAAAAATAGCGCACGGCGATAACGAACAGCGTTTCCAATTTGACCCAGGGGCATTATTTCTTGATTTAGAGAGAAAGCCATAAATATTTTGAAATATTAAAAGAATAAAACGATTTATCGAATATCTTTTAGTAAAATTATGTATAGTAACAAGATAAAATTAGGAAAAGATAACCAGACAGCAGAAATACCCAGAAGGATCGGACTAGGTTGGGCAGCCTTTGGAAAACTTAAACATGTCCTAAAAAACAGAGATATTTTCCACATGTCTGAAAAGAAAAATTTTTGAAACATGTATTCTGCCTGTGCTTACGTATGGTCTGGAAACTATCACGCTAACTGCGAGGACCATACATAAGCTAAAATGCACTCAGAGATCCATGGAAAGGCAAATGATAGGCGTAAGTCTAAGAGACAAAATTAGAAATGAAGAAATCAGACGCCAGACAAAAGTTGTTGATGTCATGGATCGAGTTGCAAAACTTAAATGGCAATGGGCAGGTCATGTTGCCAGACAGGGTACGGACAGATGGGCACCCAGAATTCTAAATTGGAGACCATGGGATATGAAAAGGGGAATAGGCCGGCCCCAGAAAAGGTGGGCAGATGATATTGTCCCTGTCGCTGGAAGCGGATGGGTTCGAAAAGCCCAGAAAAAAGACGAGTGGAAGCTATTAGAAGAGGCCTACATCCAGCAGTGGAGAGATGGCTGAGAAAGAAGAAGAAGAAGAAGAACCTTGTGGAAATTCAATTAAAAGATATTTTTGTATTAAAAATTACAATATAATTAATTGTTTTCAAAAAATATCGAGTCATATTCAAATATGGCAGAATATTGCAGAATTAACGGACAAAATAATATTCAACACATAAAATGTTTTAACTATAATAATTTATAACTCCACGTGGAAAGGAGATGAAAAAGATTTGCCATTTTCAAACAATTCAAATTCTTCAAATATAAAGAATAAAATTCTAAAGACTTTTGTATACGATACCCACGCATACACTGCACATTACCAATATACGTCTCCCACCATACCCAACCCGCTTACACTCGTCAAAAAAATATGACGTTTGAACTATCGCGTCAGTCAGAATATATGTTACTGAAAATGGGTGGTTAACGTCCGAAAACGATTTATGGAAAAAAGTGAAAATATAAAGTGGAATTAAAAAAAAACAAAGTTTCATATTGTAATTTTAAGTCAAAACGAGTGAATTAGGGCCAACAATAAACTCTCCACAGTAATAGTAACTGTTCATTTTTTTCATTTTAAAAGGTTGACATGCATTTTTATGAAGTACATTTCTATTACATTTTTAAACAAATATAAGATTCTCAGAGGACAAAAGTTTTCACAATACACCATACACACAAAAACATTGTCACGAAACTCATAGTACCTACTTATGTATTTTCTATACGAAACCTGTTGAGAAATTTTAAGTAAAATTGCATTATTAGCAAGATGAGCATGTATGAGACAGTGTATCAATGTTGATAAGGCGATGTATGTGTCAAGATAGAAAAATGCGGTGTTCGGTTCTCACTGCCTACCCCTTGAGGAAGATAGAAGTGGTCTATAGAGACACATGCAATATCAATATAAAGTTTATCACTCAATTTTCCCTTACAGAAGCTATTTTACTTCTATTATATACATTTTTCATACAAATTGATATGGCAAACCATAGATTTTTTTCTTTAAATTTTGACACTCCTTGAATGCATTTTTGATAAGTGTAGTTTTTTGTATCAAAATTTCGAACAGTATAAAAATACCTTGATTTTCCAGACCGTGAGAGCATTTTGAAAATTTGGACAGATGAAATCATAGAGAAGATATTAACGGATATTTATGGACTTTACATGATACCAAAATGAAGTCAATAGGACTTATAGTTTGGGCTGCAGAAAGGACACAAAAAACAACGCAAATGATGAATTCATAGAAAAGAAATTAAAAGTTGTCTATGGAAAACTAATCAGCTCTAGGTCTATGCACTTAACACATATGATGTTAATATGAAGTCGATCGGACTTATATATAGTTTGGGCTGTAGAGAGGACACAATAAGGATAATCCGTACGGCGTACGCCATATATACAAACACATCACGACGAAACTCAGTGAGCACTCTCTAAAACTCTACACAATACCCGTTGAGAAATTGTAGTAAAAAAAATACGCTTAAAAATTGTGAAATCATGACTCTCCACTATTCCATAGTGTGGACATTAAAAAGTTTCGTGCAAATTTTGCGAATCATAATTTGGACTTTGATAGAAGTCTTCTTTTTGATGGTTACAATCCTAGGATCGGTTTGCACCAAGGAATCCATCTCTCCACATATCTGTGTTGTCCGCCAGCCTCTTTATATCGCGGTAGCTGCTACAGTGCACGTCACTGATCAGCTGGTCCATATAACTGTCTCTAGGTCATTCCTTTGGCGATAGATAACAAGCAGACCGGGATGCCTGATGAAAGGAGTAGATAAAAAAGATGATGAAGTAGGTACTGAGATAAATATAGTGGTTTGATTATTGGAATCGTTTTCAGGAGAAAATAATTTCTATTTATTATGGCGAGAACTTAAGGAAAGTCTACATAAAGATAACCTTTAGTCTTTGATGTGTCGCCAGTTAAATTATTTTTCGCCTTACTTTGTATAACGGGTTGTTATAATTAACACTTCACTGAAGTTAAATTAAAGTTTAAACAAACTTGCGTTAAAACAAAAGGAGAATCATAAGGGTGAAGCGGTTTTTATGGCGGCTTACACTAATAGAAGAAATTATATAATGATTAACTATCTTAACTTCGCGGTAGTAATTAATCTGGACACCAGTCCTTCTTCTCACTATGTTGTAACGATAAGTGTGCCCATTTAATAGGTTTATAAAAATAAGAAAATGAATGGGTACAACTTTGTCGATTGAATAATTATCTATAGTAATTAATTGAATAGCCGCACATCGAAATTTTAAGTTTCATCTTGTTTGTCTCAACAAAACAAAACGAAAATTTCCGAGCTGTGATAAATTTTCAGTCTTGTTTTGTTTGTATCAATACATCTAAACGAGAATTGCCGCACATCGAGAAATTTAAAGTATAATCGTGTTTTTCTCAACAAACCAAAACGAAAATTGCCGCGCAGTGAGAAAATTTCAGTTTTGTTGTGTTTGTAACAAATTAAAATTAATTGCCGCGCATCGAGAAAACTTCAGCCTTGTAATGTTTGTAATGCACGAATAATATATTTTTTAATAAGTAGGTACGTCCACGAAAGTTATCCTTAGATACTACACAGAAATTTCATGTTTACACATGCTCTGCTTCACATACTCTGCACTTGTGTCAATCTTATCATAACCTACGTACGACCATTTAATAGGATATTGACAATATATAAAATTTGTAAGATATACTTTCTTGTATGCCATTGTCAATGTCTGTAAGTGTCTACAATAAAATAAAACACAGTAAAATAAATTCATATATCAGTAATTATTTCTTCTAATATAATGTATAAATATCAATAATTATTTCTTCTAATATAATGTAATGTTATTTTAGTAATGGTTCAGATGGTTCACTGTTGTTTAAATTCGAATTAATTATCAACATTTAGTAGATTTCTAGTATTTTACTCTATTGAATTATACATGTAACCGTTTATTTCGGAATGTCTAAAGTTTCATTTTTATAACACGTTACTCATCTACAAACATAAAACAAATTAGCAAACTCTAGTCACGCGAAGTTCACAATTTGTAACATTAGGGTCTCTAAGGAATCGTATTCGTATAAACATATTAATTGATATTTAAAAATTAATCAGCAAATAGCGACACGCTACTTATATCATAATTATGACTACATAAAATTCAACAAACAAGAATTTTTACATAATATATTAGGTAGGTATTTTTTCCTCCTTTGTGTAGTTCTTGAGATCTCTTCATGTCGCTGAGTTGATAGTCCTGTGATTTGGACGCCTAACTCTCATGCCATTGTTTTGGAAGTCTTCTTCCGTTTGGGTTCCCCTGAAGAACGATACGTAGAAGTCTATTATACTGCATGGAACCGGAATCAGTTGTACCTACTACTACTTCTTCTTCTACTACTACTGATTCTACTACTGCTACTGCTACTGCTACTATTACTACTTCTACTGCCACTACTACTACTATTACTACTAGTACTTCTACTACCACTGCACAGAAACTAAAAACTGAGTGATTCGACGCAGTCAATGGACTAGTGAATCATTCACGGGTCGCAACGAAAAGCATACCACCTACACACTGATTTAGCAAAAAATATTATATTAAAATAAAGTTGTATTGCCTTTGGTATTCCATTATTATAAATAAGTTTCTATTATTATAAATTTGTCATTTTCTTTAGTGTTTTATTGTTGTAAAATTGCCATTACCTTTGGAATTCTATTAAAATAATATTGTCTTTACCTTTGGTATTCTATTATAATAAAATTGTCTACATTATTTAGTCATACACTACATAGATATTTATTTCTTTCTGCTTTATGTACCTGTCTTGGGTCTCGTCGTAAAGGTTTCCGTTACTCTGTTGTCCACACCCAGATATTTAAGTTCCATTACCTTCTGCATTATTTTGTTGTCCATTAGTAATTTTCATCTCACAAGATTTTTCGACATCATCAGACTCTTTGTTTTATCTGTAGATATAAGCATGTCATGTTGTAGATATGTTTGATGGCGTTTGAATAACATTCTCTGAAGTTCATCGTCAGACACTGCGAGAAGTACTAAATCGTCCGCGTATTACTGATCCATCTATTCCTCAATAACCAAAGTCCAAGTCGACATTATTTTCAATTAGCTTGACCATTATAAGACTGGACAAAAATGGAGTCTTATCTTACTGCAATCGGAGTGGGGTTAGCATATCAGTTCGATATTTTCTTTTATTCATGTATGGCTATTGGTGTTTGACCTCCGCAGAATCTTTATTATTACAAAGGTGAATAGCATAGATACAGATTTATTTATTCAAAATGAACCTTTACTTTTTTCATACCGACTTTCGACATATCAAAATCCTATATTTTTCCTGTCAGCTTTTCGTCTCGAAGGTTTTTATTTTTGAGAATCGCAAGAAACCGGAAGAGCCCAACGTTAAACATAAATTATCAATAACGTAAGAAGGAAACTCATCAATATGAAATCTTTCCTCCGACTGGAGTTCCGGACGTGGGTTCTCCGTTATACAACATTATAATATATACATATTTTTTGAGGAGTGAAAGCAATTTACGGAACAATTTTACACGCGGTTAGCGAATTGATGGATACAATCTGTTTGAAAGTCGAAATGGGGTGGAGATGGTATAAACAAATAAAGGGATTGTTGAGGTATTTAAAAGGAATATTAGGGTAGAGATATATTTTGTAATCTGATCCATCAATTAATATTACACCCTGCGTTATCTTGTTCAAAAAAGCTTAAAACGAACACGATATTTTTAGTCAAAATTTGGAACGAATCAAATAATTTAAATTAAAACTATGAAAAAATTATATTTAATTTTACGTTCTACTTAAATTTTTCGCAAACGCGACTCCCATTCACCGGTATCGCTCTATGATGAGCATCGTCAGAATGGTGAACAATAATGATGAAGATCATCCATATATTGATTCACAAAGAGGATAACAACAATATATATGGAAGGGGGCATTTCTAAGAAAAAATTAAATACCCGAAAGACATTAAGGTAAATATGTATGCAGGTATAATAAAAATGAAGTGACAGTGTCTTATATTGAAAAAAAATAAAATAATAATTTAAAACTTATGAAAAAAAATATATCCAATCTTGTTTTCTCTTTTATTAAACGTATGTATTTTAATCAGTTTAATTTCGATATATTTGCTTATAAATTATGCCTGACAAGCCATATAATTTAATAAGTAAAATAATAGAACCGATGCTCATGCGCATAAGATGAGAGATGAGAGTATTAGGTAGTATGAAGTTTAATAAATATACAACTGTTTAAACCCAAACGTATTTAAACCAATTTAAAATACTTTTCCCTTAGAAGGGCTGTTATAATTAAAAGTTGCCTAATCAAAACGAAATATAAAGCTATTGAAATAAAATAAATTTACTATTTTAAATTCAGACTGTTGTTCAATGAGGTATCGAAATATCGATTTTAATTTTGAATACGAAACACCTGTTAATGACATGTACCTACTACGTACGAAATATTTCTTCCAGAATCTTCTTAAACCGTTGAAGTGAAAATAATTAAATCAAGGTTGCATCAATTAAACCCGCTTGATACACGCGGTTTCCCGCTTTTCTTTGGACCCTTCCTTTTGAAGTGTTATGAAATAGAATGATATTTTATCGAAATATCAGCAATATCATATTTTATTCCATCAAATTCCTTAGCTGTCATTTATTTGTATTGTGGCATGGCATAAAAAAATCTGTCTCTTTAAAAAATGTTTTTAAAGTGCTCGTATGTTTATAATATTCCGTTATAAAATTTAATTTCTAACCTTCCGTAAAGTTAATAAGTGCCAACATAATCTTCTTGTAGTAGTGTGTCAGTTCTCCCAGACGTTGGCCATCACTTGGGCAAGTGCCTCTGTATTTCGGGCAGTCTGGAGAAGCACACTGATAGTCTGGCAACCTGTCCGGACTATATAAATAAATTTTTGAAATTAGTAAATAAATAAACAATTGCTTAGTTAAAATTATGACAAACGAAACATAATACATACGAAAAAACATACGAAAATGTCAAAACTATGACAAAAATCTTTTATGTTAAATATTTTCCAAGTTAATCTTTTAACACATTTTAAATAATTTTATTTTTATTAATTAAATTTTAATTTACTTAACATGTCTTTTGGTACTGGAATTTTTCAAACGATTTTTAACTAACTCCCTGCCCAGTTAACAGCTATGAAATGCATGTTGAAATATAATAAAAGCACTTCGGAATAAACTATCTCATCTCATCTCATTTCATTTCATTTCATCTCATTTCATCTCTTTTCATCTCATTTCATCTCATTTCATTTTCACAGACTTAACAGTTTACATTATAAATTTAAAATAGGTATATTATATTATAATAGGTAATTTATAAACCTTTCAAAGTTTTTTTTTTCAATAATTTAAACTAAGCAAGTCATATCTTAACAATTGCAAGATTTTTTTAAACACAAATTAGTCCATTAAAACACAAAAAAGTAGAAGTTAAGAAAAGTAGGTAATATGTATTTAGCAGGTTACTTTAATACTAACCGACCAGTCAATAATATAATATTATGTTCTCTACAAATAGTTTATACAGAGTTCAACGCCTATGTAGCTAATTAATAATATTGTTACAAGAATTTACCGAAGTAATGATCGATAATAATGTGTTAAATATGTGTCAGAACATAAAAATCTTTAGTAAATTTTTTTGTACCTACTGAAAAATTTGTATTAAAATATATAAATTCTTATAAATATTTAATCTAACTATTAGTTTAATTCTAAAAATATAATAAAGGCAATTTTTTTACATGATTTTTCCTATCAAAATAATCCTTTAATGAGGCACTTTATTTATAAAAAAAATTATAAACATTGGAATGGTCAAAAAAACTAAGATTTTTTTTCCTTTTCCATGAAACCAATTAGATACGTGTGAAATATATATTCAGCTTGGCAGATTTCTTACCCTCGTAAGTTTTCCCAACAATATACTGAGTATATTTTCTGAAATCATTCGTTTTCATTAGTACTCACGACAAGAAACGTTCCTCTTCAGTACCTATATGAGATTTCACTGCTCTTGTTATAAAACCTGTATTGTTACTTTTGTCTTTTCTTTTTATGAAAGTGCATTTTTTATGAAACGTTATATATTTTAATAAATCTCTTATATGTCTGGCTAATGAGTATTTATTTATTCTGTCTTCCGAACGAATTATTCGTTCTTCTTCATAATTTCCACCTTATAGGTAAAATTCTCTTAGATACAGCTATCGTAAAACGACTTGATCCCCTCTGTGGGTGCGCAGATCGCAAATATTATTATGTGTCTTTTGCTTGGTTGATATAAGTGCAAACCGCCCCCTCCAAGGCAAAAAAAATCATTTTTTATAAAATAAATTAGATACTTTGGAAAATATTTCTTAACCTTTTAATTATATTGTATAATGTATTCTACAATAGATAATAAGCATACCCCATATTATTAGTGTCCATCCGAAGGTCAGATTTTGGCCGAAGCCGATTGTTCGGCCTTAGCCGTAACCTTAGGCCGAAGCCGAAGCCGAAGGTTTGATTTTACTAAAAAAATCGATTAAAATAATAAATAATCTGCTTTCGTGACTTAGTTGGTTAGATATCTAATTACTGAGCCAAGGGTCCTGGGTCGTTTGATTTTACTAAAAAAAATCGATTAAAATAATGAATAATCGGCTTTCGTGACTCAGTTGGTATGATGGACTACTGAGCCAAGGGTCCTGGGTTCGATTCCCAGTGGAGACACAGTTTTTATTTGTGTTTTCACCCTGGATCTATGAGATGATAAATATCACGAGCCTGTAGAATGTGGCAACTTGTTATTGGGTGCGTGTTAAATTAATATTTGACATAATACCTACCTGTTAGTTGCTCGAGAAGCAATATAAAATAAAATAACCATATACAACGTTTTTTCTATCGGATGCATACGGTACTATGTTATCTGTTATCTTTCTCTGAATCTAGTTGGTTGGAAGAAATTGTCTAGTAGCAATAAGCTCACCAGATAACAATATAAATTTTTATCAAAATAACATCCATATTAAAATAATTAAAAATCGTTACGACAATTTACTAGTAGCGAGTTAAATTGAGCTTTCAAAATTTATTTACATAGGATTTAAGAGAATTTCTTCCAAAGTATTTTACGACCGAAGTACATATCTAATTGGTACTTTAATGTGAATAAGTACATACATTGTTTTAAAAACAACAAAAAATACTCACGTTTAATGTTTAACTCACACTTTTTTCTAATTCAAACAAACACAGTGCACAAACACAAATTATTTATAATGATTAATTATCACGTGCGTTCAGAACTACTCTTGTTTTGTTTCTGTCGACAGTCGGCACGCGACATTGGGGCCATTGGGCCGGCCGAACCTATACACCCGCTACACATGTCATGTTCGCACATGTTTTTACAAGTTTTAACTGTTTTTAGAGGCTGACGAAAAGCTTCGGCTTCGGCCGAAAATTCGGGTTATTTTTGGCCGAAGCTGAAGGTGTTTTTTTTTGGCCGAAGGTGGCCGAAGCCGAAGCCGAAGCTTCGGTCGGACACTACATATTATGACATTTATCTATAAGACGTAGAGAAATATATTATTTTCAATCAAAGAACACAAAAATATATCGAAAATAATGCCTTGAAATTTTCATAAATTTTCAGGTTTAGTACAAAATAAACTTAAAACCTTTATATTCCATTCAACGCTATTACGAAATTATTTTTATAAAAAATCGTGTTCAACCATTGGTATTTTAGTAAATTAAAAGTAAAGTATTTACTACCGAAAAAGGTTTAAAAATTATTAAAATCCTTACGTGAGTTTTTCATAGATGGAGTATTTTTTCTAATATTTTTCCTTCGAAGTGATGTATAAAATTATTCGTAAGTAAACAAAAATATTGAATGGTTTAAATAATCGCGTTGGTATTATAAATGTTTCAAAATAAATTATAAACAAACAGATTTTCTTTGACTGAATATTACGCAAAATAAAATTGTGACTACCACCCTCTATGGATATTTTCTCGTACTTCAAATAGTGTAGAAACACACCAATTTTCCTTCTGTGTTGCACTGTACGTGTAAACGTAGGTACTAAATAAAACTTCTGGCTAATTCCGCTAGATGCCATTACTGCTTTCTAAGTCAAATAATTATATTTTATCACTTAAATGTTTGTGTAAATTTGTAATCTTACAAAAAAGGGTCTCATTTATAAATTTTCACTGTATTATCATTGAAATATTAACGAGACAATATACAAAAAAATAAATAATTATGTTTTCAAAACACATTTGTAGGTATACATTGCCCCTGAGTCAAATCGATAACGTTTAACGATATCGCCAAACGCTATTTTTTTTGTATGGGATTTGAAGTTTGTTGTTTGTTATTGTAGAAAAAAATTCAAACAAACAAACAAACGTCTACATTATAATTCTATGCAAACGTCAAATCCCATACAAAAAAAAATAGCGTTTGGCGATATCGTTAAGCGTTTTCAATTTGACTCAGGGGAATTATACATATGTAGCTTCGATTTCGTCTAGGTTCTATTGTTTTGTACTACGTGCATTTTGTTTTATTATGTGCAACCATAGAATTTGTGCAACTAACTCACACATTGGCTTTCGAAATGGATCAAGTATTAATTGTTTTTTGTATTTTTTATTTTCAGGTTCGTAAACAACCATTCAACTCTTAAGATTCAAATATTTTACAGAGGTAAGTGTTTATTTTATTTGAAGTAACTTCATATATTATGTACCTACCTATCTACACATTTTCAAATATTTATTTGAATTTTGACATCTGCTCAGTTTCTTACTGCAATATCTTTATTAAAATTCATCTACCTACATCAATTGAAGGATCATAGAAATAATTTATATATTTTACATGTTATACTTATTAATTCGTCGGCAATATGAAACGAAATGGAACGAATATGTATTTGTACCTACTCTTGAAAGTTATCTGATAAGTGTATCTATAATATTACCTATAAAAATTTAAAACTGATATACTGACTATTTAATGATGTTGTCATATGTACTGATTGTTCACTCTTTTAAAGTGTTCCAACGTTTTTATTGCGTGCATATTCAAATGTGGTATACCTAGTCGAATTGATTATCCGTTTTTTTTTGCTTTGGCAAGCAGTAAGTCTGGCAACCCCATTGAAAATACCTATTTAAAGAACTTTAATTCGATCAGTTTTTATATGCTATTACGTAGTTAGTACATCAGACACACCATATATTATAGTCTAACACTTGGATAATTCGTTGAGTGATATATTTATTCAGCTCCACACATCAAACCAAACACAATTTGCAATATATCAAGATAGATACTAGCTAACGGAATGTAATTTTGTGTGTATACTTACCCTAGAAAGGAAAATTTATAGGTACAATCGGTTATATAAAACAATTATTAATTTTTAAGTATCAGATCAAAATATACATTACCTGATCTATATTCACAAAAAACGAGAAAATGAACAATCTCGATGTTTTTAATAAAAATATGTTTGTAGATATATTATTCTAGAAATAACAAACTACACCAATATGTTGATTGTGAAATAAAATCTCGCTAACAACCATATAACTCTCAATTTCAATATAAGGAAATGCTTAGGTAAAAGTTAGATGTATTACATAAAACAAAATTTACACATTTAAAACTATAATGAGCACGAAGTTTTCCATAGACTAAAAATAATACTCATTCAAACGCGATAGAACTCGATGAAACGAAGAATCGATGAAAATACATAATAAGAATAGTTTGCGTAAATTTATGAAACATATAAAGCAACGGTATTTAATACGTACTTTACTTACAGAGTTACTGCTATAGTAATAATAAAAATCACGATAGGTAAAACAACCAAAAATCTTTATTACCTCATATTTATTTATAGAAAATACATCATAACAATTAACTTTAAGGAAAAAAAAACATGCCAATCAATTTACCTTCGATTTTTTCTTCTATGACTATAGATGAGTTAAAAATGTTGTGGCAGTGATTTAATAAAAATATATTTTACATACTTAGGTACCTGTATGATTCCAACTCTCATTGCAACTCGAACTGTATTTTATAGTACATGTTTGTACACCATTGATAAAAACCTATTGTGTTTCGTTACACGTACAAAAGTCATTACATATCATCTGGGTAAAGTTAATATAGGTACTCTAGCAAAGCAAATATTTCTATCCGTTTATAAATTACCCCAAATGGGGTAAAAATGTTTATTTTGGGGTAATAAGGAAATTTTTTTAGTTTGCTTTTTCATAAACGTGTTACTATTATTACAAACATAAAATCAATTCAGGTGATTAAGTTTCTAAAAATACTAATGAAGCAACATAATTTCTCCAAGAACTGAAAATTAAACCCGAAAATCTGAATATTTGTTTGATCCAATTTGAGAATTTTATTTTGTTTGTCTATTACATACTTACTATTTTCATATAACTTTTTTTTTATTTTCCGTGTAAATTAATTCAATAAATAATGTTTATTTAAATAAACATTGATTGTATTATTTTCAAAATGGGGGGAAGAGATCATATCGACTTACGCAAAAATATTTTTGGGTAATGGTTAAAAAAGTTCCCCGACCGCTGGACTTTAGCTGGTAGTGGTATCAAATAATATTTGATCAATAAAATATCACTGGTTTGTGATTTCTTGAAAGAAATCGAATTTTATCGGCAAGACGTTTGATTAATATTAAATTCATTTTAAATAATAATATATTCTAGATGGATATATACAATATATTCATTTTATTCGAATATTGAAATAAATCACCCAAAAAATATAAACCTATCTTGCATTCTTTGTCTTCTTGTAGATGTCCATCTTGACAAGTCATTTTTGCCTCCCGACAAAACTCTTCTAAAAGCTACTGACCTATGACTCTCCAAGGGCTGAAGCTATCGAGAGACTAGTTACTCTTAATAACTAGTATCTCCAATGAGAGAAGGGCATACAAAAGAAAAGACTGATATTGTTTTAAGACTCACAAGAGAACACATTGTGAAAGTCTAATAAAACCAATAGCAAATCGATTCGTGGTAGTGATACAGACGAGGTACTGCTAGAACTATCTGTACCATGTTTTTCATCCACGACGATGCCTACTTACATATATATATACATATTGTACTAACTAATTGCCATCCGGCAAATTTTCAACCATCATTTTGATTCGGACTAGTTAAATATTATGGAATCGAATGTATATATATGTGAGAGTAATGTATATGTGAGATTATTTTCGATGAATGATTTCAAAAGTTTATCGTCAATTCAGTGGAAATTCGTATTTCCTGAACATAATCCTGTAGGTAAATATGATTTAATAAAACCCTATGATTAATTTGCTCAATATGAATATCGTCACGACAGTGGTTCAAAGAAAATACATGTCACTATTTCGGGTCGCCCGTCGTTAAAAAATGGAGGTACCTACCCCTGATGGTCGCCAACCTTCGCAGAGGAGATGGCACGTGAAGAAAAAGATGGATGTTAAAATTCTCAATAGTTAAACCTGTACTGTTACGACGTAGGTATATTTCCTGTAAATATTTAGGAAACCCATTAGATGATCTTGTCGTAAAAGCCAGTAAAAGGTAAACATTTTTATCCTCGATAGACGATAATCCCCATGGAATAAAATTTGTACACTATTTCGTAAACATCAGTAATTCCACGAAAACTTTTTAAAATAAATAAATTAAAATGCTTCACCATTTACTTTGTAATATACTTTAAGCATGTCCACCAACGAACGATATTCAGTCTTCATTAAATATTGGTACTTGATATAATAAGCACAAATTTATTAATTTATTATTATTTGCAAAATGGCGAAAATATAAAAAAATAAACAAATAAATGGAGAGATAATTGAAAACTTGTTATTTGAATCTTCTTCTTCTTCTTCGTCAGCTAGGACTATGTCCTGTAATTCTCGGCACCTGCTCCTGGGAGGAGGACGTCCAGCTGTCCCTCCATCGTTTGGGCGGTCTTCCTGGAGGTCTGCTACCTATAGGATGTTCATCAGCTGATATCCTCACTACTCGGTCTGAGCTTGCTCTCCCCACGTGATCTCTCTAGAAACGTCTTCTTGTTCTACCCCATCGCTCAACATCACAAATTTTCCTTATTTCGGAGCTCCTCATTCAATCTCGGAGGGTTACTCCTGCGATGGGCCGTAGAGTCTTCATCTCCGTGGTTCTAAGGAGACTTTTTGTGCGGGTGGTGTCAGCTCTTGTCTCATTTGAATCGTACCATTGAAAATACATGTCATATTTAAATCGTAATATTCAAATATACACGGAAAAAAAAATTCAAAAAATTTCTTCAGTCAAGAATATTTTTTCATATATAACGAAAATAATATTCTCTCAAATTAAGATTTTTTTGTTTTATCTCAAAACAGTATTTTCTTAATTCAAATAAATTTGTTTGAATTAAGATAATATTGTTTTGAGATAAAACAAAAAATCTTAATTTGAGAGAATATTATTTTCGTTATATATGAAAAAATATTCTTGACTGAAGAAAACTTTTTTTTCTGTGCAGGTATTCCTATCATAGAAATTGTTGATTTGTTCCAATACTTAGGCTCAGTTGTAACTAGCAATATTGAAATAAAACGGAGAATCACAGTGCTACTTTGGAATCCTTAAGCATCGTAAATCTTGTTTGCTGACAAGATGCACATAAATAGTAATAATAATTCAAAACTTTTATTGTGATAAACAACGTGACGGACTTATTGCCCTCAGACAATTTCTACCAGTCAACCTCCATTGTGAATTCAATCAGTTACAGGAATAATTAACAAGAGAACAGAAATAAAAAAAAAATAATAAATTATAAATACAAAATAAAATAAAAATACACCAGGTGGAGACACTGTGTTTATCGGATGGGGAATAAGAGAGGAGAAAGGATAGAGGGATATAGGGAAAAAACGTGAATTTGTGGTTATGTGAATAAAAAGTGTGACTTGAGTCAGTTTTGTATGCTATCAAGCTAGGGGCATCTCTGAAACTCTCCGGCAAAAGATACTACATCCGAGCTGCATGTATTGTGAACGAGTAAGTATAAGTAGATGTGTGGTGTATTTGTATTGTAAGTGTGCTATTATGTTGGGACCGTAAGTTAAGACCATGTGAGGATAAGTGGACGAATTTCTCTTTGAGGTACGTAAGTGTAAGAGGGTTATTAAAGATTTGGTAGAGCAGGGAAAGAACATGGGAATCTCTTCGGTGACGGATCTTTAACCAGTTCAGTCGTTGCCTGCTCTTAGACACGTGGTCGAACTTCCTGAGTCCAAACACATATCGAATATAGACATTTTATAAAAGTTAGGAAGGCAACGTCACCATAGTCAAGTAATGGTAGCATGAGTTGTTGAGTTAGAGTGATTTTAGTCTTAACTGGTAAATAGTATTTAAGTCGATTAAGTCCATTAAAAGTTAGAAAGATCCGTTGGCTTACTCCCTGTATATGACCCGACCATGAAAGATTACAATTCGTGATCAGACCAAGGTTTCTGAACTCTGGAGAAAATGGTATGATAACATCGTCAAGGAGCACCTCAGGCATGGGTGAAAACTGTGTGGTGTATAATTACTGTTGACCAAAACTTGTGTATGGAGCTAGGCGCTCGGTCCTGAGTAAACGAGACGAAAATGTTCTACTCCGGGCCTGTCGTGAAAATAGAACATGGAGGATTAGATATAAACATGAGATGGTTGTCGCATGAGATGGTTGGGACATCTCCAGAGCATAGAGAAGAACCAAGTCCCGAAGAATATTCTCAACACACGACTAGATGTAAGGCGAAACGTGGGAAGACCCAAATTAAGGTGGATGGATGGTGTAGAAATGAACCTGAAAACAATCAGTGTAACTTATTGGAATGTGTTGGCGAAGGGACGAGTGGAATGGCGTAAAGCTCATGAGGAGGTCAAGGTTCACGATAGGCTTAAGCGCCATAGGTGATGATGATGAGTTGATTTAAAATACATAGTTATAGAATTTATTCAAATATTTTTTATAGAGGTAGGTATAGAAACGCATTCAAACCAGTAGGGCAAACCCCGTTCCATGGTAATCCATGTCATGGGGGTAACACACGCTATAAACAAAAGGATTATGTATTTAAAATTTAAAAAATCAAAATATCTTAATGAAGAATTTTCATTCCGCCGTTTCACCGAACATGCCCGCTAGGTTAAATTTCAATCTATATGATCAGGTTTATAACAAATTAAAAATATTTTTATATCTACCTACTTTAAAAATTATATGAAAAATATAAATTATTTTTATTTATAAACACAAAATCCCAAGAGAACACTTTGTGAATTTTGTTAATAATTTAAAAACAAGGAATGCTATTCTATTATTTATTCACTTCATTCGTTTCGCTAAAAAAACCCCTGCAGAAATATTTTTGTAAATCTCTGCTGAAAATTTCAAATATATTCATTACTAAAAGCTTTGTGAGAGTGGATTCAATGAAATGTTTTGCAATTACTATTCTCTTTAACTTTTTTGACTTTGTAAATAAAATTATTATGCAACTGCTTTATTTGATACTACACACATATTTGAAAGATATTGTATTAAAAATTAAAAAAGTAATTTTAGCGATGAGCGAGACCAGTTTTGGCATTGGTCGTGAATTTTATGCAAAACGAATACCAGCGATGCAAGATCAAACCTTTCACAGAAAATAATAAGACTATCGCGGTTTCACAAAGTGTAAATTCCTTTTATTGTATTCAAAATAGTCACAAACGTATTAACCAAAGGTACTAACCAAATCGATCCCTTCTATGATTTTTAATTATTGATATCCGATACAATAAGTTTCCGATGATTTTTGAGAACTTCCATCAAATTTTGATTTCGTATTATTTAATTAACTTAACAATTCGAATATTTTGTTGTTACATATAAGCAAACATTGGATTTTTTGCCCCTAGGGAGTAAATGATATTTTATAACAATTTTTTAATATCTCAATAGAGACGACATTTATTTATTTATTTATTTATTTAATATACAGAGACACCAACAGAACACTGAACAACACAAACAAAAAAAAACATGAAACAAAAAATAGAATCTCCAGTGCTCCAATAACAGGTATCTCCCGCATGGCTATTGTGCATAGTTAGGTATGTACAATCAACGTCTCCTGACCATTAATATTATAAAAAAGACATTACTTTGCACAGTTAAAAGAAAAGTTTAAAATACACATATACATATATGTAGGAAAACAGAAAGAAAACAAATGTTGAACTAATAAAATAAAACATAAAAAAAGAAGGAACAATTGAACCGAGACAAAAAAAAACAAATAGATTTTACCCAGCATATTTTAAATTGTCACAACGTCGTTACATTAAATTGTCACAACGATTCAGACGCAACGTCTGAATCTACCAATACAATGACACTCCGACACGGCAGAGTGTCACTGTATTGGCAGGTACAAACGCGAGTGCAATGTAACGACAGTCAATAAATAACGTCGCGGACAAAATCGCGAACTCGGCAACATGCCCGTCTAACTAGAATATTTTTAGTAAGACTTATAAGTTAATATGTTGTCGAATTTGCTGGTTTATATGTCGTACTATACACGTGTTAGTATTTTTTTATTTTTAAAACTATAAAAACTAAATAAGAACAAAACATACAATCAAGATACCAAATTATCCTAATACAAAATACAATATACAAAAGTGGGGAGAAATGCGCAATACAAATCAACACCCACAGAGCCACACAACATCAAGGTGTCCCTATCACTAGGTTTCCTCGAATCAAACGTTTGAAAGTGGACACCGGATTATGAAACACATCAAGATCCGATACAACCCTTGACAAACTATTATATGAGCTCATCATTCGGCTTATAGGACAAAACTGTCCCACATTGGTTCTATACCTTTTCAGACGAAACACTTCGCTGCATCTTAATCTATTATTTGCATGAAAGTTTAACAATTCTATGTCAGATGTGTCCAAGTGACCTCGAATCAGCTTACGAAGATACATTAATTCGGCCACACTCCGCCTAACTGACAAACTAACCATATTAAAAAGCGAAAGGCGCTCCTGGTATTCCAACCGGCCACTATGACCCGCTCTAAAAGAAAGAACCCTAGTAAAATATTTCTGAACACGTTCTATTTTGTCTCTATGAGACACATAGTAGGGGGACCATATGAACGATTGGTATTCGAGTAAACTTCGTACCAGAGAATAATATAACCTTATTAAACTATTCGGATCTTTAAACGGTTTTGTTATCCTAAATAAGAAACCCATAGTTCTGTACGATTTATCCGTAATATGATCGTAATGGTCCCTAAACGAGAGTTCAGAATCAAGTATCACCCCGAGGTCTTTGACAGAGCTTAATTTCCTCAGGTCGACGCTGTCTATATTATATGTGAATTCTATCTTTTTCCTATTTCGGGTGAAGCTTATTGAGTGGCACTTGTCGGTGTTTAGGCGCATATTATTTTTAAAACACCAATCAGACAATTTGTCAAGATCATTTTGAAGTTTCATACAATCGCTGATGCAGCTCACAGGTGTGTATATTTTTAGATCGTCAGCATACATCATTGAAGTATTAGAGGGAGAACCGGGAAATCAAGGCACTTCAGGGCTTCCGACCTGTCATGGACTGTTTTACGTGATCACTTTATGCGCTTGCACAACAGCTTGATAAAAAGGCATAATTGATGAACTTTGAGCATGCACTTCAAGTGATCACGTCACGGTATGACAGGTTGTAAGCCCTGTAGGTACCTTAATTCTCCGATTCTTCCTCCAATATTCCAAACTCGCCTTTATTGAGATATTAAAAAATTATCATTAAAATATACTTTACAAACCTACAATTAAATCTGTGTCAGGCATTTCGATACTATTCATCAAGTTCCAAGAATCATTTGTTACATACACAGGTTTAACTTGATAATCCTTAACGAGATACAAAGGTACATACCTACATATAATTCTTATCTGTGGTTAAAAGCAGGTCTAAGATAGATAAATGCTAAATGTGGGTTGAAACAAGAACAAATTACCCACATAATGACCAAGGAGACGAACATTTTCTCACCCATACCTACCATTTATGACTTATAATATTAAGTACCTACCTATCTTGAACTCATGCCGTTAGGGAAATGTATATGAAGGGTCAAAGGAAAATTATTCCACTGGGCAACTTCGAAGAAAACAATCTTTAAGGTTTCATAACCAATGTTTGAGGAAATCGAAAGATACTGAAGTCGATGACTTTTTTGGTATCTGCTAAATATTTTGTATAAACCCATCTAAAATTTTAATAAAACATGTCTTCTCGTATCCAAAGATATTTATATCAAAATACATTTTTCAATTCATTATATTATACCTACCAACCTAGTCGTTTGAAAGTCTTACGAGTCGTACTTCCAAAAGGAAAACTTTAGAACCCGGTTGTAAACGGACGAAAATCATCAGTGTGATAAAGTAAATCAAACTTATTTTATACATTTCTAGAGATTATGTGCCAAAAATAAACAGTATAATTCCCTTTCTATTATCACAAGTTTTTATTATAAAACAGAACGCTCGCACTGATGTTATAATTTATACTCGTAACAAAAATTCATGTTAAGAGTAACCAAATTATACTGACAACTCATCTATTGGTTGCTCAAACCAAATGATGGGTAGGGACATACAGCCAAACCGACAGTAATAATGGCTTGAATATATTGACTGATAACAAAAGTTTGGTTAAAATATCGGTAACCAGACTGTTAATTTGTCCATATAGGTGTAAACGAAAGATTCCACTTTGATTTTATTTCTTAAATTTCTTAAAACCAAACTATACATGTTCAGATGGGTGGAGGCAGAGTGGTTAGTGCTGGGTAATCAAGTTGTCGCGAAATCGAATCCTGTCATGTCCTCCCATAGCACAAGCATTAATGTCTATTTTATGATTCTTATGAGGATACAAAAAATATAAATTTATGCTGCTGAAGTAAAACATTCCTTGTAGAAGGAAAATCACAAGCAATATATACTGCTTGCAGCTATGAAATAATAAAATCACCTTTTAAAGAGGGTGACTGCTGCCAACGTATCTTTTTTATCAATTTGAATTTGCATCATTACTACAAAACGAATCATTTTGAAAACAATAACCAAGTTAGCTTGGATATAAATAAAGAAATATATACCTACCTTAACTTTTTAATTATGTTCTGTATATATTCTTGTAGGAAAATAATAAGCATACCCCGATTTTTGACATTTATCTTAAATCTCTAAAAAAACTATAAGGTATAGAGCATTACATTTTTTTTAAATTAAAGAAGATCATATTTTTCTAGATATTTTTCTCTTCTTTAATTTAAAAAAAAATGTTGAACTACGCCATATATTTTATTTAAAATATAAGATAAACGTTGAAAATCGGGGTATGCCATTATTTTTCTACAAGAATTTATACAGAACATTATCAAAAAGTAGACATATTTTTCTTTTTCATTACCCAAACTATATAAATTATTTTTTTCAAAACGATTTGATAATAAATAATGATGGTATATCAAATTGATAAATAGGTACCTTGGCAGCAGTCCCCCCCTTAATTATAATTCTAAGTATATTTCCCTGAATTTCAAATATACTTTTCCCTTCTTTGTAAACTCCTCACGACTTTTAATTGCTCATTTCCATTTCGGTTGCTAAGGTAAACATTTCAACATTATTATCGCATAAGGACGTCATGTTTTGACATGTGATCAACATGAACATACCTTAAAAGACGCATTATTAATTATTAAGTCACGTTGCGATACTTCTAACTAGAATAGGTATCATCAAAATGAATTACATCATCTTGATATTGATGTTAAAGGTGTGATAATATTTAACATTTATGTAGGTATATGTGCGCACCCACACTAAATTATACCTTTTTGCTGTCTTATTTTGATATTAGGTACATACATACCTCACGCCATGTTCCTCGCGGGGCAGGCAAAGAGAACCGAACGCCACATTTTTTCCGTTTATCTCAGAAACCATAAAAGCATTGGCTACCGCTGAAAATTTGTATAAATATAGAAAAATATAATACCTAAAACTTGTCTTTATGAAAAATGTTCCTGGGTTTCTCAAACGTTTTGATTAGAATAAACATTTTTATGACGTATATTTGTGTTTACTATAAATAAATATACATTATAGCAGTAAACCTGTAACAATTTTTGAAAAATTTAACTATGTAACGACATCGTTTCATACAATTTGTATGACAGAATACACAATTTCTACGGGGACTGTAGTTTGATACACCTATTTGGGGTAGGAAAAAAGCACTGAATTCCACACTATTCTATCCTAACATACATGTATTGTATAGAATAACAAAAAAATAATATATTCAATAATTTGGACTATAGGTTTTATAGTTTGTTACTATTTTTATTTTTGACATATATGGATTTTTATGTATTCTTACACTATATACATACTATCGTTATCGACAGTTGGATGTCATGTGATACATGCAACTAGTTATATGAAAATATAGGAATTTATATTTAAGTGTGGGTATGTAGGTACCTACCCATATTTCGAATAAATCAATATATTAGCATATTAATGGAATATCAAAATGATATTTGACTATACATTATCAAACAAAATGTCATATTCCCAATTCCCACATATAATAACAAAGGATAATACATATGCAATATTATACAGTTGCTATCATATGCAATTGAAATAATTCGCTACTTCCACCACCATCCACTCTGCATATGGGGACTGTAAACGGCCCTTTCACATAACGCTAAGTGAGCGACAAGAAAAAAAAATGCATAGCACGAAAAAAAGCTCATGGAGCCCTCTAGATTAGCAATTAATAAGAAAATAACTTGCGGACTGTCGGCGACTTCAGATATAGGTACCTATATATAGGTACCTATAGGGCATCAGATAAATAAGTAATCTAATAAGTTATCTATAAAATAGGTAAATCGTGTTCCTCCTCCTTGCCTGAGGATAGCGGTTACACTCAAACACCCGCCAAACCGTCTGCCTCCATGTATTAGGACGATCACGGGCAGATCGAAGGGTTCCAGTGATAAAAGGGTTCTCTAGTAAACTTGACGAGGTCGCCCCATCAAGTCGGTGAGTGACCTCTGGGTCTTATACCCTCCACAACTCCCATTACGAAATAAAATAGCTAAATATAATGCTAATAATGTATAAAATTGTATGTGTATATATAAAATATATATCAAAGTTTATACGAAACATGTATGTATACGTAGTATAATTATAATATCATTAGGGTGTCCCTTATTTTTCAAACGCATAGGCCCTTATTTTATTCATTTGGTCCAAATGTACTTGGAAATAACTGTTTAGTCAATTTAGAGCGCTGAAACCCGTGCCGACATGCGATACAAATAATATATTATGTTCATAGAAGTTGTATGAGCGGTATGAGCAACGCATCTACGTATTTGAAATCAAAAAACATTGATATACAATGTATACAGTTGGACACATAAAAAGTATACTTACTGATTAAGCACGGTAAACAAATTTTAATTTCAATTTAATTATTAATTTTAACACAAATGAAAACATCTTTTGGTCAAAATTTTTTTCATTTATTGCTCCTCGACTCAACAACAGTTTACCTTCCTCTCATCACAAAAAAATATTCAAAATAAATATTACAAAAATTCATCATAAATTATGGGAGAACAGAACTAACACAAATACTTAGTATTCAACAATAACTACTAAAATAATTCAAAATTAAAATTATTAACAACATTTGTAACTATGCCGTATTGTGTTTGCGATGCTCTTTGAGTAACACATAAAAATATTTCATTTGATTTGGGAACCATGTGATTCATATAAATTACACCGACATAGTTAACTAGTCTCTTACTATAGCTCTGAAATAAAAATCACGTCAGAGATTGGATTTATGACAGGGATCCCATATGTTTGTTGAGGTAATGATTGTGAGTGCAGAAAGTTACAATTGTGTACCTATACCTACCTATTCAGTGTGGAACGGGAACAATCACCTGGTTCATAATTGCATATGATTGTCAATAAAAATTATAAACTACTAGCCCTGGAACAGGATTTCCTAGTTGGGCAGCAGTAATCTAATTATTGTTGTCATTATAAACATGGTGTGATAAAAGGTAAATAAATAAATTCATTGTCTTAATACATTTTACACCAGATATATTTCACACAACATTAATAATAACAATAAAAATATGAAGTAATACCATCACGTCCTTATCTATTTAGGCAGAGATAAATATATACTAGACATTCCTATATTTTTTTGGAATTTTTACATTCCGATTATTACATTTTCATTGCCTTCCCATAAAGTATTTTTTGAAATAATATTTCAAAATCCAAATCTTTCTTCACAGCTACTCTTTTTAATTCGTCAAATCGTTATTTTAAAATACCTTAATCGATAATGTCCTGAACTTAAAACAAAAAGACAAAGCACAAATTTCAATAGCAACTGTATTATAAACCTACGTAGGTAACATTTAATTAAGGTATAGGGTCAAGAAACATGGTACAATGACTGTATTGTTATAGTCAATAGGGGTTTAATTTGATATCAATGAATTTGAGATTATCTTTTGAAAAGTTCTGAAGAGCCTCGGGGTTATTTTGAATATTAATTCATCTAATGTAACAACCAAAACGAACACATTTAGTGTAAATTATACTTGAAAACTAATTTTCGAAAGTGAAGCAATTCCGTTTTTTTTCGATTCTAGTACTAAAAAGAAATATGTGACTGTTTTTTTATTGTTGTACTAGCTGAGAAGCATCGCTTCGCTCAGCTTCTAAGCTAGGGCTTTCAGCCAACTTTTTACCTTTGCGCGGTAAATGGCCGCCTTCGGCGGTTCATGCAACGAAATGAAGCGAAGCTTTTATGGTAGGTACTTCAAAAATATATTCGGTGCAGTATTTATCGACAACACTTTTCCTCCCAATGTTGCCACCCAATGGTGTCCTCATATAGATCGGAGCTCCTCGTTGCTGTCCGTGGGCCTCTTCAAGGTCCCATTTTGTGATCTCGAAGAAAAATTAAGCTTTTAAGGTTTTCTGTCATAGATATGGTGCCTTACTTTTAGAAGATTCCCGTTAAATTAATTATTTCCAGAGATCTTGGTCACTTCTCTGATGGTCTGCATGTAGGGGGATCTGAGGTCATAGACAGTCCACGGGTGTGAATTTTCTGTTCGCACTCGTTGATTGTTTCTTTTTGCACTATGGTGCCGAGATTGCTAATCTAGAGGGCTCCATGAGCTACTTTTCGTGCTATGCATTTTTTTTTGTCGTTCACTTAGCGTTCTGTGAAGGGGCCGTTTACAGTCCCCATAGGCAGAGCGGGTGGTGGTGGGAGTAGCGAACACTTTTCCTCAACACCTAGTGGACCCCACAAAGTGCGGGCTTCCAGTCCATTACCAATGTTGTTTTTGCGGCTTCTCCGCATGGACAAATGGCCCCAGCCACACTCACCGCCTCTAAGTCCACGAAGACTTGGCCCCGTCAACCTGAGCACCCGCGAGGAAGAACGAACGCTTGCCCTTTACCGTGAGTGCCGTGGGAAGATAAATTTATTACTCTGGATGCTGCAATTTATCGACCTGCATCTTCGCTTTGTGTCTCATGGGTATATTATGATGAGTAACAGTACTCTATTCTCCATCATCAAAATGTAGTTATTTACCTTATTTTGGTTATAGACATATAATACCTAATTATATTTTAGTTAAAATTTAAACTTTAAAAAATAAATTTGTAGGCCGGTACCTACTTATGTTTTGAAAATCAGTAAGTAATGTTATTTTATTATTCTTCGACATATAGTTAAGATAAATAATATCAATTTATTCAATTGTTTTTAAATAAGTATTTTGTTTATTTATGTTAGTCCAATTGATTCAAACTTTAGGTTGCCCATATAGAACGATTGTGGTTTTAAAGTTGTGACGTGCACAGCATACATTATTTTATAATCAATAGTTGTTGATAATAATATTTCATTTTGATGACCTTTTTATTATTTCTATTCGATATTATTCTCACCGGAGGAAAACTTATATTTTTGAACGCATTGCGGCGCTTTTGTGATGTCATTTGAATAATACTCCATAATTAAGTAATAATTGAATTTCAATACCTGACACGAAAGTAGAAGGTATTTAAATATTCTGTAATCTTATATTTTTTTTAACTGTATTCCTATTTTACAAAATTTCGTAGGAAAAAAGTTATTTTTTGCAAAAATGATTTTATATTGTTTCCATAAGTTTGAAAATTTGCCGATAGATGTCGAAAACCCACCATTTATGTTTCTTTATATAATTTTTTCGTATATTTTTAAAAAAAAAATAAGCGTTTCCACAAAAAAATAATATTTTTCCCGTAATATGTATAATATTGTCTATCTTTAAACAAAAAATCAATATAATTGGCGTTGTAGGCCACTTGTAAAGAATCACCTATTTTGACAGCTAAATCGGTGAAACAATGCAAGTAAAGCAAATCATACCCACAATGCAAAAGGAAACGATTCTTCCATGTAAATTGTTTTCTCTCCCTATGTAGGATTTCATTATTTCGTGCCTTTTGAGCTCTAGCTTTGACGGGAACCAACACATCTTTACGTTGGCATTATAATCACCGTAAAGGTATATTCACATAAATCAATTTTGGCGACTCAGCGAGTAAAGCAAAAAAGCATTCTTTAATTCTAATTATATAACATTTAAACATACTTTATTTTGAAAATACAAAAAAAAAACATATCACCTCGCGAGGTTTTATATTATAAGTTTTTTGCTCTACTGTAAATTTGACGATTTTTACATAGGAAGATTTCAAGGGCAGGCAGACTGACATGAATATAGCCGTGCACAAACATTCGCAAATCCAGAACGACAATCTTACGAGGTCTACTTTATTTATATGCAGATGCAGATGCAGATATGCAGATGCAGATGCAGATAATTTAATAAAACTATATAATTTAGCATTCAAAAATCTTTCACTGCGATAGGTACTGCTAACAACTAATATATTTGAATCCATTTTAATCGACAAAAATACTGTGATTTTGACGAAATCATTATTATTTATTTCATACAAAACTGATGTGCGAACACCTGATGCAAGGCCGATGCCAAAAATAACAAATAACTTTTAAAATAGTAAAAAGTAAACAGTATAGACTCGAAAGTAGTATCAAGAAAAATAAATACTTCTTCGTACAAAAATAAACGCATAAAACTTTTAAACAATGGCAAATGTTTCAAGTGATTTATTTTGTGTATATATTTTGGGTTGATAACATTGTAGGTATTTACAAAAATTTTACTCACGTAAATTTTAATAATGACCTCTCTTAAAATACTCTTTTAAAGTTTTTAAAGTAACTTCACATATGTCCGAGTGGATTTTTTTAAATCGTATTTTAACTAACTTCTCGACCAGTTAGAAATATATTTTTAAAATTTGTGTATTACCGATGAATGATAAAAGTGGTTTCAACTTGTTTCATTTCATATTCTGATAAAATCGAACAATTTTGAATTTCATACAAAGTAAAACAATTGCATTAAACCAGGAGTATTTTCATGAATTTCTTTCGAAAATATTATTTGAACGCGAAAATACTTTGAAAAGATTTTATGTTATATTTGAAACTAGCTTTTATGTCCCGCCGTTGGCCAAGAATGTAAATTAGTGAAGGAATAAGCAATCCTTTATATACCTACATAATATTGTCACACATAATTTTTTTTAACCGTAGTATGAAAAGTAGTTTGAAATTTAATTGAGTTTAAGCGGTGTAAAATCTTAAAGTGATGGCCACAATCCATTTGCTTTTATATATAAGCACATACAATTTCTGCACGCATGGACTATGGGAAATGATTTTAAATATGACTTATTATAAAAAGACAACGTCGTAAAGAGTTTGGATTTGGCCACAACCCCTATTTTTATATATTGTCATCGAACGCAAATAATGTGTTTTAAATATTTAGTAATTTTGGATGATGGGAAATGGTTTAAAAATTGATTAAACAAAAGTACTGAAAATATTCTAGTGTTGGTCCCATCCCATTCGTTTTTATATTTTTTGTCAAGTGTGCATATAGTTTATTATCGTTTTGCACAATAAAACTGATAGACTTAAAACTGACACATAAGTCTACATTACAGAAGAAGAAGACTTAAGCTATGTTAAATAGTTTTTAATATGAATTTAAACGTTGTGAAGATCCAGCAATGGCCACAACCCCGATTTTTTATATATTGTCATCAAAATGAAATGTGTAGTTATTGAAAATTAAGCAATATATGATGATATAATAAATGGTGTAAATTTGATTGAACAAAAGTAATGAGAATATTCTAGTGTTGGTCACATCCCATTCGTTTTTATGTATTTTCATCAAGTATGCATGTTGTTTATAATATTTCGTTACAATAGACTATTAGACATAAAACTAATCCAAAAGACTAAATAAAAAAAGAAGTAGAAGTATAAAACTATAACAAATAGTTTGTAATAAAAACTGACCCAATGGTCTACATAGAAGATGAAATAGAAGAATTACACATTAGGAAATGTATTATATAAAAAATTGACCAAAATGTCTTCATAAAAGAAGAAGAAGATGAATTGAACTATAGGAAATATTTTATATAAAATTCACCCAACATCTACATAAAATAAGAAAACGAAGAATTAGACTAAAGGATAGTTGGTTTAAAAATAGTTTGTTTAAAAACTAACCAAAAGGTCTACATAAAGGAAGAAGAAGACGAATTAGACTATAGGAAATAGTTTGTATAAAAACTCACCCAAGGTCTACATAAATTAAGAAAAAGAAAAATTAGACTATAGGAAATAGTTTATTTATGAACTGTCCCAAATGACTTCACAAAAGAAGAGGAAGAAGATTTAAACCCCAAGAAATAGTTTGTAGAAAAAATCACCCAAAGGTCTACATAGAAAAAAGAAGAATTTCACTATAGGAAATAGTTTGTAGGTATATTGAATGTGTATTGTAATAAACCTAAAATAGTTTAATCCAACTGTCGATTTGTTCAGGAGAACTTTGTTCTCTTAACATATCGACAATGTATCAAGCCAGAATACGCGAGAATTGTATGGAGAGGTCTACTTTTTTCATGGATTTTCCAACTTTGAAGTCAAAAAACACCAACTTAGAGGCTTCGCAGCATATATGTTCCATACACGGATTTACTCAGAATTCGGAGTAGAACATTTCGTGTGTCTGTGTGTGTGTGTGTCTGTGTGTCTGTGTGTGTGTCTGTGTGTCTGTGTGTGTGTGTCTGTGTGTCCGTCCCCCCCTTATAACTTTTGATCCGCTCAATTTACAGAGCCTAAAATTTCAGAATATATAAACAGTTACAGGCCTACAAAACTTTTATACTCGGAATTTTGAATTTTTGTTTCAGTCAGGGGTTATCAACTTTTGAATTTTTATTTTATTTTTCCATATATCTCAGAAACCATAAACGGTAGAACGCTGAAAATTGGTACAAACATAGACAAATACAAAATCTCAAATTAGTTTTTTCAAAAAAATTCCAGGGTTTCTCAAACATTTTTTATTAAGAAAAATATTTTTTTATGATAAATTTATGAGTTTAACTGCCTATATTTCCAAAACTTTTACAATTATCGAAAAAAGCCGAAACACCCCAACTAGATAATTTAATTTTCTATAAAAAATATTAACATTGTAGAAGAAGATCTCAATTTTTTTTTAAAAATTGAATTTAGTGACGACATCGCTTCATACATTTTGTATGGCAGTCGCCTATACACAATATGTAAGAAGACTTAATAGTTTGTTACTTCATCTCCAAACATACATACATACCATCATGCAATTTACATATTCTGGGTAGGAAAAAGGATCTTCTTCCATACTATCCTATCTTGACATACATACCTACATATGTTGTATAGAAAACAAAATATCTGAAAATATTCAATAATTTGTATCTATGGGTTTATAGTTTGGTACATATTCTTCAACTATACATACTATCGCTATCGACAGTTGGATCTCATGTGTTACATGCAACTAGTTTTTATAAGATGTAATGAAACAAACAATATTGGCCTCAAATAAACGTAATCCAACTGTCGATTTGTTCAGGAGAACTTTGTTCTCTTAACATATCGACAATGTATCAAGCCAGAATACGCGAGAATTGTATGGAGAGGTCTACTTTTTTCACGGCTTTTCCAACTTTGAAGTCAAAAAACACCAACTTAGAGGCTTCGCAGCATATATGTTCCATACACGGATTTACTCAGAATTCGGAGTAGAACATTTCGTGTGTCTGTGTGTGTGTGTGTCTGTGTGTCTGTGTGTGTGTCTGTGTGTCTGTGTGTGTGTGTGTCTGTGTGTCCGTCCCCCCCTTATAACTTTTGATCCGCTCAACTTACAGAGCCTAAAATTTCAGAATATATAAACAGTTACAGGCCTACAAAACTTTTATACTCGGAATTTTGAATTTTTGTTTCAGTCAGGGGTTATCAACTTTTGAATTTTTATTTTATTTTTCCATATATCTCAGAAACCATAAACGCTAGAACGCTGAAAATTGGTACAAACATAGGAAAATACAAAATCTCAAATTAGTTTTTTCAAAAAAATTCCAGGGTTTCTCAAACATTTTTTATTAAGAAAAATATTTTTTTTATGATAAATTTATGAGTTTAACTGCCTATATTTCCAAAACTTTTACAATTATCGAAAAAAGCCGAAACACCCCAACTAGATAATTTAATTTTCTATAAAAAATATTAACATTGTAGTAGAAGATCTCAATTTTTTTTTAACAATTTTTTTTAAAATTGAATTTAGTGACGACATCGCTTCATACATTTTGTATGGCAGTCGCCTATACACAATATGTAAGAAGACTTAATAGTTTGATACGTCATCTCCAAACATACATACATACCATCATGCTATTTGCATATTCTGGGTAGGAAAAAGGATCTTCCTCCATACTATCCTATCTTGACATACATACCTACATATGTTGTATAGAAAACAAAATATCTGAAAATATTCAATAATAATATGTATCTATGGGTTTATAGTTTGGTACATATTCTTCAACTATACATACTATCGCTATCGACAGTTGGATCTCATGTGTTACATGCAACTAGTAATTTTCCAACTGTCGATTTGTTCAGGAGAACTTTGTTCTCTTAACATATCGACAATGTATCAAGCCAGAATACGCGAGAATTGTATGGAGAGGTCTACTTTTTTCACGGCTTTTCCAACTTTGAAGTCAAAAAACACCAACTTAGAGGCTTCGCAGCATATATGTTCCATACACGGATTTACTCAGAATTCGGAGTAGAACATTTCGTGTGTCTGTGTGTGTGTGTGTGTCTGTGTGTGTGTCTGTGTGTGTGTCTGTGTGTCCGTCCCCCCCTTATAACTTTTGATCCGCTCAATTTACAGAGCCTAAAATTTCAGAATATATAAACAGTTACAGGCCTACAAAGCTTTTATACTCGGAATTTTGAATTTTTGTTTCAGTCAGGGGTTATGAACTTTTGAATTTTTATTTTATTTTTCCATATATCTCAGAAACCATAAACGCTAGAACGCTGAAAATTGGTACAAACATAGACAAATACAAAATCTCAAATGAGTTTTTTCAAAAAAATTCCAGGGTTTCTCAAACATTTTTTATTAAGAAAAATATTTTTTTTATGATAAATTTATGAGTTTAACTGCCTATATTTCCAAAACTTTTACAATTATCAAAAAAAGCCGAAACACCCCAACTAGATAATTTAATTTTCAATAAAAAATATTAACATTGTTGTAGAAGATCTCAATTTTTTTTTAACAATTTTTTTAAAAATTGAATTTAGTGACGACATCGCTTCATACATTTTGTATGGCAGTCGCCTATACACAATATGTAAGAAGACTTAATAGTTTGATACTTCATCTCCAAACATACATACATACCATCATGCTATTTGCATATTCTGGGTAGGAAAAAAGGAACTTCCTCCAAACTATCCTATCTTGACATACATACCTACATAATATATGTTGTATAGAAAACAAAATATCTGAAAATATTCAATAATTTTTATTTATGGGTTTATAGTTTGGTACATATTCTTCAACTATACATACTATCGCTATCGACAGTTGGATCTCATGTGTTACATGCAACTAGTTTAGTTTCTTTAAATAGAATTAATCCAACTGTCGATTTGTTCAGGAGAACTTTGTTCTCTTAACATATCGACAATGTATCAAGCCAGAATACGCGAGAATTGTATGGAGAGGTCTACTTTTTTCATGGCTTTTCCAACTTTGAAGTCAAAAAACACCAACTTAGAGGCTTCGCAGCATATATGTTTCATACACGGATTTACTCAGAATTCGGAGTAGAACATTTCGTGTGTCTGTGTGTGTGTGTGTCTGTGTGTCTGTGTGTGTGTCTGTGTGTCTGTGTGTGTGTGTGTCTGTGTGTCCGTCCCCCCCTTATAACTTTTGATCCACTCAATTTACAGAGCCTAAAATTTCAGAATATATAAACAGTTACAGGCCTACAAAACTTTTATACTCGGAATTTTGAATTTTTGTTTCAGTCAGGGGTTATCAACTTTTGAATTTTTATTTTATTTTTCCATATATCTCAGAAACCATAAACGCTAGAACGCTGAAAATTGGTACAAACATAGACAAATACAAAATCTCAAATGAGTTTTTTCAAAAAAATTCCAGGGTTTCTCAAACATTTTTTATTAAGAAAAATATTTTTTTTATGATAAATTTATGAGTTTAACTGCCTATATTTCCAAAACTTTTACAATTATCTAAAAAAGCCGAAACACCCCAACTAGATAATTTAATTTTCTATAAAAAATATTAACATTGTAGTAGAAGATCTCAATTTTTTTTTAACAATTTTTTTAAAAATTGAATTTAGTGACGACATCGCTTCATACATTTTGTATGGCAGTCGCCTATACACAATATGTAAGAAGACTTAATAGTTTGTTACTTCATCTCCAAACATACATACATACCATCATGCAATTTGCATATTCTGGGTAGGAAAAAGGATCTTCCTCCATACTATCCTATCTTGACATACATACCTACATATGTTGTATAGAAAACAAAATATCTGAAAATATTCAATAATTTGTATCTATGGGTTTATAGTTTGGTACATATTCTTCAACTATACATACTATCGCTATCGACAGTTGGATCTCATGTGTTACATGCAACTAGTTTTATGTAGACCATTGGAATAGTTTTCCAACTGTCGATTTGTTCAGGAGAACTTTGTTCTCTTAACATATCGACAATGTATCAAGCCAGAATACGCGAGAATTGTATGGAGAGGTCTACTTTTTTCACGGCTTTTCCAACTTTGAAGTCAAAAAACACCAACTTAGAGGCTTCGCAGCATATATGTTCCATACACGGATTTACTCAGAATTCGGAGTAGAACATTTCGTGTGTCTGTGTGTGTGTGTGTCTGTGTGTCTGTGTGTGTGTCTGTGTGTCTGTGTGTGTGTGTGTCTGTGTGTCCGTCCCCCCCTTATAACTTTTGATCCGCTCAATTTACAGAGCCTAAAATTTCAGAATATATAAACAGTTACAGGCCTACAAAACTTTTATACTCGGAATTTTAAATTTTTGTTTCAGTCAGGGGTTATCAACTTTTGAATTTTTATTTTATTTTTCCATATATCTCAGAAACCATAAACGCTAGAACGCTGAAAATTGGTACAAACATAGACAAATACAAAATCTCAAATGAGTTTTTTCAAAAAAATTCCAGGGTTTCTCAAACATTTTTTATTAAGAAAAATATTTTTTTTATGATAAATTTATGAGTTTAACTGCCTATATTTCCAAAACTTTTACAATTATCGAAAAAAGCCGAAACACCCCAACTAGATAATTTAATTTTCTATAAAAAATATTAACATTGTAGCAGAAGATCTCAATTTTTTTTTAACAATTTTTTTAAAAATTGAATTTAGTGACGACATCGCTTCATACATTTTGTATGGCAGTCGCCTATACACAATATGTAAGAAGACTTAATAGTTTGATATTTCATCTCCAAACATACATACATACCATCATGCTATTTGCATATTCTGGGTAGGAAAAAGGATCTTCCTCCATACTATCCTATCTTGACATACATACCTACATATGTTCTATAAAAAACAAAATATCTGAAAATATTCAATAATTTGTATCTATGGGTTTATAGTTTGGTACATATTCTTCAACTATACATACTATCGCTATCGACAGTTGGATCTCATGTGTTACATGCAACTAGTTAAGTTGACCTTGTCCAACTGTCGATTTGTTCAGGAGAACTTTGTTCTCTTAACATATCGACAATGTATCAAGCCAGAATACGCGAGAATTGTATGGAGAGGTCTACTTTTTTCACGGCTTTTCCAACTTTGAAGTCAAAAAACACCAACTTAGAGGCTTCGCAGCATATATGTTCCATACACGGATTTACTCAGAATTCGGAGTAGAACATTTCGTGTGTCTGTGTGTGTGTCTGTGTGTGTGTGTGTCTGTGTGTCCGTCCCCCCCTTATAACTTTTGATCCGCTCAATTTACAGAGCCTAAAATTTCAGAATATATAAACAGTTACAGGCCTACAAAACTTTTATACTCGGAATTTTGAATTTTTGTTTCAGTCAGGGGTTATCAACTTTTGAATTTTTATTTTATTTTTCCATATATCTCAGAAACCATAAATGGTAGAACGCTGAAAATTGGTACAAACATAGACAAATACAAAATCTCAAATTAGTTTTTTCAAAAAAATTCCAGGGTTTCTCAAACATTTTTTATTAAGAAAAATATTTTTTTTATGATAAATTTATGAGTTTAACTGCCTATATTTCCAAAACTTTTACAATTATCGAAAAAAGCCGAAACACCCCAACTAGATAATTTAATTTTCTATAAAAAATATTAACATTGTAGTAGAAGATCTCAATTTTTTTTAAACAATTTTTTTAAAAATTGAATTTAGTAACGACATCGCTTCATACATTTTGTATGGCAGTCGCCTATACACAATATGTAAGAAGACTTAATAGTTTGTTACTTCATCTCCAAACATACATACATACCATCATGCAATTTGCATATTCTGGGTAGGAAAAAGGATCTTCTTCCATACTATCCTATCTTGACATACATACCTACATATGTTGTATAGAAAACAAAATATCTGAAAATATTCAATAATTTGTATCTATGGGTTTATAGTTTGGTACATATTCTTCAACTATACATACTATCGCTATCGACAGTTGGATCTCATGTGTTACATGCAACTAGTTTATCCAACTGTCGATTTGTTCAGGAGAACTTTGTTCTCTTAACATATCGACAATGTATCAAGCCAGAATACGCGAGAATTGTATGGAGAGGTCTACTTTTTTCACGGCATTTCCAACTTTGAAGTCAAAAAACACCAACTTAGAGGCTTCGCAGCATATATGTTCCATACACGGATTTACTCAGAATTCGGAGTAGAACATTTCGTGTGTCTGTGTGTGTGTGTCTGTGTGTCTGTGTGTCCGTCCCCCCCTTATAACTTTTGATCCGCTCAATTTACAGAACCTAAAATTTCAGAATATATAAACAGTTACAGGCCTACAAAACTTTTATACTCGGAATTTTGAATTTTTGTTTCAGTCAGGGGTTATCAACTTTTGAATTTTTATTTTATTTTTCCATATATCTCAGAAACCATAAACGGTAGAACGCTGAAAATTGGTACAAACATAGACAAATACAAAATCTCAAATAAGTTTTTTCAAAAAAATTCCAGGGTTTCTCAAACATTTTTTATTAAGAAAAATATTTTTTTTATGATAAATTTATGAGTTTAACTGCCTATATTTCCAAAACTTTTACAATTATCGAAAAAAGCCGAAACACCCCAACTAGATAATTTAATTTTCTATAAAAAATATTAACATTGTAGTAGAAGATCTCAATTTTTTTTTAACAATTTTTTTAAAAATTGAATTTAGTGACGACATCGCTTCATACATTTTGTATGGCAGTCGCCTATACACAATATGTAAGAAGACTTAATAGTTTGATACTTCATCTCCAAACATACATACATACCATCATGCTATTTACATATTCTGGGTAGGAAAAAGGATCTTCCTCCATACTATCCTATCTTGACATACATACCTACATATGTTGTATAGAAAACAAAATATCTGAAAATATTCAATAATTTGTATCTATGGGTTTATAGTTTGGTACATATTCTTCAACTATACATACTATCGCTATCGACAGTTGGATCTCATGTGTTACATGCAACTAGTCATATACAAAATCAGTATATTATTGGTTTTTAAGTAGTAAGTATTAGGTATGTAGGTACCTACCTACAATGATGTTCTAAATTAATTCGAATTCGATTTATAACAAATTTTATTTGAATATCAGAATGTGTCCGTTACCATAGTAACCATGTTCCAACATGTGAAAAATATCAAATGTTATGGAGATATTTTTTGAATATGTAGGTACCTACATTGGTTTGTTCGATGCCATAAAAATGAAAATTTTCAGAAAAATCAAATATTTTTAACAAATTATGCAATTTTATTACTCCTATATCCTTGCTAATAATTAACAGACTTTTACAATATATGTCTTAAAACTTGCTGTAATGTCTTGTGTTTCATTTTATTATTTCATAATCACATTTATTTCAAATGTATATTATTTTAAAGAACATATTCATTCGGTAGGAAAATTAAATATCGTATGAAAAGATATTAAAATGGCGGGGTTATATGTACATTTGTACAAAACGCTTACTTTAAAAATAAGTTAAACATTATAATTAGACAAAATATTCACCATGTTTTTCACTTAAAAGCTAAGTTATACTTGAAAATATATTTTTTTCGTGTAAATACGTACGTCTAACTTTTAAACCAACAGATATTTGCGTGCAAAATGTACACTTTTTTGACAGATATGACTTGGAAAATTTTGTATGAAAAAAATAATTATTGAAATATCATTAAAATTCAGCATTTTAATCGCATTATTTTTAGCGTGACACTGCATCAGGTATACTGGTACACGTTCGCACATAAATTAGATTTTTAGATGCTCATGGTTTTTCAAAAGGCGTGAGACAAACACACACACACACACACACACACACACACTAACATATTGATTGCTTTATTACTTTAGATGTATGATTAATTACGTTCGCACTTAAAACTTACTTCTTACATAGTATGAAAACATTGCATTTGGTGTTCTACCAAAGTGAAGCCTTTTCCAACTGTCGATTTGTTCAGGAGAACTTTGTTCTCTTAACATATCGACAATGTATCAAGCCAGAATACGCGAGAATTGTATGGAGAGGTCTACTTTTTTCACGGCTTTTCCATCTTTGAAGTCAAAAAACACCAACTTAGAGGCTTCGCAGCATATATGTTCCATACACGGATTTACTCAGAATTCGGAGTAGAACATTTCGTGTGTCTGTGTGTGTGTGTGTCTGTGTGTCTGTGTGTCTGTGTGTGTGTCCGTCCCCCCCTTATAACTTTTGATCCGCTCAATTTACAGAGCCTAAAATTTCAGAATATATAAACAGTTACAGGCCTACAAAACTTTTATACTCGGAATTTTGAATTTTTGTTTCAGTCAGGGGTTATCAACTTGTGAATTTTTATTTTATTTTTCCATATATCTCAGAAACCATAAATGCTAGAACGCTGAAAATTGGTACAAACATAGACAAATACAAAATCTCAAATTAGTTTTTTCAAAAAAATTCCAGGGTTTCTCAAACATTTTTTATTAAGAAAAATATTTTTTTTATGATAAATTTATGAGTTTAACTGCCTATATTTCCAAAACTTTTACAATTATTGAAAAAAGCCGAAACACCCCAACTAGATAATTTAATTTTCTGTAAAAAATATTAACATTGTAGTAGAAGATCTCAATTTTTTTTTAACAAATTTTTTAAAAATTGAATTTAGTGACGACATCGCTTCATACATTTTGTATGGCAGTCGCCTATACACAATATGTAAGAAGACTTAATAGTTTGATACTTCATCTCCAAACATACATACATACATACCATCATGCTATTTGCATATTCTGGGTAAGAAAAAGGATCTTCCTCCATACTATCCTATCTTGACATACATACCTACATATGTTGTATAGAAAACAAAATATCTGAAAATATTCAATAATTTGTATCTATGGGTTTATAGTTTGGTACATATTCTTCAACTATACATACTATCGCTATCGACAGTTGGATCTCATGTGTTACATGCAACTAGTTTAAGTTTAACCATTACTTTCAATATTATAAGTTGGTAATCTGATTTCTCTCCAGTAAACGGATTATTTCTTCTCTATGTTTTAATCTCTCATATCGTACTTTCTGGATTAATTCAATAGTATTATTTATGAATACCTGGCCATGGTTTAAGTAATATTTTATACCAACAAGAATCCATTTGTCTAACATTTAGTTTTTACAAGTAGGTATATGAGAAAACTCGTTTCAAAATATATATGTATGTTAGAATTTATAAACGACCACACCCAGTAATTGGTGTCCATTACAATCAATAATGCATCAACCATGTAGGTACTAAATATATTATATATGTTGGTATATACTATATAGTTAGGTATCAATCTATCATAATACATCCCTATATGAAAAGCTATATTCTGCTTTATTTATTTATTTAATTTCAATTTACGGTTTGATAACCTTTTACACATACAAGTATACATAATATATTAAAAACAACAGAATTTTAAAAAAAAAACAAATAAAAACAAACAAATATACAAAACGAAAATAAAAAATGAATAACAATATAAAAAAGGTGAAAACATGTAAAAATATGTAAAAAATAATGAAAAACATTTAAAAAAAAAAAAAATATGTAAAAAATAATGAAAAACATTTAAAAAAAAAAATATATGTAAAAAAAAAACATGCGAGAAACATTCAAAAATATGTAAAAAAATAAACAAAAAACATGTAAAAATATGTAAAAAAAATAAACAAAATACATGTAAAAAATAATGAAAATCATGTAACAAATATGTAAAAAATATGTAAAAAATAAACAAAAAGCATGCAAAAATATGTAAATAAACAATGAAGAACATGTTAAAAATATGAAAAAAAAAAAGTAAACATATATGCAAAAATTAATACAGGAAAAAAGAAATGAGAAAAGTAGTTTAAAAACCGACAAAATAATCTAATGTTTGGTCTCATTAACAAGTGCAGTGTATAGGCAACTTCTATAGATGCCGATCGAGTCATTAAATATATCTGTGTATTGTGCATACTGGTTCCCCAAACTATGCAGTCTTTGCAAGGTTGAATTAGCCCGGTATACGCTAGTGTTAGTATGACAATAAAATGGCGCGGTACTGCGTGTGACCAGGGACGGCACCCGCAAATTTATAGCACTGAGCAAGTAAGGGGTGTCAGTATGCGAGTTTAATATTTTAAATAAAAATAACAGATCTGCTAAAATTCTTCTCTGTGACAGTGGCAATAAATTGGTTAGCTTCATAAGACTGTTATAATTTATATAATCAATCGGTATTCCAAGTTTAAAATTAATAAACCTAAGAAATTTTCTCTGAACTTTTTCCAAAGTATTAATATGAATAGAATAACAAGGAGACCAAACAGTGGAATTATATTCAAGGTGGCTTCTAACAAGAGTTTTATATAATAAAGACAAAGTAAAAATATTAGTGAAAGCATTTGATACTCGCAATACAAATCCAAGCATCTGTAGAGCTCTGTCATGAATGTTGTTGATGTGTTTTATAAACGAGAGTTTTGTATCAAATGTCACCCCAAGATCTTTCACTTCAGCTGTTCTAAGTAGAACATTGTTGTTCAATGTATATTTATTAAGAATCGGTGATTTAATTTTATAAAATGAAATAACTTGACATTTGTTAATATTCAGATTCAACTTATTAGAAAGGCACCAATCATACAAAGTATCCAGATTTCGCTGTAATATCAAACAGTCATTCAAATCTTTGATCTTCCGGAAAAGTTTTAAATCGTCAGCAAAAAGAAGAACCTTTACATCGTCGAAAATATTTATGATATCGTTTATAAATAGAATAAACAATAGGGGACCTATGTGGGATCCCTGAGGTACCCCGCTGGTAGCTTTAAACTGATACGATTCAACAGAGCAAATTTTAACATACAACAATCTATTGCAAAGGTAAGATGAGAACCAATTAAGTAATTTGCCATTAATTCCCATCTGTTTCATTTTCCAACTGTCGATTTGTTCAGGAGAACTTTGTTCTCTTAACATATCGACAATGTATCAAGCCAGAATACGCGAGAATTGTATGGAGAGGTCTACTTTTTTCACGGCTTTTCCAACTTTGAAGTCAAAAAACACCAACTTAGAGGCTTCGCAGCATATATGTTCCATACACGGATTTACTCAGAATTCGGAGTAGAACATTTCGTGTGTCTGTGTGTGTGTGTGTCTGTGTGTGTGTCTGTGTGTGTGTGTGTCTGTGTGTGTGTCTGTGTGTGTGTCTGTGTGTCCGTCCCCCCCTTATAACTTTTGATCCGCTCAATTTACAGAGCCTAAAATTTCAGAATATATAAACAGTTACAGGCCTACAAAACTTTTATACTCGGAATTTTGAATTTTTGTTTCAGTCAGGGGTTATCAACTTTTGAATTTTTATTTTATTTTTCCATATATCTCAGAAACCATAAACGCTAGAACGCTGAAAATTGGTACAAACATAGACAAATACAAAATCTCAAATGCGTTTTTTCAAAAAAATTCCAGGGTTTCTCAAACATTTTTTATTAAGAAAAATATTTTTTTTATGATAAATTTATGAGTTTAACTGCCTATATTTCCAAAACTTTTACAATTATCAAAAAAAGCCGAAACACCCCAACTAGATAATTTAATTTTCTATAAAAAATATTAACATTGTTGTAGAAGATCTCAATTTTTTTTTAACAATTTTTTTAAAAATTGAATTTAGTGACGACATCGCTTCATACATTTTGTATGGCAGTCGCCTATACACAATATGTAAGAAGACTTAATAGTTTGATACTTCATCTCCAAACATACATACATACCATCATGCTATTTGCATATTCTGGGTAGGAAAAAAGGAACTTCCTCCAAACTATCCTATCTTGACATACATACCTACATAATATATGTTGTATAGAAAACAAAATATCTGAAAATATTCAATAATTTTTATTTATGGGTTTATAGTTTGGTACATATTCTTCAACTATACATACTATCGCTATCGACAGTTGGATCTCATGTGTTACATGCAACTAGTGAATATTAAAATTTGGTGAGATACCTTGTCAAAAGCCTTGCTAAAGTCTGTGTAGATGGAGTCTACTTGAAATTTGTTAGCAAGACAGTTCGAAAGGTAATTTTCATATTCAGTTAAGTTGGTTAAAGTTGATCTACCAGAGAAAAAACCGTGTTGATTTGGAGTTATAATCGGTTTTACAAAAAACATAATTTTATCCAGGACTAGACTTTCCAACATTTTTGGTAAAGTCGACTGTATACAGATAGGACGGTAATTCGATATGTCCATTTTGTCACCTTTTTTGAAAATGGGTGTTAAGTGACTAATTTTCCATTGTGAAGGGAAGCTTCCTTCGAAAAGAGATTGATTGAAAAGTGTGCATATGGGTGCCGCCATTTCGAGTGAACAGGACTTTAAAAATACCGGAGGAATATTATCCGGTCCTCCCGATTTGTTGGAATCTAGTTTATTTATTTTCGCTGTAATGTCAGCTGGTGTAAATAGAAAGTTTGGGATATTTAGAAATTGAGACGAGATGTACGAAGGAACTGTCGAATCCAGATCTTCGATATATACAGATTTAAAGAAATCTGCAAACAGGTTAACGATCCCTTGCACATTGTCCCTACTCTTGTTACCATAGTACATCTGGCTAGGATAAATCAATGAGTTAGTTCTTTGTTGTTTTGTAAAATACCAAAATTTCTTTATATTCGTAGGAATAGATTGCTCGACAGTTGAGATGTATTCTTGATAACAACAACGAGTAAGTAAGCTACATTTTTTTCTCAACACACAAAAAGTTTCGTAATTAATAATAGAACGGGTTTCTTTGTATGATCTGTGTGCGATTTTTTTTTGGGTAATGAGTTTTTTTAATTCCGTTGTAAACCAGATTGGGTATTTAGAACTTTTTATTTGTACCATTGGTACAAACATGTCTAAGGCTTTTAGTATTGTATTATAAAACTTATCTATATTTATTTCCAGAGTATTACATAAAATTGAATTCCAGTTAACATTGTTTAAATAAGCATTTATGTCCATATAGTTAGCTTTGTTAAAGTTGCGGTTCATAACATTACATTCAATGTGGTTTATTTCAGAGGCTGTTATTTTTATGTCTAAAGGGGGGTAATTATGATGCGGATAATTCCGCTAGCTTATTTTGTTACAAATGAAAGAGTACCTATATTATAACTTACTTATATTGCTTCTCGAGCAACTAATAGGTAGGTACTATGTCAAATATTAATTTAACACGAACCCAATAACAAGTTTCCACATTCTGGAGACTTGCGATATTGATCGTCTCACAGATTCAGACTGAAAACACAATTAAAAACAGTGTCACCACTTGGAATCGAACCCGGGACCCTTGGATCAGCAGTCAGATATCTAACCAACTAAGCCACGAAGGCCGATAAATATTACGATCTTATATTATAGCTTAGATAAATTTACAATTTATAATATATGATGATTTTTTACTCGTTTATATCCAGCACACGATAGTCGGACAAGGGAGTGTGTCATTAGTAAATCATTGTTGAGTTCTTACATTAATTTTATTTTTTAAAACTTGAATATAATATATCTTTAAAACATGTAAACCAATTGAACCTCAATTTATTTACATAAAAATGTTGAATATAGAATATATTTTACGGCCGACCACCGTCTTTAATTATAGGGAAGTCCTGGGATCGATTCCAAAAAGATAAATAAATTATTTTAATTATTGATTCTCTGACCTATACACTGAAGTCCGCGAACAAGTCAATAAAGCATCTGTCGTATCTAAATGTTTGAAAAATATGATCTGGAAAAGTAAACACATGCGTATTGACAGTAAGGTCATAATATTTAAGTCATGCGTGCGACCGATCATGACGTATGCTGTGGAAACGCGAGCAGACACTGCACGAACCAAGGTCAATCACTGGTAAAACTCTCCGAGATAGTGTTCGCAATGTTTAAATAAGAAAAACATGTGGAATAGAGGACATCGTTCGGTGGAGTAGATCCAGAAGAAGGCATTGGAGGGACTACGTAGCCAGGATGGACAGTGATAGACTTACATATACATATAGCGGCGAATGATTTCCTTCTGGCCGCCGCCTACCCGGAAGACCACCCAAGAGATGGAAGGATAGCTGTACTTCGTCATCCCAGGAGGCATAGTTTCTGAAGAACAGACCAACTAGGTCTACTAAATGAAGAAGAAGAAGATTCTCTGGCCTTAAAATATTATTTATTAAAAAGAAATTTACAAAGCGAAAATTGTCATTTATCCTATTAGATAATAGTTGATTGGAATCATATTAATATCTGAGTCGTCGAATATCTTAATTAAGTTCAAACATTATTATTAATTAGTATCGATGAAATATCGGTCAAATTGATTCATATTACAATAGTAATTTGTTATGATGTATTTATTGTCTTGGACAGAAATCAAATGAGATTATTATTATTTAATACTAATTCATATGAAAGCATATTATTTTTCACCATGGAACATTTTATATCAATGGATGATTCCCTCTGGCTTACAACATTTGTTGATTAATTATATATTGATATATTTATTGGTCTTATATTACAATAAATGACCTCAAACATTTTTTTTAATAAAATAGAACAACAGTTTTAGGAAAATAGGACAAGCAAACCTGCTAGCGTTGGGTAAACGAGATCTTTTGACAACATTGCGCCATAATGTTAAAATTATACTTTAAAGTTCAAACTCAACCCGATAGTTTGAAAATAACCATTTATGGCGCAATCACCATTAATTTTGCTTGAACCGAGCGAATATTAACCAACACCAAACTCTTCACTAAATAAATGAGAGTTCATTTCATAAATTACTTTTATTATTATAAATTTGATTAGACTCATAATTTGACAGTCCCAATTTTTATTGTTTAGTATACCAACATTATTACAAAAATATTTTTTTTTCGGAATACGAATTTTGAAAATTTTGACAGACGAAATCACATAGAAGAAATAAGGCGGAATCTTATTAATATAGGTATTCGATGTCAATATAAACCAATCGAAGGTTTGTACTGAGAACACGAAAAATGATAGTTATATGACATTCAGCTAAGCGCTATATATACCCCCTTTTTATGCGCACTTTTCAATCTTTTGATTGCGACGACTTCTAATTTGATGAACTCCTTAAAATTGTACATAGCTGTTGACTATTTATAAAAAAAAATAAAAATAAAAAGTCCATCATGAAAATGATAAATATGAAAATACATAATTCTACAATCGATTTATTTCACTCCCGACAACCGTTTCGGCTTACAAGGGCATAATCAACTGGTCCAATTGATTATGGCCTTGTTAGTCAAAACGGTCGTCGGGAGTGAAATAAATCTATTGTAGAATTAGGTATATGTGTTTATATTTTACCCCTTTTTTACTTAAAAATGCGCCATCCCAGGTCAGAACACGGAGATGCAAAAGAATTTCACAACGAATTTAATAAAAATCGAGGCATCTACTAGACTTACGAGACGTGGTTGACTGCTTCAAGCATTTGCATATTATATATTTTTATTCAATTTTTGTCTTTTTGCTTGAAATTTGTCTTATAACTTTATACAATCCGTAAATTGTGTTGTACTGTATTTAAATATAATATTTAACTATTTGATTTTTTTAACCTATTTAATTGCTTTTAGAATAACTTACAGGTTTTTCGACAAATATTGTTTTTACATCCACCCTTTAAACATGTAGCTACAATTTGAAGATTATTTTAATCGTAGCATAGATCCAGAATGTGAAAACGCAATTTAAAACGATTTTTCCACCTGGAATTGAATCCGGGAACATTGACTATGTAGTTATATAATATAACTAACTGAACAATGAAGTCTGACATGAAATGAGAAATTCATAGTTTAGCTAATGAGAAATTCATGTCGATCTTTACAAACATTGCTTTTGCTTTAGAATAATATTCACTAATTGGTACTACCTTTAAGAGAGTTTCAAGTTTTTATTTTTCTACATAGTTCTGCACAAAAGAGAAGTTTGCTTGTCATTAAAATGAAAATGTTAACCGTGTACTTATTTATTAACTACAATGCAGTGTGTAAGTGCTATAGGCCAGTGCTCCGCAACCTTTTCTCACCTACGATGCACTAATGCAGTGTGCAGATGCTTTAGACCAGTGCTCCGTAACCCTTTCTCACCTACGATACACCAATGCAGTGTACAGTTATTCCAGACTAGTTCTCCGCAACTTTTTCTCACCTACGAGACACCAATGTAGTGTGCAGGTGCTCCAGACTAGTGTTTCGTGACCTTTCTTCACATATGACACACCAATGTAGTGTGCAGGTGCTCCAGACTAGTGTTTCGTGACCTTTCTTCACATATGACACACCAATGTAGTGTGCAGGTGCTCCAGACTAGTGTTTCGTGACCTTTCTTCACATATGACACACCAATGTAGTGTGCAGGTGCTCCAGACTAGTGTTTCGTGACCTTTCTTCACATATGACACACCAATGTAGTGTGCAGGTGCTCCAGACTAGTGTTTCGTGACCTTTCTTCACATATGACACACCAATGTAGTGTGCAGGTGCTCCAGACTAGTGTTTCGTGACCTTTCTTCACATATGACACACCAATGCAATGTGCAGGTGCTCCAGACAGACCAGAGCTCCGCAACCTTATTTCTCCTTTTCGAACTCCGCGGCAAATTAAAACTAAAATATAGGTACCTATAATATTCATTTGGTACTCAAATTTTACAATAATTCTTAATCCAACTGTCAATTTGTTCAAGAGAATTAATTTCTCTTCATGAATCGATAGTAGGTATTAATCTTTGTACCATGTGAGAGAATTGTGAGCAGTAGTAGAGTTTTTGCACGTTTTTTTCCAACTTTGAAGTCATGCTCCATACATGGATTTACTTGGACTTTGGAGTAGAACATTAAGTGTGTATGTGTGTGTCCCTTATAACTTTTGATCCGCTCAATGTACAAAGTCCAAAATTTCAGAATATATAGATAGTTATAGGCCTACAAAACTTTTATACTCAGTATTTTGAATTTTTGTTTAAATCAGTTTTAATCAGGGGTTATCAACTTAAGTATACATTTTTGCTTAATTTTTCCAAATATCTCTAAAACCATAATATCTACAACGCTGAAAACTGGTAGAAATATAGACAAATACAAAATCTCAAATTTTTTTTTTTTTCAGTCCAGAGTTTCTCAAACATTTTTTATTGAGATTTTTTTTATGAAATATTTGTGTTTAACTACCTATTTTTAAAAATTTAAAAAAAATATCGAAAAACGCCTATACATCCCATCTAGATTATTTAATTTTCTAAAAAAATATGTACATTATAGTAGTACATTTCAAACCTGTTTTAACAATTTTCATAAAAATTTAAATTAGTGACGACATCGCTTCATACATATTGTATGGCAGTATACACTACACAATATCTATGGGGACTCTCAATAGTTTGATATTCAATCTCCAAACATACCATCATGCTGTTTTCATATTCTGGGTAGGAAAAAAGTACTGACTTCCGTACTATCCTATCCTGAAACACAAACCTACATGTTTCATATGGAAAACAAAAGATATTAAAATATTTATTAATTTTGTGTTTTAGTGTTTATAGTTTGGTGCGTATTCTTCAATTATACATACTATCGCAATCGATAGTTGGATCTCAATTTGTTACGTGCAAATAGTTTAGTTTGAATATTGTCTTACTTGACCGCGTCACACCTGCATCGTCACAAGACATAACGGTTGCGGAGCACTGCTCTAGACAAGAATTTTAGTTCGCATTCAAGCGGCCAAAAATAGCAACTAGTGAATGGAACGCAGCTTAATCATGATGTCTAGTTAGTGAATTAGATTTGAGCATTCGAGCAATTTGTATCAATAAACAACTACTTGATTCAGTACCACGTCCGATTTCGATGATTCTTCCGATTGGTCACATCACAAGATCTAATGGTGAGATCCATGACAAAATCATCGAAAACTGAAATTATCAAGATAATCCTTTACCACGTCATCCGAATTCGATAATTCCTTTTTCATAAGAAAGGGATTACTCGTGGGTTGGTTTTATCTGAACATAGTCAAGAGATTTGATAATGGGAATCACGAATCTCCTTAAATTGCGAAGGATTTGCATATCATAGTATAGCAAATGGTATGAAATGTAATATTCCTATATACCTACATTCATACAATCACGCCATGTTCCCGAAGCGATCCGAACGCCATATTTTTATTTTCTTGATACATATTCGTTTTGGTCATTTTTTTTTATCTTGATACATATTAATAATAATAAATATAAACACTTTCTTGCACCCTGCGCAAATGGCTAGTTTATTGCCATATGGCAATTTCTTCCAACCAACCAGTGTTTCCAACCCAAAGAAGCAAGAATCGCGTGAAAAATTAATTTAAATAAATTTCTCATCTGCTGGGGATCGAACCCAGGCCGCCCGCACACGAGCCAATAACCAACTGTGCCACGGCGGTAGGCATATTCATTTTGAAGTAATTTTTTCTTCTATTTTGATACATTTTCATTTTGAAGTCAATTTTTTTCTATCTTGATACATATTCATTTTGAAGTCATTTTTTTCTTTCTTGATACATATTCATTTTGAAGTTAATTTTTTTTAATGAAAGATTATATTAGTGTATTATGATTGCCTTATTTAAATCCCTTACCATAATCTATATTGAAATAATAAGTTCCTTAGATATGTTGAAGATATGGCGTTCGGTTCTCTCTGCCTACCCCGTAAGGGACATGGCGTGATGGAATGTATGTATGTATATAAGTTCCTTATACAAAACATTTTTTTTTCGATTTCGCCGAGACTAGGTACTCGATTTAAAGTTTAAATATTATTTTTGAAATAGATATCCACTCTACTAACATAACATTATTAATATTTTATATGCAATAAGTCTAGTTGAGAATAATAATAATTAATGTAGCGCCATTTGATGATGGGGAATTATTCCGTGGACACTCGCATAACTTATGTTAATAGTTCATAATCTAGTGTATACTGACCTAGATAAGTGAAAAGACATACGTAAATGCGATGTATTGATCACGAATTCTAGTAAATTCCAGAATCAAACAAGTACCTATATGGATAATTGTTAAAACAATTCTGAGAAAGCTACTGATGTTTTCCAATAAATAATATATATACATAGTTGACGTCGTTCAACGCATTCTTAACCTGAAATGGGGATGGGCAGGACACGTGAGAATGTTATCTTGGACACCGCGAATGACAACCAGAGGTGTTGGGTGATCGTCAATGAGATGGAGGGGGGGCGACATCTGCCGTCATGATGGTGCCAATTTGATGCTTAGAGCACAAGATAAAGTGGCTGGGAAGGAGATGAAGAAGGTTTTCGTCCAGGAGTAGACGGGATAAGGCTGAATAGAAGAAGAATATACATAGATAATAATTACTCTAAACCCGTCCACCTTTTCGACGTTGTCTTTCAGTTAAACAACGCTATGCTACCACGTAATATTTATTTATCACAAATTCGCGGTAATGTATGTACCTATAGGTACATATGAAGAAGACGAATTATTGCACAATAAATGAAGTTGAAATGATATCACTGCGAAAAATAAGTAATAGGAAGATGTATAATTAGGTACGAAACCTAGAAGTCATCAAAACAATTAAAATAATTAATTTTATATAGATTGGTAACATCGAAAGAATATGCAGATCGCCTGACGAAAAAAATTTAGACTATGGAACACCTTAAGTAATGATACGTACTACGACGCCTCAATCGATTCAACTTTTTAAAAATAAACTAAAGCTAATCGAATATTTTTTTATTATTGCATATGCGGAAACATTGGATTTTTTCCCTGTCGGGAGTCAAAGATATTTTTTAACAGATTTTTAATTATCTCAATAGAGACGAAGTTGGAATATTTACTGTAGGAGAACCGGGAAATCAAGGCACCTACAGGGCTTACGACCCGTCATCGGCTGGTTTACGTGATCACTTTATGCGCTTGCGCAACGTTCACCAATTATGCCTTTTTAATGAGATCCTGGCATAATTGGTGAACGTTGCGCAAGCGCATAAAGTGATCACGTAAACCAGCCGATGACAGGTCGTAAGCCCTGTAGTTGCCTTGATTTCCCGGTTCTCCTACAGTAAATATTCCAACTTCGTCTCTATTGAGATAATTAAAAATCTGTTAAGAAACTAAAGCTGTTTTACATACCTGTCTAATAATTCTTAACTGACACCCCATATCTATCCTCCTTCCCCTCCCTCAACCTCTATTTCCTTCCTTCCTTTGTTGCTGTGAATTTACTCATAATAATGATAAGTGTTTCTTTCCTTTTGTTATAAATTTAATGCACCTACCACTATACTATCTATGGCCTCACGTTGCTTTGGTTGGTTGGAAGAAATTACCTTGTGGCAATAAACCCGTCATTGTACACATTATTGTACATGAAGTTTAATAAATAAATAAAAATAAAATTGGAAAAAGTGGTTGGGGTCGTTCAAATAAAGGGATGGCTCAACCGGAAGATCGATATCCTGAAAAACGGAAACTTATGAAGCTTGAATAGTAGACGGACATTTATGAGACGATGGATGCTCGCCAAAATAATAAAATATGACGTTCGGATCTCCCTGCAGAACCCGTTAAGTTGTAGATTAAGTACATAGAGGTTTGATTGTACCTACCTGTATTTTTATTTTTCATTATTACTTATATGGCCACTCCGGTTGTAACATGTAGCTTATATAAGCGATGAAATAAAGATTTAACTAGGTTGCTAAATTAAGCTATAAAATATCGCATCAAAGTCGTGGTTAACGCCCAAATCCATTTTATAAAAGTTAACTGTCGCACGTGAGGTGGCTACATGAACAGTAATTTAATGCGTGTCGCGGAATGGGTCACTTATAAATATTAAATATATTTTTTTTATTTAATATAATATAATTCAATACAATTTATATTGATAAATGTGACGATTAAACGCGACAAATTACAATTTATGTAGCTACCAGCAAATTGTGGTACACTCCCGGCGAATTAGGTAGGTACCTACTATTAAAAACAATTTTTAATATTTTTTGATTAAAATTTATGACACATTGAAAATAATTATATTTATTAAATTATAATATTCTCACGGAACCCGCCCTAACAGTAGACCGTCTTAATGTTGGACCACCGCCTAAAAGGAGCAGACCTCTTAAAAAAGGCCCAAAGGTCTACATAAAAGAAGAAGAAGAATGGTGAATTTTTGAACCAGTTTCAAAGAGTCTGCTTTTTTTCTCGGGACAGATGATTACATAATCTCCAACGAAGTTGAAACGAAATTAAACAAAGTGTTTTATTTAAATACAATAATCTTTTAAACAAGCAGATATTGTTTTCAGTTACATTGTTAATTTTGTTTGATAATATAATGATATATATACCTACCTATTATGTAAATGAAAACTGTTTGTACTAAACTTTAATGGTTTTCAAATAAACGTTGATAATACACTGACCAAATGTCAAATTTTATAATAACATCAATGTAATTGCATGTTGGTAAATTAACAATAGTATGCTGACCGCCGCGCGTCGTGGCACAGATGGTAAGCCGTTTGGTTTCTGTACGGGCGTCCTGGGTTCGATCCAGTGGAGGATACAGAAATATCTCAAGGGGGGGCGCAAAAGATACCTTGAGCTATTTTTACTTTTATCGCAATAAAAAAAAAATTAAGTCACATGCAATGGTTAAAAATGTTTTATTTTTAAACTGATTATACACATAGATACAAGACAATGCCATCTTATGATATAAAAAAAGTTTCTCTTCCTTAAATGATGAATCCTATGCGCCTATTCTTCCTGGCAAATTGGTTAATAACTTCGTCAATAGGACAATCAATGTCAGGGTGTGTTCAACAGAACTAAGCCATTAAGTCGATCCTCCTTCGTTGTCGACCTCAGCATTAACTCTCATGTCGTCGTACACCTTGAGCGTTTAATCAAATTTTGCTTTTGCCATCGCGACGTCCAAGGTAGGGTCTTGCAAGATTTTGCTGTCTGGATATGTTATGACATTAACTGAGCAACCATCACAGCCTATACCAACACAGTTCTCTAGTGACAGAGAAAGGCTTTCCATTCTCCTTAGAATCGCAGTACCCAATACTTCACCAGTAATGCTACGCTCTTGTCCCTCTTGAGGTTTATCGTCAATGTTTCCACTACACGAAACCCAAAAATCTTTCATGTAATTTGCCGTCACCATCAACATATCTTCAATATATTCTCGATAACATCACTGTTTCACAATATAAAATAAGTTCATTCACGGGCCCGCAAGGGGGGGGCGCGCGCCCCCCACGCCCCCCTTATGTATCCGCCACTGGTTCGATCCCCAGCAGAAGAGAAAAATGATTTATCTAGCTAATATTGCTTATCTGGGCTGATAACACTGGTTATTTGGAAGAAATTGCCATATCGCAATAAAGTCGCCACTTGCGCAGGGTGCAAGGAAGTGTTTATATTTATTTATTTATGTGATTATTTTGATATTGTTTAATGTATTCATAATATATGTATAATTTCAGCATCATTCAACTAGCTCCATTTAAAATATATTAATTTATTTTATCTAGATGAAAATTTTGAAATTGAAAATTTTCATCGGATGAAAAATTTCCATTATATAATGGAGCATTTACCATATACACCAGGAAAATTTTATATTCGTTGCATATACAATTTGAAGTGAACTATCGTCGATTTCTTAAAACCTACTATAATTGCTATTTTAATTCAATTTTTCAATTTCCTTAAGTCTAGGCACTTCTTTTCAACTACAACAGCATAACATTGTGATCCTCTAAATTCATATAAACACTTGTAATTTTTTTTTCAAATAATTCTTGAACGATATTCCAAATCGCTATTTTCAGTCTTTTAATTGTTTTATTTTCTTTTTCTTCTTATGTGTTCTAGTATTTTGTACTAAATCAGTTTGACAAGAGATTGCCTTATTGCAACGAACCCGCATTTGTGCACATTGCTGTACCTACATAAACTAAATATGTAAATATAAATATTTGACATTCTTAGTAATAAATATAAATATTAAGCAATCTTAATCATAAACATAAATATTTAGCAATCTTAATCATAAATATAAATGTGTCATTGTAAATAATAAATATAAATATTTAGTACCTAATCTTAATCATAAATATAAATATGTGGCATTCTGAATCATAAATATAAATATTTAGCAATCTTAATCATAAATTTAAATAATTAGCAAACTTAATCTCAAATATAAATCATTGACATTCTTTATCATAAATATATTTTTTTGGAATTCTTAATCACAAATATAAATATTTGGAATTCTTAATCATAAATATAAATATTTGGCATTCGTAATCATAAATATATGGCATTATCAAACATAAACGTAAATAATATGAATATTGATACAATTCTGAAAAAGATATTGGTAATATCTTGACAACTATAGGTGTGGTGGGGTACAGCTTGCGCTTCTACCAACCAAGAGAATACCCCAAATTTATGTTCTGCGCAGTTCCCGAAATTTTTCAATGTGTTTTCTGATAAATTTACGTATAATACGGACTATGAAAAAAAATGCATTTAAAACATGTATGCAAACATTAATTAATAATATGTTTTTCAAATACATGCAGTATGTTGGTATGTGTTTGTAATAAATTATTTAACAAGCAATATAACAAATGACTATTCATCACATGAATGCATGTTAAATAATTTCTCCTTTGGGTATTTGTGTATGCATTAATATATTGGCCACAATGTTCCATTTAGTAATACCTATGTACACAGATACCAACATAATGTACAAAAGTTATACCTACCTAATTATTCTCATGCGGGTTCTATGAATTAATTATCAATTAACCGCAAAATACATTAGCTGATGTACGTATTATTTTAAAATTATTTTATTATACTAAGTTTTCATATTTTTTAACATCGTGCAAATTTTACTTACACATAATATTTATGTTACATAATATGGATAAATATTTTTTCAATTGTTTTACTCTTCACTACTATGGAATTATTGAGAGTTCAAGAATAAAATTAATGGATAAATATATTAGTTTTTTTCCCACAATATTTTTTTTATAATAACGACCGAACTATTTGGTCAAGGTGACTTGGCATTGTCAAGGTCCAAAAAGTCCAAGGATTCTTTTGGACCTTGTCCAATACCTTGACGGAAACGTTCGGTCGTTATTATAAAAAAATATTATGGAAAAATACTTATTTATTTATTTATTTTAAAATGGATTTCCACTCTGTTAACACAAAAACTCTAGTTCAAGAATAATTGTCAAATTATTTGAAGCATATTTATTTTTTATTATTTTTGTACGAATATTAACAATTGAAATGAATTGTCAATTTATCAAGAATATAAAGTAAAAATGTAGTCTTATGATCTATTCTTTGTATGGATTGGCCACAATCGATTCGTTTTGATTATGTCTCAAAATATTGCATTTTGAGAAGTAAATAGAAATGTACTACATAAAAATGCATTGTAAATCTTTTAATAAAACGAGTGGGTTGTGGCCAACGCTGTACTCCTCACTTCCAAATCATTCCACAAAAAATTCAAATTTTGTATGGACAATGTTCAGCATAGTCATGAAATGAGTTTGTTAAATTATTTTCTATTTTCATATTTTATTATGAAAAATTGATAATTTTTCAATGCCGTTATATGAAATTTGGTGCCTTTATTAACAGTTTCCTGAGCTCTTTGAAATATTTTAATGAGAAAAAATTTTTTTTTCATCGCCTTTTTTTTTAATTTGGCGCTTTTTTAGCAGTTTCCTGAGGTCTTCAAAATATTTGTCATTAAAAAAAATTGAAAAGCACTACCCCCTTAGACAACGTGTCATTTAGCTCAAGAAATGATAACTCAATGCATGGAAGTGACAGCTGCCAGTCACGTGACAACTGTCACTTCCATACATTGAGTTGTCTTTTCTTGTTTCTTTTCTTGAGCTAAATGACACGTTGTCTAGGGGTGCGGATCAGATATCCATCAAAATCTAATGGGGTATATGCGAGTATTGGATACCTATACAAATTTGCAAAATTTGAAAATAATCGAATGAGTAGGTACTTTAATCTATAATCGACAAAATAGAATAATCATGCCGTACATATCACACAGCACACATAGATACATAAAACTTTCATAATATAATCTCAGCATAATACTTGTTGATATTCTGCAATAATAAATAGGTATCAACAGTGGTAAATTCGTAACTCCCCACTATATCAACTCCTGGTTGGCGCTCTAAAACCAATCGTGGAAGCCTGCCACCGCGTATCAAAGTAGAGAAGCTGCAACAGGAAAGTGTTAGACAAGAATTTGAAAGAAAGATCGAGTGTGCTTTAAGTCCCCACGCAGTGACAGAGATGGATATTAGGGACATATGGAGTGTACTCAAAAACACTGTACTAAGTGTGGCTAAAAGTGTTTGTGGCGAAGCAAAAAGAGGTCGAATGAAAGGAGATGCCTGGTGAAATGAAAGAGTAAAGAAAGTAGTGGAAGAAAAACGGAAAGCGTGGAAGGAATGGCTGGCATATAAAGGATCTGGAAACGAGAAGGAAGAAAGAGCTAAAAATATATATAATGAGTGCAAGAGGAAAAAAAAAGTAACAGTAAAAGAAGAAAAGAATGCATTGAGAGAAAAGGAAAGCGTGAAAATTGTGAATGATTTTTCTGGGAACACATAAATGTTCTGGAAAAGAGTAAATCGACGAAAACAAGGAGTAGTGCGAGGATCAAAATATATACATGATAAAGATGGATGTATGGTTATAGACGAGGAAAAAGTCAAGGAAAGATGGAAGGGATATTTTGAAGAGTTATATGAAAGTACACAGTGCGAAAGTCTGACGAACAACAGAATACCGATAAATGAATGTGAGAATGACAGCGAGAAAATTTCAATAGAAGAGGTCAAAGAGGCAGTGAAGCATGCACGTACAGGAAAGGCTGCGGGATTTGATTGCATACCAACTGAATTCATCAAATATGGTGGCGAAAAGACGATGGAATGGTGTCATTGCCTCTTCAACAAATGTTGGGAGACAGGACATACTCCGTCAGACTGGAGAAACGCAGTGATTGTGCCCCTCTTTAAAAAAGGGTCAAAATTAGACTGCAAGAACTACCGAGCTATCAGTCTGCTGAGTTCAGTTGGAAAATTGTATGCTAGGATACTAGATCAAAAGTTGAGAAAGGCTACAGCAAGCAAGGTATGGGATGCACAAGGAGCGTTTGTTGGAGGTAGAGGATGCACCGACCAAATTTTTTCCCTTCGAATGGCGACTGAAAAGGTTCTGGCAAAAAACCAGAAGCTTTTCTGCGCTTTCATAGACCTGGAAAAGGCCTATGACAAAGTAGACCGTGAAAAACTCTGGAACGTGCTATCAGTGTATGGAGCGGGTAGCAGGCTGATAGGGGCAACATCATCTCTATATGGGGAAAGCCAAGCCTGTGTGAGAATTGAAAACTCTCTCACAGGATGGTTTTCCATTAATATGGGAGTGAAGCAAGGGTGCGTACTATCACCGTGGCTCTTTAATCTATACATTGACTACTGTGTGAGAGCACTAAAGAATAAGAACATTGGGCTGAAACTGGAAGGTGTGACTGTATGTGATCTAATGTATGCGGATGACAAAGTATTAATGGCTGAAAGCGTGGAAGACTTGGAATGTTTGGTTAAAATAGTATTCGATGGATGCATGCAAAATGGATTGAGAATGAATGCAACTAAATCTAAAGTGATGGTATTTGAGAAGAGCGAAAGACGAACAAAATGCGAGATACGAGTGGAGAATGTACAATTAGAACAAGTGGATGAATATTTATACTTAGGAAGCATGTTTCAGCGTGATGGAAGATTGGAAAAAGATATTGAAAGGAGAGTAACGGCAGGTAATAGAGTGAATGGTGCATTAAGACCGGTAATGGCTGACCCAATTATTTCGAGGCAAGCAAAGCTCGCGGTACACAATGGTATCGTCGCACCAAATCTAATGTATGCTAGTGAGACATGGACATGGCAGAAGACGCATGAAAGTAGAATTAACGCGGTTGAAATGAGGTCACTAAGACGAATGTGTGGTAAAACGATGTATGATAGAATAAGAAATGAGGATATTAGACGAGAATGTATGATTGAAAGAAATATCGTAAGTAAGATGAAAATAAATGCCCTAAGGTGGTTCGGCCACATAGAAAGAATGAGTGATGACCGTCTGACAAAAAAAGTATACAAGGCTGATAAAAGAGGAATGAAAAGTAGAGGTCGGCCAAGAAAGAGTTGGTACGATCACATAAATGGGATTTTGAAAGATTGAGATGTTAGAAGTAAGAATAATAGAAGAGCGTGTATGAGACGATGTATGGACGTGAATGAAGGGAGGAATGTATGTCAAGAGAGAGGAGTCTGGCGTTCGGTTCTCTCTGCCTACCCCAAATAGGGAAATGGCGTGATGGTATGGCTATATTAACTCCCCACTACCCAAAATGGATATAATAATAATAAAAGAATTATATTGCATTATTATTACATCCCTTTTGGGTAGTGAGGAGTTAAAATAAACATGTATTATCGTATATAGAGCAAAATGTTTTCCTCAAAATACTCGTTTTCTTATAATACTTGTCTGAATAGATAATACACATCTTCTTGATTCTTAATGTATGAAATATAAGAAGTGCGTATCGAACGCGATATGATATTTTGTATGAGATTGCCATTTATGCAATTTATGTACATATTATATAAGTAAGTAAGATCACTTTATAAGGCTTTCAATGATAAAAGGTTGGCCTAGCTTTATGATGACAACAAAATGCTTTTACATTAAACGCTTCAGAGGCAAGTATTTTAAAGTAGGGCACATAAGTCAATCGAGCTGGGAGCACAGAACACTTCCCTTTAAATTTATATATTTTTATAAGAAATACACCAACATACGTCATGGCATCGTAAGTCTGAAGTGTAACGAGTGCCTACAACTCCTTGAAACGTTTTTTCGCAATTTAGTATTCGAGAAAAATATATGAGAGTTTAAGGCCCTTGTATAGGCTTTGTATACGAATGTACCCGAAAATGCACGCTTAATTACCTTATAATGTAGGAAACACGGAAAAATATTGTATATCATCTAATATGTGATATATAACATTTTTTCGTGAGGAAAAGATAAAATTTAAAGTTTTTATTTAAAGCAAAAAAAGCAATTAAAACTCAGCCGGTAGATTTTCATTTTCTCTACTTCATATGCCTTGTAGTTTTAAAGTTACTTAGAATAAAAAAACTAAGAAAAAAGGGTTTAACACTAAAACTAATTTTACAAGAAAAGTATTGAACAAATTCGAATTTCAAAAATGTTCTTGATTTCAAATACATATCTTTTGAAGGTACTGGGGAAATTATTTTCAAAATATGAGAATGCAGATGACAAATTTATACAACATAGTAGCAAATTCATGGTAGCAAAGTTTAGGTCAAGAGTGACATGAAATACACAACACAATGTCGAATATCAACTCCTTAGATTATATATGATACAGATACCTAGTCAGCGCAATGAATGTATGCCAACTAAAACTACGCTGAAACAGACGAATTTCACTCGCCCGGCCGTATACGTACACCTACATAATACGTAGACCAACCGATCTACCGCCTCACACACATGTCAAAAAAACTTGGCATACATTTGAATTCGAAATTTTTACTACACGCGGCTTCTGTACCTTATAATTCTATGATCAACTCATTTCATTGGTTGATTCATATCATAGATTATAGATTCCATTGGTTAATTCAGATTATATCTCTGTCCTAAAATTGGTTTCTGGACATGAGATTTCATCCACATTCTTTTCCTTGACGAGCTCTACACAACTAAAAATAATTGCAACAAAAAACAAGTAGTTTGGAAAATAGAGGACATAATAGTTGCAGTTGTTTATGTGACGTATTTTAAAATAATATATATTTTTAATTTTGTATTTTTATTAAATTAGAAACTTACCAATAGGCGTGATGACAGTATGAAAAAATCATTGAAATTATAATTTTATAAGATAAAATAGGTTATATAGATTGGAAAAAATATATTTATTTTCATTTTAAAAGAGCGAATAATATTAATATTATTAAAATAAAAATACAAAATATGTAAGTCCGCCATTTTATGAGAAACACCAATCATAGTGAATCAATAATTATGACGTCACAGTTTCAATACAATATATGAAATTACTTTGCATCGAACAAAGACTTTTGCTCGTCAGAATTTAGAAACGTAAAAACTTACATATAAGCGTATTATTATTATTCTATGCATATAAGTACTTTATTTATCTATAATTTAAATACAACTTACATCTCGAAAATCGATAAAATATGTTCCTTCTTCTCGCTACATTATGTGTTCATAAACTAAAAGCATACCTACGCGGTACTGTGGTAGACATGACAGTTGTAAAGCTGCGTTGCACCGCTCAATTGCGTCGATTCTGTTCACTGCGACGGGTGTGTTAACTCACTCCTTCGAAATGTATTGGCTCACGGCGCAGTGAGTCGTGAGTGCTAGACAGGGAGAATGCGAACAGTGTTAGGGTATTGAGTTATTGAGTTGCCTGCTTTTTAACCGACAAACTATTACTTTTAAAAGTAGAATCGGGATTTTTAACCGACATACTATTACTTTTAAAAGTAGAATCGGGAAAGTTGTGATATTTTTAAACATGTAGGTACATGAAATATAATGATCGAATATCTTTATTATTGCATATGCGCAAACATTGGATTTTTTTCCCTGTCGGGAGTCAAAGATATTTTTTAACAGATTTATAATTATCTCAATAGAGACGAAGTTGGAATATATATTTATTGTAGGAGAACCGGGAAATCAAGGCACCTACAGGGCTTACGACCTGTCATCGGCTGGTTTACGTGATCAAAACAAAAAACCAATTCTCTCAATAGATGGCGTTCCAATAAAATAAATAAAAATAATAAGATTGTTGTTCATAATTTCACCCATAGATGGCTGTAGTAAAAATTCCTTATTTTCAAGCGAAAAGAATTTCAGTATTACAATATATAGAACTTTCAAAAATTGAATTGATAGGGATCTCATTAAAAGGCATAATTGGTGAACGTTGCGCAAGCGCATAAAGTGATCACGTAAACCAGCCGATGACAGGTCGTAAGCCCTGTAGGTGCCTTGATTTCCCGGTTCTCCTACAATAAATATATATTCCAACTTCGTCTCTATTGAGATAATTATAAATCTGTTAAAAAATATAATGAATTCAATAATAATCTTTGCTTATATAAAATACAATACCTGCATATTATACTTTTATTATTATTTTTTAACTAGCTTAATGACCCGGCGCAGTGAATAGGCGTGATGAGAGTAAGAAAAAATCATTGACATTATGATTTTAAAAAATAAAATAGGTTATTGAGGTTTAAAAAAATGTATTTATTTTCGTTTTAAAAGAGTGAATAATATTAATATTATTAAAATAAAAATGCAAAATATTATAGACTGCCATTTTATGAGAAACGCCAATCAGAACGAATCAGAGCGCATGACGTCACGATATTCTAGGTTCACGTCCAGTTTTGCCGATTTGCGGCACTTGTGCCGATTTCGGGAAATTCAGACTTGCGTCGGCACTTAATCGGGAAACGCTTTAATTCGGCACTTTTTGGGATTAGAATGTATAAAAAAAATATATATATTTTTGTTTATACTAGATGTAATAATTTTGTATTTTTTACGTCTAAATAAAAGTTACTATTATTATTAGTTGTAGTAAACATACAAAGTAAATATAAGTTATTTCATTTAAATAAATATCATTCTATTATTTCACTGGTGCTTACATAGTTTAAGCTATTTCTTTTTGTTTGTATCTTTGTTACTAGCCCCGTCACTAGGCATGGCCTGTGCTAAGGTAAGCTAATAGTTTTATGTTATTGTCTATTACGTTGTTTATTTAGTAAGTATGTATGTAGGTATGTCGGTTAAAAAGCAAGCAACTCAATAACTCAATACCCTAACACTGTTCGCATTCTCCCGGTCTAGCACTCATGACTCACTGCGCCGTGAGCCAATACATTTCGAAGGAGTAAGTTAACACACCCGGCGCAGTGAACTGGGTCCATGCAATTGAGCGTCGTAACGCAGTGGTGTTACACAGGCCTAATGCCTAATTCGCGGGAAACTTAAGATGGCCTATTTTGACGTTTGGACATTCATGAAGTTCTTTATATGCTTATTGCCTAATTAATGGTAAATATTTAGTAAATTAATTATAGTATTGAGAGCTAAATGTGGGGGAACAAATACTGTACTTCATTGTAAACGCATACTTAATAAAATACACTTTCTGTGTCTCGCATTGCCAAATTTAACTACTTGTTTCTCGTTTATATTCGCGTGGGACGAAAACAAATACCTCAGTAGGTGTTTTTTTCGACGTGTTTGTACATTTAGGGACCGCACAACACTTATGCACTTTTGAATTTATTTTAAATACACAAATCGTCTTAGAATACATATAGTACATATAGTAGTGATATGCGGTCTACGAAACCGTGACGTCACCGTCAGCTCCGACGGACGCCATTACACTGCAAGCGTTTTTTGACGTAAATGTCAAATTGGATTTTGAAATGGCAATTTTTGCTACTAAACCTTTATTTTATGTTGAAATGTATATATATTTGAAAACAGTGGATGCGTAAAAACATCGTGAGATAGTTTCTCAAAATTAGTCATCATGCCTATTATAGAAATGAGAAGTATGTAAATTCTATAAAAAATCAGAAATATCGCGAAACAAAATGAGTATAAAAAAATAACTACAACTTTTGTTCGCAATCTAATGACACATGTTCGGATCCAGTATCAGTTTTCATGCAATCCATTTCATATTTTAAAAAAAAAACATTAATTTCGTCTCTCATAAAATACTTTTTTTTATAATGAAATAAATATTAATTGTGATAATTTTTATAATGATACATCATAAAGAGCAATGAAAACAAAACAAGTTGAGCGAAAACATTTATTATTTCTGTTAAAATATTTTGGGATATTTTAAAATCCTTTAGAATAAATAAATAAAGCAAAGCACAAACATATACTAATCACTTCGTTTGTTCACTTAATTATTTAAATAACTTAATTATCTCGAAATAATTAAATAAGATGCAGTATCATTTAACAGATTTTTAATTATCTCAATAGAGACGAAGTTGGAATATTTATTGTAGGAGAACCGGGAAATCAAGGCACCTACAGGGCTTACGACCTGTCATCGGCTGGTTTACGTGATCACTTTATGCGCTTGCGCAACGTTCACCAATTATGCCTTTTAATGAGATCCCTATCAATTCAATTTTGAAAGTTCTATATATTGTAATACTGAAATTCTTTTCGCTTGAAAATAAGGAATTTTTACTACAGCCATCTATGGGTGAAATTATGAACAACAATCTTATTATTTTTATTTATTTTGTTGGAACGCCATCTATTGAGAGAATTGGTTTTTTGTAAATAATGAAAGCTACAATTCTTATATCTGAGGTGACAATGCATTTTTCGCATAGAAGTCACCCCTGAATTGCGCCAGACTTATAAGGTCATTTTTGTCTTATTTACCTACTTGTACCAATGTGTAAGTAATCGAATATTTTTATTATTGCATATGCGCAAACATTGGATTTTTTTCCTGTCGGGAATCAAAGATATTTTTTAACAGATTTTTAATTATCTCAATAGAGACGAAGTTGGAATATTTATTGTAGGAGAACCGGGAAATCAAGGCACCTACAGGGCTTACGACCTGTCATCGGCTGGTTTACGTGATCACTTTATGCGCTTGCGCAACGTTCCTGATTTCCCGGTTCTCCTACAATAAATATTCCAACTTCGTCTCTATTGAGATAATTAAAAATCTGTTAAAAAATATCTTTGATTCCCGACAGGAAAAAAATCCAATGTTTGCGCATATGCAATAATAAAAATATTCGATTACTTACACATTGGTACAAGTAGGTAAATAAGACAAAAATGACCTTATAAGTCTGGCGCAATTCAGGGGTGACTTCTATGCGAAAAATGCATTGTCACCTCAGATATAAGAATTGTAGCTTTCATTATTTACAAAAAACCAATTCTCTCAATAGATGGCGTTCCAACAAAATAAATAAAAATAATAAGATTGTTGTTCATAATTTCACCCATAGATGGCTGTAGTAAAAATTCCTTATTTTCAAGCGAAAAGAATTTCAGTATTACAATATATAGAACTTTCAAAATTGAATTGATAGGGATCTCATTAAAAGGCATAATTGGTGAACGTTGCGCAAGCGCATAAAGTGATCACGTAAACCAGCCGATGACAGGTCGTAAGCCCTGTAGGTGCCTTGATTTCCCGGTTCTCCTACAATAAATATTCCAACTTCGTCTCTATTGAGATAATTAAAAATCTGTTAAAAAATATCTTTGATTCCCGACAGGAAAAAAATCCAATGTTTGCGCATATGCAATAATAAAAATATTCGATTACTTACACATTGGTACAAGTAGGTAAATAAGACAAAAATGACCTTATAAGTCTGGCGCAATTCAGGGGTGACTTCTACGCGAAAAATGCATTGTCACCTCAGATATAAGAATTGTAGCTTTCATTATTTACAAAAAACCAATTCTCTCAATAGATGGCGTTCCAACAAAATAAATAAAAATAATAAGATTGTTGTTCATAATTTCACCCATAGATGGCTGTAGTAAAAATTCCTTATTTTCAAGCGAAAAGAATTTCAGTATTACAATATATAGAACTTTCAAAATTGAATTGATAGGGATCTCATTAAAAGGCATAATTGGTGAACGTTGCGCAAGCGCATAAAGTGATCACGTAAACCAGCCGATGACAGGTCGTAAGCCCTGTAGGTGCCTTGATTTCCCGGTTCTCCTATAATAAATATTCCAACTTCGTCTCTATTGAGATAATTAAAAATCTGTTAAAAAATATCTTTGATTCCCGACAGGAAAAAAAAATCCAATGTTTGCGCATATGCAATAATAAAAATATTCGATGCAGTATCATATTTCAATTTCTCAAGTCTTAAGATAGGTTATTACTGAACTCGTCTCAAGGTTGGGGTAAAGGGTGGTAATGTCTTAGGCACCCATTATGTTTTTTTGTCTATTTTCTTAATACCAAAGGTAAATAATACTGTGAGATAATGAGGAGTAAAGTATATAGGTATTCTCCGTTTCCTAGACTACATATTTAGGAAAATGAATTTGCAGGTATTGTATGTATATAAACCTATATGTCTTCAATAATTTCAGATAATAAAATTTTTTTCTCCTTTCAAATATGATTATGATTCGAATATTTTTAAAGTTGCATTGCACCTACGCAAACGTTGAATTTTTTTGCCTGTCGGGTGTCAATGATACTTTTATGACAAAATTTTAATATCGCGATATAGATGAAATGGAAAACGAAAACTAAGTACAAAGACAGTTGCTTTCATTGTTGACAAGCCTTTTTCTCAATTGATGGCATTACAAAAAAAAAATTTCCTTCGTCACTTTATAGATAGCGTTGATATTTTCCAGCGTATTCTCAAGTGAAAGGATTTTGATATATACAATTTTCGAAAATTCGATTGATAGGCAACCCAATAAAAAGGCATAATCTGTGAACGTTGCGCAAGCCCATAAAGTGATCATGATAATCAGCCGATGGCAGATCGTAGACTCTGAAGGTGCCATGATATATAAGAAATTGTTTATTTGTTATAACCCAATAAATAAATATTAAAATACTTAAGTGAGTTTAAAAATAAACTGATTGCTCATGAAAATATTTGCTGATGAAAAAATACGTTTATTGACACTTATCAAATATTTCTAGTGTGAATAATTTAGTACCTTCCTATCCCCGTTAGATGATTCTAGTAGTTAATTCGATCTATTTGTTCATATATAAAATGGCGAATAGCCTATTATTTATTTTACTTTTGATAAAAACGAAAAACATTAAAATGAAACGAAACACCTAATAACAATTTTTTTTAACAGATTTTTATTTATATCAATAGAGACGAAGTTCGAATATTTACTGTAGGAGAACCGGGAAATCAAGGCACCTACAATGTCACGTAAACCAGCCGATGACAGGTCGTAAACCCTGTAGGTGCCTTGATTTCCCGGTTCTCCTACAGTAAATATTCCAACTTCGTCTCTATTGAGATAATTAAAAATCTGTTAAAAATATCTTTGACTCCCGACAGGGAAAAAAAACAATGTTTGCGCATATGCAATAATAAAAATATTCGATTACTTACACATTGGAACAAGTAGGTAAATAAGACAAAAATGACCTTTTAAGTCTGGCGCAATTCAGGGGTGACTTCTATGCGAAAAATGCATTGTCACCTCAGGTATAAGAATTGTTGCTCTCGTTATTTACAAAAAACCAATTCTCTCAAAAGATGGCGTTACAACAAAAATAAAAATAAAATAATAAGAATCTTGTTCATAATTTCAGACATAGATGGATGTAGTAAAAATCCTTATTTTCAAGCGAAAAGAATTTCAGTATTGCAATATATAGACCTTTCAAAAATTGAATTGATAGGGATATCATTAAAAAGGCATAATTGGTGAACGTTGCGCAAGCGCATAAAGTTTTCACGTAAACCAGCCGATGACAGGTCGTAAGCCCTGTAGGTGCCTTGATTTCCCGGTTCTCCTACAGTAAATATTCCAACTTCGTCTCTATTGAGATGATTAATAATCTGTTAAAAATTATCTTTGACTCCCGACAGGGAAAAAAATCCAATATTTGCGCATATGCAATAATAAAAATATTCGATTACCTAATAACAATGTTTTTCACTCAAACGCTAAGTTATACTTGAAAATAAATGTTTTTGTGTAATCACGTCCTTCTTACATTTAAATAAACAAATATTTGCTTACGATAAAGTACATATTTTGACGTTTCATTCGTGACAAAATTTGTAGGAAAATTTACGAAAAAATTAAAAATAACACAGTAAAATATTATAAATTTACTGGTTTATTATTTGCCTGATTTACCTACTGGTCGTAAAGGAAGCGGAATGCAGAATATTTAACCTTAATAGTTTTCTAGTTATCATAAATTCTGAAATCCCGTAAATACTCCCATTATTCGAAAAAGTAGCTATTCGATGCATGTATTCTCCCAGTGCTTACTTATGGAATGGAAACATCGGTTCTAACAAAACGAATAATACACAAGCTGTTAGTGACAGAGAGTTATGGAGAGAAAGTTGCTGGATATTTCAACAAGGGACAGAATTCAAAATGTCATAATAAGAGAAAGAACAAAAGGAGTCGATGTAGCGGAAAGGGTCGCTGGTTTTAAGTGGATGCCAGGATTCACGATGGAACCAAAATATCATTGAATGGCGACCAAGAACAAGCCGAAGAGACGTCGGCAGACCTTGATGACATATGTAAAGAAATGTGCCGTAGGGAGATGGATGCAGTGTGCCCAAGATAGGGAGTTGTGGAGTAACAAAGGGAAGGCCTATGTCCAAGAATAGAAAAAAAATAGACTGAAGAAGAAGAAATACCCACATACATACATACAACGTTCTAAAATGTTATCATAATTTATTTTAAAGCAATATCTCCATGAAAATGGTATGAATTATTTTTTGTTAAAATAGTAACACTTTTACGTATATGTTTAATAATCCAACTGTTGATTCGTTCATGAGAATTCAATTCTCTGAATGAATCGACATTATTAAGCCAAGATGCGTGTACGAAGGAAAATTTTGTATGACGAAGTGGACTTTTTGCATGCTAATAACACCAACTAGAGGCCTCGCTGCATATATGTTCCCATACATGGATTTACTCAGAATTCGGAGTAGAACATTTTATGTGAGTTTTGTGTGTGTGTGTGTGTGTGTGTGCATGTGTGTGTGTGTGTGTGTGTGTGTGTGTGTGTGTGTGTGTGTGTGTGTGTGTGTGTGTGTGTGTGAGGGTGTGTGTGTGTGTCTGTGTGTCCATCCTCCCTTTATAACTTTTGATCCCCACAATTTACAGATCCCAAATTTTCAGAATATATAAACAGTTAAAGGCCTACAAAACTTTTATACTCAGAATTGTGAATTTTGTTTCAGTCAGGGGTTATTAACTTTTGAAATTTTGGTTTATTTTTCCATGTATCTCAGAAACCATAAAAGCTAGAATGCTGAAATTTGCCATAAACATAGACAAACACAAAATCTCAAATTAGTTTTTTCAAAAAATTCCAGGGTTTCTCTAACATTTTTTATTAAGAAAAATATTTTTTTTATGATAAATTTATGAGTTTAACTGCCTATATTTCCAATTTTTTTTAAAATATCAAAAAAAGCCGAAACACCCCAACTAGATAATTTAATTTTCTAAAAAAATATACACATTGTATTAGCACATCTCAATTTTTTTTTAATAATTCTTATAAAAATTGAATTTAGTGACGACATTGCTTCATACAATTTGTATGGTAATCGCCTACACACAATATATAAGAAGACTTAATTGTTTGATACTAATCTCCAAACATACATACATACCATCATGCTGTTTTCATATTCTGGGTAGGGTCAAAGGACTGACCTCCATACTATCTTATCTCGACGTACATAGGTACATAGGTACATGTGTTGTATAGAAAATCAACTATGTTAAAATATTAAATAATTTGTATTTATGGGTTTATAGTTTGGTACTTATTCTTCAACTATACATACTATCGCTATCGACAGTTGGATCTCATGTGTTACATGCAACTAGTATTATTATTCTTAATTTTTAATCAATTGCAGATATGTACTATAATATAGTATCTACGTATTACATATTATTATGTTCAAATACATATATATTATATATTATAAAAACAAAACATCAAGTGGCACTAGTCAATAATATAATATTCATTAATTGGAAGTTAATTGGGAAGTTACTAAATAATTCATTAAGTATCTAGTCTAATTTGGTTTCTATATCTACGTTTGAATAATATTATACTCAAGTGTTAATTCTCAAGTAAAGTAAATGTATTAATATGTATGTACATAAATTTCTTCAGGGATTATTATATTAAAACGATCACAAATAATATTTTTATTTTATTATAGACACAGAAAATATTGCCAAAATATATTTATGCATATTAGTTATCCAACTGTCGATTCGTTCAAGAGAATTTATTTCTCTTAATGAATCGATGATTCCATTTGAGCGAATAGCACATAAGTTTTTGCACGGTTTTTCCATCTTTGAAGTCAAACACCAATTTAGAGGCTTCGCAGCATATATCGTCTCCTGACTAACAGTCGTATCTGACATTTTTGGCAAAATGGAGTTAGGACCACCATTGTGTATTTATATGTTGTACGCATTTTCTCACTAAAAGTCTCGACTGTATCACCTCCCGTTAACTTGGAATAGCTTAGTGATTTATTGTCTACGAATTACTGAAAAAAAAATATCACTTATAGACATATGTGCGAATACGATTCTAATATATATAAGAATGATTCATATATATATATAAGAATACAAATAAAATATTAAAATATATTTACACCGTGTCACCGTGTGCTGGGAGAGATGAAAATATGCACGCGCAAAACATTAAAAACGCTCTCCTGAACAATTTGAATTTTGCAGATACGACTGTTAGTCAGGAGAGGGACGATATGTTCCATGCATGGATTCATTTCGGAGTAGAACATTATCAGTGTATCTATGTGTCTATGCCCCCCCACCCCCCCTCCTTTATAACATTTGATTCGATTGATTCACAGAGGCTAAATTTTCAAAAAGTAAATTTTGAGCCTACAAATCTTATATGTAGGTACTCAGAATTTTGAATTTTTGTTACAGTAAGGGGTTATCGACTTTTGAATTTTTGCTCTATTGTACCTTATATATCATAAAAACTAGAATGCTGAAATTTTGTATAAATACAGACAAATACAATATCTCATACTTTTTATAAAAATGTTTCAGGGTTCCAGAATTTCTTAAACTTTTTTTGTTAGAAACACTCAATCTAGATAAATTGATTTTCTATAAAAAATATGTACATTTTAGTAGTACCTATATCTCAAACTTTTTTATGCATTTTTTTTTAAATAAAATTAATGACGACATCGTTTCGTGCAATTTGAATGGCAGTATACACAACACAATATCTACGGGTAGGTACTCTCACTTTTATATCCTGACATAAATACCTGCATATTTCGTATAGAAAACAAAATTTCTTACAATATTCAATAATTTGGATTAAGGGGTTTATAGTTTGGTACGTATTCTTCAACATCGCCATCGACAGTGAGATCTCATGTGGTACATGCAACTAATAATATGTTAATAGTAGGTATAATGGGAATGGTATGGGTACATATTTCCTTTCTACACTACACTATCATTGTGCAGTGTGCTGTAGGTGCAGTGTCTTATTTATATGAGGTTATGTTGCTTATGGAGATGGAAATTACACAGTGAGTTTATAGCAATAGATCTAAAATTTAACATGAGAATTGAACTCTAAAAATTAAACAACAATGAATAACAAGAATTAAAATGTTACGAACTAACTTACCAATTCGTGCAATGGAAGGAAATTATACTGTGACATCAAAATCAGATTTATAATAGGTCGTAGGTGCAAAAAATGTATTTTATTTATTTATTTTTCACACCGTTATCATCATCATCATTGGTGCTACAGCCCTGTGTGGGCCCTGGCCTCCTCCAGAATCCTTCTCCAGCCGTCCCTGTCCTCCACCGCTCGCCTCCAGTTTACCATTCCGATCGCTCTCATGTCATCCTCTGTATCGTCCAGCCATCTTAGCTTGGCCCTGCCTCTCCTTCTTCTGCCCTCTGGATTGGTAATAAGAACCTTTTTGGGGACACGATCATCATTCATCCGGCTGACATGTCCCAACCACTGCAGTCTACGTACTTTTATGACTTGTACAATGTTGGGTTCGTCATATAATGCCTGTAGTTCATGATTATATCGCATCTTCCAAAGTCCATTATCATTTACTGGGCAAAAAATCTTTCTCAGGATTTTCCTTTCAAATATCAAGAGGCTGTTTTCGTCTCTTTTTGTTAAGACCCAGCATTCAGCTCCATACACTACGACAGGTCTGAGAAGAGTTTTATAAATTAGGATTTTTGTTTTCCTTGTTAGTATTTTTGACCTAAAATACTTTATTAGACCATAATAGCACCTTTTGCCAGCGGCCAGTCGTGCTTTAATTTCGTTGCTGCAGTTATTTTCATGAGTCACGATAGCGCCTAGATAACAAAAAGAGTCAAACGATTCCATTTGATCCCCTCACACCTTTATAACAAAGACTATTATGAAGATTACTGCTGCCCAACTAGGTACAAACCCTGTTCTAGGGCTAACAGTTTACAATTTTACCAAGCCAAATATTTGACATTTCGGTTTTACATAGTTATTTTGTCTTCTCCAAAAATATTAGAACTGACACCAGACATCACAACACAACAAAATTACAATATTACATAGTTACTTATATATTAACACAAAAGTATAAACCGATACAGTAAATTTTGATATGTTATTATTCTAATATTATTTCTACCACAATATTCACTCCCGTTGTTGTCATTTATGTTATGTAGCAGTTTGACATTAAAATTTGTTCTATGGTCTTCCCAACGTACATTATCAGAATATATAATAATATTATTTTATTTGAATTGAGTCACAAATCAAATAAAATATAAAATCAAGTTTTCTTCTTGGAAATTAATATAATAAAAAAGCGAAATGTTTTATAGTTTATCTTATAATAAGATGCATTTTAAAGACAATCCTCGAACCAGTTTGTGTAGCGTGTAGGTATATTATTAATGATTTAAATAATGTCTGTGAAGTTATTTCCTTGAGAGACATAGATAAAGTATTATAAATTTGTGGAGCGACAAATGATGCATTTCTTTGTCCGAAGGTTATTTTCATAAAGGAGGGTTAAAGTAGTGCTTGTTCGTGTGGTTCTAGATTGTTGTGTTTTCTGGTGATGTATTATATTTTTATGAAAATAAGTTTGTTTATGCTGGATATATGTTTGTCTCGGGTCAAATACTTTAAAATCATATAATAAAAGACATCCTACAATATTGTATGTATGTACTGATTCTGAAACGTGCTTTTACTTAATTCGTTTTCCCACTCCTCTCTGTATCGTGGTATCACACAGCTCAGGTTAGGTTAGGTGCGGTACGGTGTGGGATGGACGGGGTCTGTGGGGTTGAAGTCGGCTCCCCCCACGAAAGCTTTTATCGACGGCTTCCGCGGGTCGCCGATAATAATCGCGAACAAGTGGAAGTTGAACGCCGGTCAATTTTAACTGATATCATTATGCTCGCGTTGCAAATCAAAAGAGAGTCGAACCTCGCCGGAGTAGGCGCCGACTCTTCCCACGCCCTGCAATGTTTCAGTCCCGTGCCGTCCGCCATACAGAGCGGACTACCTGTCTCTCTCTGTCTCTCGCGTGTTCGTCGTTATATTCATCCCGGAGACCGGAAATCGTTTCAAAGTAACCCCGCGAGCTTCGAAACTTTACATCCGTCGGTTTTCCCGCTCGCGAAAAATTTACGATACGCGCCGTAATATATTTATATGGTACATTTCATATCGCGCGCCGCACATTATCGTGTCAATTAATTGTTCGTCCTCGCGTGACGTAGTCGTCGTTATCAGTCGCCGCGTTGACTCGTGAACTTTTCCGTGCGTTTTGTCGTGAGCTTTTATATCACTCACGCTTGTTTACTTCCAAATTACACTGTGACACCAGTAACAGATGTATTACCTACACGACGGATCGCTTTCGATAAACATATTTATATAATGAATGAACACATATGTCATTTTTTCTGGTGTTTTGTATTATATTACCTAAACTACAGCAAAAAATACAAATTTAATAATCAAGAAATCAATGAAATCAACATGCTTATAAAAAAATCATTAAAATGAGTGATCAATTGTGTCATTACTGAGTCTTAATAATAAGTCTTGTTAAAAAAAAAACATTTTTTTTCGTCATTTGGTAAGTATTTTCTTGGTGTTTTTTTTTTAGACGCAACGTAATGGTTCAAGTAAATTTAGAAATGAACGTCCATATTGCGTAATTATGTTTGTATACAAACAACGTATGTGCGCACAAATGGTTTTATTGCAGTTTAATACCTAAATATCACACGTAGAAAAAATAAAAGTCTTGTATGAAACGAGAGAAGTACAACACTGTATGTATGTAGATATATGCCGATATAGTACAGCGAGCAACAGGTTATTATGAAATTATATCGAAACAAACCAAGCTGAAGTACCTATGTACCGCGGCAATTTATTATTTCTAACCGATATTGACAAGACGTAACGATAATTAAGACATTTTTACTTTTCGTTACGAATCATTGCGGTGAAATTTTGTTTTCGTTGTTGATGTTATGGTATGTTGATATCTTCAAAACAGTTTGGTAATATATAACTGACATTGATTTTTTTATCTACATTCAGATAAATTATATTTGTATTCGAAGATGTAATAATTTTGTTTCATCCTATCTAAATTTCTAAAAATAACATTGTTTTCAATATTAATTCAATAATATTTGATATTACTTACAAATGTACATAGACAATTGACCTCGATTATTATTATTAAAAAACAATTTTTTGTGTAATGTCTGCATGTAATCATTGTATTTTTTATAGCAAAAGAGTGTTCGTATAATGATTCGTAAACAAGACTTTATAATATTTAGTGAACATCTTAATATGTTATTTGATATTAAGTAGGTACTTAATAATTAATTTTATTCAGAATTTTACCAACATACACCTGTAACAATGGTTTCAATTTCTAGAAAATAAATAGAAATATTATTGAAAACTAAAATGAATTAAATATAATATACATTATTATACAAATATAATATACATAGTATAAAGTTATCTCAGCGAAATGAAAATAATGAAAAACTAAGACGATGCCTAATAAATATTTTTACCTCTCGTTCGTTTCCTTCATTTCTAAAATAAATATTTAACGAGAATTATTTGTTAGGTTTTAGTTATACATAATAATAGGTAGGTTATATTGAATTTATTCATTTATTCATTCATTTATTCATACAAACATTGATGACATTACAATAATTATTGAATCTGCAATGCCCCACTAACTAAAAAATTTGTAAAATAAAAATAAAAATACGTTTCTTATTTCAAAGTTATATAGATAAAGAACCAGTGACAGCAAAATTTACGTCATAGTAGGTATAAAGGCTGAGTTTTTTTTTTGTAAAAGGATACCACGGTAGTTTACAACGATTGGATAAAATATGAACCCTGAGTAGTGGTGGTTTATGGAGATCACCAACACCTATTCTTCTTATAACAACTTATAACCGAGACTGATTTAATATATGAAGAAAATAAAAAATCTAGATCACTATGAGAAATCCCCTCGAAAATCGTTAATCGTTATATTAGGAGTCTATGATAAGTATAATAGGTAACAGTAGGTATATTTAATATTGCCATCCTTACTTTATTTGTACTATGTTTTAAGATAAATAATATCCAACAGAATTCAACGTCGTATAACATTATTAATTTTACATTTGATAATGAACAAGTTTATGTTTCTGTGTGTTTTTTATAATAAATTTAATGTAGTTACATACCACAACACTGTTTATGGCCTCACGTTATTTTGGTTTTGCTTGGAAGAAATTGCTTTATGGTAACAAACCCGCCAATATCTACATTATTGTACATGAAATAAATAAATAATGTTGAAAACGCATAAGTTAAAGCCACTATGACTCTACGAGATTTACGAAGCTCACTTCATACATATATTATGCGTATCTATTACGGAACAAATATAGGTATATGTACTTATTTTTTACGGAAAACATTGTATATACGAATAAAGCTTTTGTGTGAAGATTTATGGTTTTCCTGTGATATGAGCACGTTCATCTATCTTCAAAAAAATCGTAGTGTCATAGCCCTTTTCATTTTAAATGTCATGTTTATGGATGACCTACTGTGTATTTGTATAATATTATATTCTCTATAGTATACTTGTTTATTGAGGGTTGCAAAATTTGACTGACATTTAGCAATCGGGCATTTCTTGGTAAATCAACAATATAGACAGTAATAGGTACTGTAAACACACCATTGCACTCTATGGATGACAATTCCTCGAATAGTGTTTCCAGGCCTGTATATAATTTTCCTCTATGAACTTAAAACGCCTCAACATAAACTACTATTTGTTCATCGTTTAATATTTACTAACGCGAGTCAATCAAATCTAACAAATGATACTTTCCGGCGGGCTATTGATGAGTTTTTAACAAATCGGCAAACGATTTTTTTTATGTGTTCTAAAAAATATGTTTAATTAAAGTAATCAATGCATATAGATAAGAATGGTTCAACCATGTGAATTACGTTCTGAAAGACAGAAATATAAAAAACTCAAATAACAGACGAACTTTTATTATACGATGCATGAATGTCGATGGGGTGATGGATGCGAGTCAAAATCGGAAAATGTGGCATTATGTACTCTCTGCCTATCCCGTAAGATATATGGCAAGCCGTTAAGTATCAAACGTTATTACTTATGTGCGCATCGCACAAGTTTTACAATATCGCAGCATTACAATATAACACATAGTTTCAAGTCTATTTTAAAGAGATCTTTAGGTTCATTATTTTTTTTTTGCTGGAAAATATCTCATTAATGAGATCGGTAGGAATATAGGGAACTGTAACCAGATACTGTCATAAACACATACGTTGGCTATGTCTACAATTAGCGTGGTTGTTTGCTATTCTATACATTCCCTGTCTTTCATTAGGATTATCTTTGACTAAAACATCAACCATTACCATATCATTAACGGCTTTGAAAACTTACAAACAACTTTTTAATTTCAGACTGGTAAACACTACTAACAACTCAAATTCATCTTCATCATCAGCCTGTGTTTGCCTATTGCAGGACCTAGGCCACCCCTCTCCTTCTCCAACTCAACTTACTCATGAATTGATATATAAATCGGAATTAGAAAATAACTTAATTTCTTAATACTAAACACTTCTACCGTCAGAAGGAACAAGCCAATAAGATTTTCTCGCAAAGTATTAAATACATATAGTTTTTTTTAATATCAAAAAAATATGTACGTATCTAGTCTTGCTGTTTGATAAAAAATATTACGAATAATATTGCTATATTAATTAAACGTAGCAAGCATGTAATTGCAGGTCTCCTTATTTGGAATGAGAAATCTATTGAAAACAAATATCTTCACGTTTTAGACTCCATATCAATACGTTTTCAGAATAATGTTTGATTCGTTCATGTATGACGAGTTTGTGGTTTGAAAATTTTACTGCCCTTCAACTTTTATTATCTTCAACTGATTCAGAATTTGAAAACATTGTTTTGATTTTCTAAAGCATTGTGCTCCTATTTGTTTATTACATTGTATTATACTACCGAGTATCCGACATGAGATGCAATATCTCTTCGGTTCCTCTCGTCCCTTCAGACCCTCCTCTTTGATAATGCGGTAATGCTTTTACAGCCCATTCCACTTAGTAACTCCTTTTGTGTTTTTTTCGTTGATAAGCTTTCATAGTTGCAAATTTACCGAATTAAGTTATACGGAGTTGCTAACATTTCAAGTATTTCGACACTCTGTAAATTTACAGAGTCTATGTATTTTGTCAATGTTTGAAACTGTCACTTCATGAACATTCCAGTAACAGTGAAATTCCTTCGATTAACGCACAAATAGCTTTTAATACTATTCCACTATTATTACCTACCTTTTGAATAGTTAATGTCGTTTTTTTCTTGCGGCAATATTCAATATATTTACATGAATAATTAATTTTCAATTTTGAAGCCAAAAAACACCGAGTCTTCGCAGCAAATATTATGTTTCATACATGGATTTACTCAGAATTCTGAGTAGAACATATTCAGTCTTACTAATAAACGTGTTTAAATTTACACGACCGTTTAACACCCGTGTAGGCTAAAACGTTACCAATAAACGCTGTGTAGCAAATCAGTTGGTCAAGGACTGTGTATCTCTCATACAAATTTTACACATCGCTTGCCCGCCTGTTCTAGGTAGTTTAGCGGTATTTTAAGACAAATTTCATGTATCAAAAATCAAATTTGATTTTGATATGCGTGTTTATATTGTTATGTCTTGGAATAATGTGACGAAACCTCTTTAAAAATGATTATATTCTCGATAAATGTGCATTTCAGGAGCGAAAAGGAGCAAATATCAGCTCTTTTATAATATCTACAATACAACAAAAAATAATCGTACGTACGTATCTGACGAAGCTCGGCATTGAGCGATACCGGTGATTGGGAGTCGTGTTTGCTAACTAAATAAATATTTTTTTTTTCATATTTCTATGTCATTGTTTTTTTTAATTTACTATACTTTTATTTTTAGATTTGGGGGGGATATGTAAGAAAATAACTTTTATTATTATTACTTTGTGACAATTACCTACTACCGAATTAATTTGTCTAAAGTAGCATGATCTATATATTATTACATCTGGTCTAATACAGTTTTTTACATCACTAACAAAACTATGATATTACCAATAAAAAGATGAAAAGGGAATTATTAAGTGAAGCGATCTATACCACACCATCGGATGTTAAATAAATTAATCAAATAATATCCAGAAACATTCTCTGGTAGTTATGGACTGAATACTATCAGTGAAAAGCCTCACAAGGCTGAATGATAAACCTATTGAAAAATTAATAAAAAATCATAGAATCAGGTTTGATTTTACCATTATAATAATTACTGAAACAAACTTACCTATGAAGTCGACAACAGATACGAATTAACGAAAGTTATTGTGTTTTTAAAGTCTACTAAATATTTGTTTCTGAACGAAAGAACGATCATTAATTGAATGACGTGAAGATTAATCTGTAAGAAATTTATTTATTTACAGATCTCTTTATATGCAGCCGTAAATAAAGATCACACGTTGTTAATCTTTTTCGAGATTTTCAGTTTGTAAAATAAATTGGGATTTGCAATACGATACTTTTGATATTTACGTATTTTCTAAAGATAATAATCAACTTTTCCGAATTTATTTTGTTCTTTTAAATCCGTATCAATGTTTGATATTAAGATTCCGTACTATGACGTATGATAGGTAATTAATTACGAAAGTTAGTATCAAAGTTTTACATCAGACGTTTTATAAAAATGTCTGATGTAAACCTACATGCTATTGTGGTCAAAGAATTTTTAATATTCACACAAAAAAGTAACATTCTAGTTAATAAAATGTAAATACGAAATTGCTTGTTATTATTATAACTGAAACTTTGTATTTTAATGGAATAATAATTGAAAATCAAACTAGTTTTAAGTAACATGTCAAAACAAACCTGATTGAAATTTATTATGTATTAAATGACTTCATTAGCTATATAAATAAATGTGTATTTTGGTCGATCTCGAGATGAATAATAAATGAATAGCAAGAATGACTTGTTTAAGTTTAGTAAGTAAAAATGTTAAAAATATATGGATTTAATTGAATTTATAATGACTTCATTACCTATATAAATAATTCTATATTTTGTTCAATTTCGAGATGAATAATGAAAACCAATGCCAAAAGTAAATGACATATTTTTTTTTGCAGAGCGTTGATTAATAAATGTTTATAAATGAAATTATATACGAAACCAAAATCTTAACGAAAAAAATAGAACATATATTTATAACCAAGCAATCGATAAAGTTAATGAAATAAATATTCAATAATGATGACGATCTTTACCAACGTATAAAAATATTAAGGTTTAGAGGCTTAAGCCGAAACGGTCGTAGGATGACTAAAAAAAACGATGTAAATAAAAAGTTATGGAGTTCTACAAACTAGAAGCCATCTCGATCGACAGATTGAAGACTGAAAAATATTTTTATTGACAATAACATCTCAATAGAGACGAAGTTGGGATATTATAGAAGAACCAGGAACTCTGGCACCTACAGGGCTAACGACCTGTCATCGGCTGGTTTACGTGATCACTTTATGCGCTTGCGCAACGTTCACCAATTATGCCTTTATTGAGATCCCTTATCAATTGTATTTTTGAAAGTTCTATATATTTGAATAAGTGTAAACATTTCAACTGAATAATACGAAATTATACTATTGCCATCTATTAATCCTTTTTGTAACTCCATTTATTGAGAAGCTGATTTATTTGTAAACAATGAAAAATATGTAGGTGTTGTCCAAACTATTTTTAAACCACTTCCTTGTTAACTGTGGTAAAACTTCATAATTTTTCGTGAGATATGCCATTGTATTAATTCCTAGTACATATTTTTGACTGATGTTTATCGTATTAATCTTCGATACAAATTGCACTTTCAAAACAAAATAATTAATTGACCGCCCTTATAAAGAACGGGTATATTTAGGTGTAGGTATGTCTCGACACAACACGTCACACCTTCTGAATATTGACAATTTTATTTGTAGGTACATCAAGCTTGAACTTATTCAAATTGAGTTTTTACCGTCCATTGACTCAGAAGTTGTTGAATAACCGGCATCTATACAGACATGTGCAAAGTATCAAAATACAAACAAACCACAATTTATTGCAAAATTTTAAGGTTCAACGAATTGGTTTCCATAGATAATTAGGTACTTACTTATCTACTGTGATGTGTGAAATTTGTGAAGGCCCATTGCGTTGATTTAAATTGACACTATCTCAATCAATCAATCGAAACATTCATCTGTTTTAATGTGATAGGATAATTAATAAATTGATTCATTAATTCATAAATATAACAAATTAATGACTCATCGCACATGGTAACATGATGAGAATTGAATAATGCATAGAATTATAGTTTTTCTCTGTGAAATATTCATATTACAAAAAATATATAAATCCTCTCTCTACTCTCGTGTTATTATTATTATTATTAGCCGGACCACCATGGTATGATTGGTAAGCCGTTTGGTTTCCGTGCGGGCGTCCAGGGTTTGATACCCAGCAAAGCAGAAATTGATTTAAATTCATTCCTCATGCAAATATTTCTCCTCTGGGCTGGAAACACTGATTTATTAGAAGAAATTTCCATATGACAATAAAATCGCCTCTTGCGCAGGATGCAAGGAAGTGTTTATCTATCTAGAACAGGTATACCTAGTTAGGCAGCAGTTATCTATTTTTAATGAAGATTATTTATATGGTGCGATACATAAATAAATAAAAAAAATCTATATATTTGTCAGGAGTAGAACCCACACGTTCCCACACCGCAACCATGTTTTGATCTATTGTGCACCTCCCTTCAGGGTTATTAATTCAATATCAGTTCAGTTTTTTTTACCAAAGTCCCATATTTTGAGATTAAGATGTCCTTCAAGTCTTTGGGTCTTAGTACAATAGCTCTCAGATGTCTGTATCTAGATTTCAATAATGCTGGGAACTCACAGATCACACGCAGGCTGTTAATTTTTCTCGTTCACACTTTCTACTGTTTGGATCCTCTACGATCCCCATTATGGAATGGTGTCTTTTAAGATGAAACGAAACTCAAAATAAAATAGCTAAAAAGGACGAAGTAAAATACCTTGGAATAACCATTGATAAAAATTTAAAATGGAAACACTTCATAGAGTTAACAAAAAATAGAATGAGAAAGTTAATTTACATATTTCTACAACTGCGTAATATACTGACAATCCAAAATTTAAAAATATTATACTTTGCCTTTGTACAATCTATTCTACAATATGGAATCCTTGGATGGGGTGGAACGTATAAAACTAATTTAAAACCGATTGAAATCACTCAGAAAATGATCATAAAAATAATCTTAAAGAAACCAATAGACTTTCCCTCCAATGAAGTATTCAAACAATTTCGTGTACTAAAGCTAAACAATTTATATAAAAAATATACTCTTTTAACAACATTTAAAAAATATTATAGTGAAATACATGAAAACAACAATAGAACCAGATCGAAAAATAATATTGCTATCCCTCGCGTCAATACATCTGCAGCCCAGCACCACTTTACATACCTGGGAATAAAACATTTTAATGACCTTCCAGATGAATTGAGGAAAATGAAGGAATATATACAATTTAAAAATTCTATTATAAAACATATTAACAATTATAATTACATCCAGTGATGGATTTTTGTTTTGTTGTTTTTTTTTTTAATTTTATTTTCATTTTTTATATTTCCAAATTACGCAAAATTGTGAGTGTAAATTTTTTTTTTTTGGTGTTAAGTTGTGTGTACTTTTTTTTTGATGATATGTTATGTGTATATATAATTTTTTGATGTTGTCTGTTATTATATAAGAAATATTGATTTTGTTTTTGATGAGTAATTTATTTGAATTTGTTCTTGATGTAATTAATGTATTTTTATTGTATTCCAGTTTTTGCGGTTAGTGGTTTTTGTTTCGTGACGGTGGACGGTGAACGGTGAATGCCTGCTAGTGGGGCCCTGTGAACGGCAAATGCAGTTCGCGGTTCTCAGTAGGTATGCGCTTGCGTATACTAGAGTATGCTCCATTGGTGAGGGTTCATCCGTAAACTGTTCACCAGTTCGCGTAATATTAATTTAAATATATGCGTGTTATTTTTAGTAATATTATATGTTATTGAAATAAATGAACCGCACAAATGACTGTGCTCCTCCCTCGAACACGAGATTTGATCTCAACTGAGGGATGAATAGATATTAAATAATTTAATTTTAAGATACTGTTTATAATTCTTTTTATCATTAATGTATAATTTTTAAAATAAAAAAAAAAATAAAAAAAAAAAAAAATAAATAAAAAAAATAAACCAGTCATTGTTCTCAATTTTTTTCTGCTGTGATTTAGCAACATTCTTGTCCTTTTTTTGTAGGGCCCTTCAACTATTTTTTTTGCCTGTCTTTGTCCACGACTTATGCTCCATAATTCTCTACGCCAAACTGTTGTCCAGTCTTTAACCGATCTATTTATCATGATTGCAGATATGCCTACTGCCGGTTCAGGTCCTATGAAAGGTTGCCCTGATCCCTTTTTGGCTAATTTATCTACTTTCTCGTTGCCCTCCATCAGGTACCCACACTAGGTGTATTTTGTTGTATTGCCCAAGTATTTCAAGGTACTTTAGACAGTCCAACAACAGTTTTGATTTATCTGGTGTGAATTTAGTGCCTTAAGAGCTGCTTGGCTGTCTGACAGAATATAAATATTCTTGCTTTTGTAGATTTCTACTCTCTGAAAAAAGCCTAGAAAGAATCTAGATTATACAAGAAGATTTCTCGAAAATCGTGAAATAAAAGAGGCTTTTAAGTGCCACAAATAGAAGCAACATTAATTTAATTTTGTGATTGATGATTAACCATGTGCTTCTCATTAAAAATACTTCTCTTATAAACTATTTATTGTTGAAGAATTCGTGATGTACTTATACGAATTATCGTAGTACGTGTAGACTAATTTAAATTTGATACATGTCATCACGGTATATTCCACAATTTGGGGTAACCAGAAACGGGTGTGCATAAAAGAAAGCACAACCCAAGAGTGTATTCCCGCACACCAGTATTATCTTACCTTAAAAGGCAACAATCAGAATGGGTGGTGAACTTCATTGCTGAACAATTTGAGATGTCATTTTGCCTCTTGTATGTATTTTCGAACGAGATCTTACAATAGAGAATATAAGAAGCACTATTTTAAGCCGGTGCTCACAGCAAATATCAATTTTATATCTATAAATTTATTATTCATAAAATATCACTTATCTTTGTTGATACTCAAATATGTAACATAACGTACATAATATAGGTGATGAATATAATTTATCATGTTGGTATAATAAATTCATAAGTAATAATAAAAATAAACACTTCGTTGTATCCTAAGCGAATGGCAAGTGTATTGCCATATAGCAATTTCTTCTACCTAACTAGACTTATAATAAGTTTATTCTGCAATGTGTTGATTTTGGTTGGTTGAAAGAAATTGCCTAATGGCAATTAGCCCGCCATATATTTGTTTATATTATGTACAAAATATTACTTCTCAACTACATAGCTAACAGAAGCTATGTAAGATAAGGTCACTGTCGCATTTTTAGGATTTAGGTGACACTAAGATTTAGGTGAAAACATAATGAACAACTGTGTCTGAGCCATGAATCGAACTTGGGACCTCTGGCTACAGGAAGTTTAAAATAAAATCAATTTAATTCACAACGAAGCGAAATTGGACCTGATATCGGTAATCTGATATTGCGTAAGGTTGTCAGAAAATACTTGATGTAAATGTAAGAGATATTAGTACTGACGGGTGAAAAATTACAAGAATAGGTCACGAACTTTGCCTTCGCTTCGAATGTCGATTTTTCTTAAGTGAATATTTTCCTTGATTTATTGAATATTGAAAAACTTTGTAGATAACCCTTTTTATACATGTATGTAACAATATTTATATAACAATTAATTCTTTATTGGCACATACACATGTTGGAATACAAATTTATTAAAAATTAATATAACTTATTGATCATTACTATAAACCATATAACAATCATAGCAGAATATATATTTTCTTTGTTTAGGTAATACATGTTAAAGCTTGGTAGTCGGAAAATATTGTCTAAGAAAAAATGACTGTTAATATTTTCCTTATACATTCATTTATTATTTACTACTTTTTTATACCTAGTGCTTCTCGGCAATTTAAATAATAATAATAATAATCGTTTATTTACTTTTAAAAATATTACATAGGAACACTATTGAATGTATTAAAAACAAAAAAAAATAACAATAACATTTATAAATAAGTATATGATACATGAATTCAACCATTTTTGTGGTAGGTATATAGGTTGTAAATGTGAAGCAATATGCTAATTCATCAAGAAAATCACTATAATTATTTTAACTGTTTGTTTGATAAATTCAGAATGAGTAAAAAATATCCAAAGAATAATAAAAAATAACATACACAATTCAGAACTCCGTTCCGTCAGTTCCTTCCTGGGTCCGTTCTGTCTCAAACAAAGACCTTATATACTAAAGTAATGTAAGGTCTTTGGTCTCAAATAATGAACTTTGGGAGATTGTTTGAAATTAGATTTAATATTAGCAAAATAAAGATTGTTGTAATGGCCGCAGTCCACTCGTATTTTAAAAAATCGAAAGCAAGCGTGTATACAAATTTTCAGAAAGATTTTCCTTTAGGTCCTTCATTCTTTGAATGACTTTCAAGTAAATAGTTTTTTAAAAAATTCGTAGGTACATTGACATAAAATAATTCTAGAAAAATATGTAGATAATTCATAAATAAATTGATAAATTAAAAATATGAAAAATTCTTTGGTTCTCGCCTGCGACACAAACATGAACAGGGGAAAAATACGTATCTATATACATAGTTACATAGCTACTTACATAATACACTGCACATAGAAAATGAGAATGTGATCGTAACCATAGAAACGAATATTAAAAATTCAAAGTTGGAACATTTTGTATGAAAAAATATCGATATTTACAAAGAAAATATATACTTTAAAACTAGGAAAAACATTATAATTATATGAAATTATCTCCATGTTTTCCACTCATACTCTAAGTTTTACTTAAAAATATTTTTTATTCATGTAAATAAGTACTTTTGATATTTAAATGAACAAATTCTTGCTCACAAAAAAGTACAATTTTTGACATTTCATTTCTTGGAAATATTTGGACGTATAACACTGTAAAACATTAAATAATTTTTTTTTGGTCGTTTAGGAAGCGATTTCCAGAATATTTATTATTTATTTCCAGAACTTCTATAGTTTTCTAGTTTCTTATAGATGCTAGAAAATAAATACCTACATATAAAAATATATTACTCACTAATATATCAAGGTGGGGATAATGTCGTTGATAGATAGTGATCAATATTAAGTATGAAAAGTTATAGAAATAAAAAAAATGTTATTGAATATGTAAAAATTATCTTAAATTAAAGGAAAAATCTTATTACGATGATTTTCACATTAAATCGTTTGATTTATTAATCATCCTCGGCCATCACAGGCAATGGACCTCTCAAAAAGTTTTAACTAATTATAAATTTCAAAGAAATTTTAATTGGGCACTCCGACAAATTGAAATCAAATAATGGTAATCATTTCAATGATCTTTTTAACGCCTATTTAATTTACTCGACAGTTATAATAAAAAGCGAGGTTCGATAATATCTAACATTAAATCAATATTTTTTCTGTACTATATATCTGTTATTTCTGAGAAAACTAATGAAAATTCATATTTTAGGTGAAATTTATGAATTACTTTGTTATTTTTGTCGATTGTAAAACTTGATTTTTTTATAACTGAAATAATTAAACTATCCTATCTGTTGTGGCCCTAGCGAAATGAAAATTGGTAGGTAATATTGGCTCTTGACGATACTGCCGGAATCGTTTAAGTGGACTGTATATTTTGAAGGAATTGGTCGTGTTGGGATAGGACAAGGGAAATTTACCACCAGGAACTGAGAACGACTTATACAGCTTCTCGGCGATGCACTGGATGTTGCCTCCCGCTTTTCTCGACCAGAGCATATTAATTTTTCTTAAAACTAGTTGCATGTAACACATGAGATCCAACTGTCGATAGCGATAGTATGTATAGTTGAAGAATATGTACCAAACTATAAACCCATAAATACAAATTATTGAATATTTTCAGATATTTTGTTTTCTATACAACATATATTATGTAGGTATGTATGTCAAGATAGGATAGTATGGAGGAAGTTCCTTTTTTCCTACCCAGAATATGAAAATAGCATGATGGTATGTATGTTTGGAGATGAAGTATCAAACTATTAAGTCTTCTTACATATTGTGTATAGGCGACTGCCATACAAAATGTATGAAGCGATGTCGTCACTAAATTCAATTTTTATAAAAATTGTTAAAAAAAATTTGAGATGTACTGCTACAATGTTAATATTTTTTTTATAAAATTAAATTATCTAGTTGGGGTGTTTCGGCTTTTTTCGATATTTTAAAAAAAATGGAAATAAAGGCAGTTAAACTCATAAATTTATCATAAAAAAATACTTTTCTTAATAAAAAATGTTTGAGAAACCCTGGAATTTTTTTGAAAAAACTTATTTGAGATTTTGTATTTGTCTATGTTTATACCAATTTTCAGCGTTCTAGCTTTTATGGTTTCTGAGATATAGGGAAAAATAAAATAAAAATTCAAAAGTTGATAACCCCTGACTGAAACAAAAATTCAAAATTCCGAGTATAAAAGTTTTGTAGGCCTGTAACTGTTTATATATTCTGAAATTTTAGGCTCTGTAAATTGAGCGGATCAAAAGTTATAAGGGGGGGACGGACACACAGACACACAGACACACGAAATGTTCTACTCCGAATTCTGAGTAAATCCGTGTATGGAACATATATGCTGCGAAGCCTCTAAGTTGGTGTTTTTTGACTTCAAAGTTGGAAAAGCCGTGAAAAAAGTAGACCTCTCCATACAATTCTCGCGTATTCTGGCTTGATACATTGTCGATATGTTAAGAGAACAAAGTTCTCCTGAACAAATCGACAGTTGGATGATACACAACACTTAGTGGGGTCGTAAAGTTTTCTTTAAACTAGTTGCATGTAACACATGGGATCCAACTGTCGACAGCGATAGTATGTATAGTTGAAGAATAAGTACCAAACCCATAAATACAAATTATTTATTATTTTATGATATTTAGTTTTCTATACAACACATGTACCTAGGTAGTCAAGATAGGATAGTATGGAGGTCAGTCTTTTTTTCCTACCCGGAATATGAAAACAGCATGATGGTATATGTATATTGTATGTTTAGAGATGAAGTATCAAACTATTAAGTCTTCTTTGATATTGTGTATAGGTGACTACCATACAAATTGTATGAAGCGATGTCGTCACTAAATTCAATTTTTATAAAAATTGTTAAAAAAAATTGAGATGTACTGGTACAATGTTAATATTTTTTATATAAAATTAAATTATCTAGTTGGGGTGTTTCAGCTTTTTTCGATATTTTAAAAAAAAATGGAAATATAGGCAGTTAAACTCATAAATTTATCATAAAAAAAATACTTTTCTTAATAAAAAATGTTTGAGAAACCTTGGAATTTTTTTTAAAATAATTTGAGATTTTGTATTTGTCTATGTTTGTACCAATTTTCAGCGTTCTAGCGTTTATGGTTTCTGAGATATATGGAAAAATAAAATAAAAATTCAAAAGTTGATAACCCCTGACTGAAACAAAAATTCAAAATTCCGAGTATAAAAGTTTTGTAGGCCTGTAACTGTTTATATATTCTGAAATTTTAGGCTCTGTAAATTGAGCGGATCAAAAGTTATAAGGGGGGGGGACACACACACACAGACACACAGACACACAGACACACACACACACACACACACACACACACACACACACACACACACACACACACACACACAGACACACGAAATGTTCTACTCCGAATTCTGAGTAAATCCGTGTATGGAACATATATGCTGCGAAGCCTCTAAGTTGGTGTTTTTTGACTTCAAAGTTGGAAAAGCCGTGAAAAAAGTAGACCTCTGCATACAATTCTCGCGTATTCTGGCTTGATACATTGTCGATATGTTAAGAGAACTAAGTTCTCCTGAACAAATCGACAGTTGGAATATGTTGTAATGTGTGAAAAATTGAAACCAACTAAATAAATTAATGTTCCTTCTTTTTGAATATGTTCCGAATTATTTGAATTATTCAAATGAAGATTCCGAATGGTTGGTAGGTACTTTCTTCTCTGAGCGGCGGTGGGCGACGTCTGGTCTCAGCGTGGTGACAATAAGCCAAAGATCCAATATGGAGAGGCTTGGTCTTAAACGCCCGAACACTATCCAATAAACTGGCAACCAATAGAATTTTTACTTAAGAGGCTATATAGTATATTTTGAAAATATTTTTCCCAGTACCTTCAAAAGATACGTCTTTGAAATAACGAACAGTTTGTATTTACATCTTATTTAAATTGCATGGGTTTATTGAAATTTGAATCAGTTTAATACTTTTCTTGTAAAATTAGTTTTAGTAGAACCATTTTTTTAATTTTGTATTGACTATAAAACTACAAGGCCTTTGAAGTACATTTTTATTTCAATCGAACGAGGATATAAAATCTACCGGCTGAATTTTAAATATTTTAATTACTCTAAAAACTCTAAATTTTACCTTTTCTTCACGAAAAAAGATTGTATATCACATATTAGGTGAAATACAATATTTTTTCGTGTCTCATACATTAGAAGGTAATTTAGTGTGCATTTTTGCATACATCCAGAGTATAAAAGGGCCTTAATGAAAATACTCGGGCAATGGATAGATGACAATCTGAGATGATCCCAAGCAAATAATAAAGGTATTAATTGAACAAAAACATCGCCAGCATCAAACGGTAATATTGAGAGAGTGACGGTCAAATTTTTGGAATTTTAATAAATTTACGTATAAATCTCGAAGTTACGTAATTGAATATTTGCTGGATTTCACAAAGATTAGTTTTCTTTAATATAATAGAATATAAAGACAATTATTTTTTAAAAATGTTGAATTTCACTATAAATTGGTGAATATTTCTTTATTTTGTTTTAAATTATTTACAGGTACTATAATAGTAAAAATATACATATTTATGTTTATTTATTTATTATATATACCTATACGCCCTTAATAGGGCATTTACAATTAATACAAGATAAATACAACAATGTAGGCACAACAATAAGTGTAATAAGTGTAAATACATCAATAACATACATAATAAAAAAGTAGTTAAAGGCAAGACAATATAAAACAACATAATAAAAGAAAATAGAGGTAAATGATAAAAAAAAACTAGACATTAAAGAAGAAGAAAAAAATAAACAGTATTACATATTCTATTAACATAAACAACAAAAATAAACAAAGCAAAGTAAAAATCAAAAAATATAATTTGTGCTAAGCATCCATTTGAAACCATCTATAGTGTGTACCTACATTAAATATATCAACAGCACTATATTGGTTTCCAAAGCGGTGCAATCTATGTATTGGTGAGTTAATAATAAAGTTATTTCGAAGATTCTCTATATGAAAAGGTGCATTTTGACGTGAAGCAAACGTGTTGTTTATAATATTTAATATTTTTTTAATATGTAACTTAAATATACATATTGAAGTTACATATTAAAAAAAAATTTTTTTTTTGATAAATGTTAAGTACATACATATTTTAATTCCTTTTTAAAAATTGATACTTTGGATAAGTATTAAAAACAATAATTATATTACTTAATTATTTCTTAATTGCTTCTCGAGCAACATACAGGTACTATGTATGTATTAATTTAACATACACCCAATATTAAGAGTAGTTTGATTTTAATAATATAATATTTTGGAGTTATACAATCTAAACATTTTGGATGATTCCGAGAAAATAAAGGTTATTTTTATTTTTGAATAAACCATTCGTAGTACCTTTTTGGGTGAAACGAGGCGTGTGTTGGAATGCACGCATTTGTGTTTTTTTTAATAAACAATTGCACACCCCCATACCTGTCGCTGGTTATTCAACATTGTGGGATATGCCGTGACGGTACGAATGAATGAATAATCCATTGAAATGAAAAATAAATTGACGTACGAATACACAGATACAAAATCTACCAGCATGGATCGAACGCGGAAATTGCGTTACGGATTGCGGTCTGAAAATCCAATAAAATGACGTATGTTGGTAGTGTAAATTAATATTGAATATCTATATATGGTCCGTATCATCATCATCATCATCATCTACAACGCATAGGTTTTCCAATTTGTATGGGAATTATTTTGAAAGTTAACTATAATTTTCTAGCACCCACATTAATTCAGAATTTGTTAGTGACATACCATCTTACTTAAAAACGTAAACCACCGTAGTTCCTGGTAATAGAGAGTGATCAACGTAAAAGTTTACTTATAAACTATCTATAGTACCTGGTAATAGAGCGTGATAAACGTAAAAGTTTACTTTTAAACTATCTATGTATAGTATGAATTATAATTTTTTTTTTGTTTTAATAGTATTTAAGTGTTATACGTATTTTCTTTGATTTCTTTTACTCTTTTTTATTTGCTGTTGTACATACACAATGTTGTCATACTTTGTAATCTGGTTGGTTGGAAGAAATTGCCTACTGGCAATAAGCCCGCCAGTGTACAATTATATTTGTTTATATTATGTACAAAAAGATGTATAAATAAATAAATAAATAAATATAGTACGTGGTAATAGAGCGTGATCAACGTAAAAGTTTACTTATAAACTATCTATGTATAGTACTTGGTAATAGAGCGTGTTAAACGTAAAAGTTTACTTATAAACTATCTATAGTACCTGGTAATAGAGCGTGATCAACGTAAAAGTTTACTTATAAACTATCTATAGTACCTGGTAATAGAGCGTGATCAATGTAAAAGTTTCCTTATAAACCGTGACTATCTTTATTACACCTTTATTTTATATACGGCAAGTTAGGACAGGTCGAGAGATTGTTTAACGCTTGACTAACGCGTCAGACCAAATATTTTAAATCTTTCACATAAAAATAACTTATAATTTTTTTTAACATTTCTACGGAAAATTCTTGGTAGAACTCCATTTCAAATAATAAATAAATTTGGAATGGTAAAATAAAACCAAAGTTTTCAGTTCTACTAATTTTCAGTTCTACTAATTTAGTAGAACTGAAAACTTTGGTTTTATTTTACCATTCCAAATTTATTTATTATAACTTATAACGTTTTTCCTTGTTATTCTTCATCGCAATCGTGTTTAAATTGACTCAACGTGGCACAACGCGATGTTTTTTTTCATTTTTCGATGTCAGTTTCGATGTCATCGCCATTGACAGTTGAATCTCATGTGTTACATGCATACGTAAGATTTTTTAATACCGATCTTAACTATTTAGTCGTGTTTATCTAGTTGCGCGATTGAGTAAGCTATTAACGAAATCTTATAAGTGAGACCGTTAGTCTCTTATTAATATAATTTTAAGTTGTTGAATACCTATATAAAACTTCTTATATAATTATGTTTGTTTTAGGGAACGTAAGAAGATGTATATGTATATACTTGTTTAACAAGGACATATTCATTTAAAAAAAATACTCTCCACACTGTGGAATAGTCATGATTTCACAATATTTTATTTTTTTACTTCAATTTCTCAACGGGTATCATATAGAGAGTGCACACTATGAGTTTCGTCGTGATGTGTTTGTATGTATGGCGTACGACGGAATTATCCTTTTTATTTCCTCTCTACATCCCAAACTATTAGTCCGATCGAATTCACATTTACATCATATGTGTAAAGTGCATAGACCTAGAGCTGATTAGTTTTCCATAGATATCCGTTAATTTCTTCTCTATGATTTCATCTGTCCAAATTTTTCAAAATGCTCTCACGGTCTGAAAAATCGATTTTTTTATATGCTGTTTGAAATTTCGATACAACAAAAATATACTCATCAAAAATGCATTCAAGGATTGTCAAAATTTAAAGAAAAAAATCTATGGTTTATCATATCAATTTATTGTTATTTTTAATTTTAATATCCTTTCTGAAACCTTTTATTATACACAGACTATTAGGGATATCTGATTCTATGACTCTCTCTTAACAAATTGAATTGATACCTTTGTATTTTACTAATGAGCTTGTGAGCTTAGCAATCTGGATTTAATTTTGATATAATATTAATACTGTGGCATTTTAATCCGTACCCACTCTCGAGGTTTTATATTTTATCAAAATCTTATTTCAATTCGTTTGAATATTATTGAAAAGAAAAATCATTCGATCCACATGAGCATAAGTGGATAAGTATTTATTTAAAAATCGTTATTTAAATTTTATATTTGTAAATTTAGTATAACCGCTAACGGAAGGTTGTTTATGAGATTATATCAAATGAATGTTTTATTATGATGATCTAAATTGTCAGCATTGTTAGGAAAATAATGGATGCTTATATTGATGCGGGTCAAATAAATTTAGTTGATATCTACAATACAATTAAAATTCCTCCATTCCATGCATTTTGCATTTCCCTGTTTTTTCAAATTAATATTCTAGTAGATATACTTTATAATCTTTTTTTAACAAAACTGTAGCATTCTTGGTTGATTCATTGAAATATCTAGAATAATTTAAAAAATATGATGCAAAAGTAATTGAATAAGTCAATGAGAACTTTATTATTCTTGGACCTTTCGCACAGGAGTCAGATATCAAACCAGCTGTACCACGGTGGCTGAAAGAGTTTTTTGCAACCTCTAGAACGTCCTATAATTAATCCTCCAAAGATCTTGTTAAAAATATATTTACTGTTCTTCCCCCACCACCACCCCCTTATGGGGACTAATAACGGCCCCTTGCAAAACTCTTAAAGAACACATGACACTTAATATACCCAAAGAGAGCTAATCATGTGGAAACAACTGGATCACTGTTCACTGGTAGTGATGATAAGAGTGCACCGAATTCAAGACAGAAAGTTTTAAAAGCCCTTAAGTTTCTCTTCGTGGCTACAAGGTCCGCATGTCCAATGGGTCCGAAGAAATTCCCTCGATCATCGTTGTAGAGCTCTCGTCGGAAAGATGACACGGAGAAGTTAGTGCATTCCCATAGGATATGCTCAGAAGTCTGTTCAGAGTTATCACAAAACTGACATGAGGATGAATCAAATAAGTGAAAACGAAAGAGATAACTTTTGAAACTACCGTGTCCAGTAAGGAATTGCGTGGTCTAATAATCGGGAACATTCCACGAAGAAGAAATTCGAGTCCTCTCATCGGGAAGAAATAAAAATAACAGTCTGCCCACGGAAGAAGAAGACTAACGACGTTGCCAAGCATCTATAAGAGAACACCGGGCCAAGTTCTCAATTTCTCCACGAACTGTGGGTTAATTTACAGGTGGGAGAGAAACACCACCCAAAATTGAGCTTCGGCCTCTATAGAAGTTGTGAAAAAAAGCTCGTCGCTATGTTTTTAGATCAAGTGGAGTCATACCATTGAGAATAGAAAGGGTGTCGTTAGCGCAGGTTCTGTAAGCCTTTGCAAAACCTATTAGTGCGAAGCGCTGTCCAGAAAGCAGCAGACGTCTGATGTATTGGGTTTCACAACGATGAGCCCAACAAGGAGCGACATAATACTTAGAAAGGTAGCGTTGTAAAACAGTCTTGCTACTGGAAATGTAAGGCCCCAACTAGCTCGAACAAGACGTGAAATCTTTTGGAAGGCTATTTTTGCACTATCGGATACAGCACGAACATGGTATTGAAAAGTGAGACCTTATTTAGTGATATTATTTAATGGGTATAACAGTAACCCAGAGAAACAATATTTATAATTTATCAAAATAAAGTGGAAACTTCATTCAAGTAATCATTAAACCTAATATATAAACTTAGCGAAAAAGCTTCTGAAGTGTCAAATTGAAAAAATATGATTCTACATAAATATATAAAAAATCCCACTAACAATGAGCGGTTATCAATGGATTTCTATAGCATTACAAGATAAACTTTTTTTTATTTATTTAAAAAAGCAATATATTTTTTCAATGTTGAAACTGTCACTTCATGATAGAACTTCATAATTAACTAGAATTATGAAAAAAATATATAAAATTTTAATTTCTATTTTTTTTTTGCAAACGTGTCTCCCATTCACCGATATCTACATATTATATCACCGATAAATCTAAAGTAATAAAGCAATCAAAATGTTAGTGTATGTGTGTGTGTATGTGTGTGTGTTTGTGTGTGTGTGTGTGTGTGTGTGTGTGTGTTTGTCTCACGCCTTCTGAAAAACCAAGAGCATCTAAAAATCTAATTTATGTGCGAACGTGTACCTGTATACCTGATGCAGTGTCACGCTAAAAATAATGCGATAAAAATGCTGAATTTTAAAAATATTTCAATAATTATTTTTTTCATACAAAATTTTCCAAGTCGTATCTGTCAAAAAAGTGTACATTTTGCACGCATATATCTGTTAGTTTAAAAGTTAGAAGTACGTATTTACACGAAAAAAATTTACTTTCAAGTATAACTTAGCGTTTAAGTGAAAAACATGGTGAATATTTTGTATAATTATAATGTTTAACTTATTTTTAAAGTAAGCGTTTTGTACATAAATGCCGCCATTTTAATATCTTTTCATATAATATTTCATTTTCCTACCGAATGAATATGTTCTTGAAAATAATAAACCTTTGAAATAAATATAAATATGAAATAATAAAATGAAACACAAGACATTACAGCAAGTTTTAAGACGTATATTGTAAAAGTCTGTTAATTATTAGTAAAGATATGGGCATAATAAAATTGCATAATTTGTATATAATATTTGATATTTCGGACAATTTTCATTTTTATGGCATCGAACAAACCAATGTAGGTACCTACATATTCAAAAAATGTATCCGAACCATTCGATATTACTTACGTGTTCGAATCGTTTCCATGGCTACAGAAAGAATGTGATATTCAAATAAAATTTGTTAGGAATCGAATTTATTTAGAAGGTTGTTGTAGGTAGGTACCTACCTAATACTATTTACTTACAAATCAACAATAATATACCTATACTGATTTCCTATAGGAAAATTATTTTATTTATTTATTTATCAACCGTTTGTCCGATTATAATGAAACTTTGGTGAATTGTCGAGCGTATGCCCAGGATGGTTTTTGGATTTAAACTTTTTTCTTATTCTTCTTCTTCTTCGTGTATTTGGTCGTTTTACCTATGAAGGGGGAGTATCCTGGGAAAAGAAGGTCCGACTGTCCCTCCATCTCTTCACAGGTCTTCCAGGACGGGTTCTGCATATAAACTTTTTTCTTCTTTTTCTTCAACGTGTACTTGGTCATCTTACCTATGAAGATGAACTATCCTGGGAGATGAAGGTCCAATTTTCCTTCCATCTCTTCGCAGGTTTCTGGATTTAAACTTTTTTCTTCTTCTTCTTCATCGTCTATTTGGTCATTTTACCTTTGAAGGTGGACTAACCTGGGAGAAGAATGTCCAATTTTCCTTCCATCTCTTCGCAGGTATCTGGATTTAAACTTATTTCTTCTTCTTCTTCTTCATCGTGTATTTTTGCTCATTTTACCTATGAAGTTGGAGAATCCTGGGAGAAGAAGGTCCAACTGTCCTTCCATCTCTTCGCAGGTATCTGGGTTTAAACTTTTTTCTTCTTCTTCGTGTATTTAGTCATTTTACCTATTAAGTAGAGCATCCTGGGAAAAGAATGTTCTTTCATCTCTTCGCGGTTCTTCCAGGATGGTTTCTGGATTTAAACTTTTCTTAACCGACTGATGGGACGGGATGTAATGAAGGGAAGGGATGCACTAAAGGGCCTGAAGGGACGGGAGGTATAAAACTGCCTGAAGGGACGGAAGGTAGTGAAGGGTCTGATGGGAAGGGACGTAATGAGGGATTAAAGGGACGGGAGGTACTGAAGGGCCTGAAGCAGCGGGTCCTGGAGTCTAATTCTGTTTCTTCTTAATTTTATGTAGACCTTTAGGGCAGTTTTTATACAAACTATTTCCTATTGTCTAATTCATCTTCTTCTTCTTTTATGTATACATTTGGGTCATTTTTTTATAAAAATTATTTCCTTTAGTCTAATTATTATTCTTCTTCATTTAAGTACGTAGACTTTTGGGAGAGTTTTAATACAAACTATTTCCAATAGTCTTATTCATTTTCTTTTATGTAGACCTTTTGGTCAGTATTTATACAAACTATTTCCAATAGTCTAAATATTCTTCTTCTTCTTTTTTGTAGACCTTTGGGTGAGCTTTTATACAATCTATTTCCAATAGTCTAATTCTTCTATTAGGTATATGTATTTTTACTTATTTTATGTAGACCATTGGAATAGTTTTTTATACAAACTATTTCTTATAGTCTTATACTTATTTTTCTCTTTTTTATTTAGTCTTTTGGGTTAGTTTTAAGTCTAATAGTCTATTGTGCAGAAATATTATTAACGATATGCACACTTGATGAAAATACATATGAAATGAATGGGATATGGGATGTGACGATATAACCTGCACAAGAATCTTTTCAATACTTTTGTTTAATTAAATTTAAACCATTTATATCATCCTATTTTGAATAATTTTCAACACCTAATATTTAAAGAATGGGGGTTGTGGCCATTACTGAACTCTTCACAACATTTATATTCAAATTAAAAACTATTTACTATAGTTCAAGTCTTCTTCTTCTTCGTTAATGAAGACTTTCAGTCAAATTGAGCAAAAATATAATGCACACTTGATGAAAAAATATAAAAACGAATGGGATGTGACCAATACTAGATCTTTTCAGTACCTACGTTTGTTTAATCAAATTTTAACCACATCCCAACATCCAAAATTACTAAATTTTCAATAGGTACACATTACAATTTGTTTTCGATGATAATATTTAAAAATGGGGGTTGTGGCCAAACCAATCTCTTTACAACGTTGATAAACAGTCATATTTAAAACCATTACGCAAAGTCCATGCGAGCAGAAATTGTATAAATATTATAATTCATTCACACTTTATAGCAATATATAAAAAAGAATGGGTTGTGGCCATCACTTGAACATTTTACAATACTTAAACTCAATCAAATTTCAAACCACTTTTCATAGTCTGATATTGCAAAATAATTGGGTGACAATATTATAAAAACGATTGCTTTTTCTTTCACAATTTTACATTCTTGGCCAACGGCGGGACATAAAAGCTAGTATTAAATAATAAATAAATTTGGAATGGTAAAATAAAACCAAAGTTTTCAGTTCTACTAATTATTAGAACTGAAACCTTTGGTTTTATTTTACCATTCCAAATTTATTTATTATTTGAAATGGAGTTCTACCAAGAATTTTCCGTTGAAAAGTTAAAATAAGATAAATATTGACTTAAAGACGCCCTACACAGGAACCCTGAGGTACCCCTAATGGCACTTGTATTGCAGACAGTGTTGCCAACCTCGTCATAGAGTAAAACTGCATATATGTTTAAAAAACACTGTAGAACACTGTAAATAGTACATAAAAAACTATGAATCTACAACCTTTTCTTATTTTGTACCATTAGGTAATAATAATTAAAACACATAATATGGGGAAAAATTTTAATCAAAATAAAGTTGTTCTATAAAACACGTATTATACAATCATTTTAAATATATATAGGTGAATTATCACCTGTTTGAATTATATCAACATGTTTGATATTAATTAATTTATTTATAGCAGTGACAATAGAACATTTAAAAAAACTTCTTTCCACAAATTAATTAAAATAAGTAAACAGTACAAAACAACAAAAATATAAAACTTATTACCTAAAAAAACAAATTTAAATAAACATTAATTAAAAACTGTAGATTTGGTGGTATAAACTAATAACTGAGAGGATTTCCAAAAAACTGTAAATCTACAGTTAAAACTGTAGGGTTGGCTACACTGATTGCAGACGATAGGTGACAATTTGGCATCTATTGATAAGGTCCCATTTAAATCATCTAAGAAGGTCACCGTGAATACCCAAAAGTTTTAGCTTATTAATCAGAATTAGATGGTCCACTTTATCAAAGGCTTTTGTGTAGACGATATATATTGCGTCGGTTTGTCACTTGTTATCATAGTTGTCATGAATTATGTTTTGAAAGACGTTAAAATTTGCAGTGGTAGAACGTTCCCTGACAAACCAGTGTTCTTTAGGATCTAAATGAACTTACTTACAATAAAAAAAATTGACATGAGACCCCTGAGTCAAAATGAAAACGCTATTCGATACAAAAAAAAATAAAACTTGGCGACAACAATCAGGGTTTTCAATTTGACTCAGGAGCAAGGTATTATACAAGAATTAATACAAAAAGTATTAAAATAACAGAATATAACAAATTATCAGATAAGTTATCGCTTTTTCGGAAGAAAACTATAAAATAAACAAACAATAAATTAGCTGTTTCATAACAGGAATTATTCTTAGTTAAGCAGACACAGGTAAATAGTGGAACACAACCTATATACCAACCACAAAAATGGGTGAATTCATATATTAAATACTTATTTATTGATTCTATTTTTTTCTTTGTATAAATTCAAGACATTTCAATATTGTTCCAATGTAATCTGTTTTTTTAAAAAAAAATAAACAATTATTATTATTATTATTATTGTTTTCTTATTAAAACAATAACAGTTGATTAAACTATTTATTTTCTGAATCACTATCATAATAATAATAAATACTTACTTGCACCCTGCGCAAGTGCCGATTTTATTGCAATTCATTCCAAATAACCAGTGTTTCCAACTCAGAGCAACAATTTTGCCTAAGAAATAAATTTAAATATTTTTTTCTTTGCTGGGAATCGAATCCAGGAAACTATCACATTGAATTTGGCTAGACGATTTCTTTCGAAAGATGATTTAAATTTTAGTATTTAATCGAATATGATACGCAAATATAATATTACAAGATTTAAAGGTTAAATTCCCAATTAAATATCATTTTTAGGTATTGAGAAGGTAGGAAGGAAGGTATTTTTATATATACTATCAGTGTCGTTGTTAATCTTTACACATAATAAATGTGACAGTAGGTAGGTACATATTTTATAAATAAACAAGATGAAGGTAGACACCTATCGATATATTGTCAATGTGACGTCATCTGTATCAATCTTCGGCGATGATTGACAGATAAACGGAAGAATTATTGGGAATTTGAGCGTGTTTTGAACAGAAAAATTATCCCGAGATCCACATCCGTCTATGGTTATCTACTGACAAGACCCTCCCCGTTGACAGCACTTGAAATTTCGGCATTCGGAGATATTCCGAAATTGGATGAGTTTACCACCACAATACGATATTCGTCTTTTCATAAAGATTTTCAATTGAATTTATCATTTTTTATTCCAGAAAATTCAATCACAAATGAAGAAAGCGAAATAAAATATCTCGACGTGAAAAGGAATTTTGTAATATTTCGACGGTCAGATAAAAACATTTTGCGGGAGATTCATTGAATCCAGATATAAATAAATTATAAATATAAATTGTACAAAATAATGTACGTATGTATATCTTTTTGCATAAAGAAAATACATATATGTTTTAAGAAATTCAATAAATATTTTAACCATAGTTTTATTAATAATATAGGCGTGAAAATATTACATAGTAATTTAAGTGATAGACAATTAGATAGCCTGGAAATCTTGGAAATCAGAAAAAACGTAAACATGTGAAATAATATAATTAATAATCAAACACAATTCCCTTATAACCCTATATTAAATATTTTCCCAATACAAAATTTAATTAACCAATAACTTCATTGCACCCCCCACCCTAAAAAATAGTTTAACCCAGCCCACACTCCACCCATTATGTTTACCTTAAGTCTATATTTTGTATTTTATTTTAGTATACTTTGTATCCTCCTGAGGAAGGGAACTTTGTTCTCGTAACATGTAGAGGAATTTTTATTCATTTGAATAAAAATTATAATATTGTAGTGGTGTACACAAAGTTGTGTTTTATTTCATTTAATTAATTTCAAAATGATACCACAAAGTAAAAAACAATCGTTTGTCGATTAAGAAATATTTTAAGTTATCGTGAATAATTTGAAGTAGGTACCTGCAGGTATTTACAACGCATGCGTTGTAATAAACTTTTTTTTTCGCGTAATTGCTGATATTCTGATACTGATAAATTTGTACTATAAAATAATATGTCGTTTAACAATAAACTTGCTCAATATGTGCATTAGAACATTTTTTTACAATGCTATTAGAATATTGTAAATAAACGGTGTGCTAAAATTAAAATAGATTATTATTATATTTATATGTTGTTCGTTTCACCACTTAGAAACAATTAGCACAGAATGTTTTATATGAATTGAAAAAAAAACGTTCTCGTATTATGCGCAGTGTCTATTTAATGTTGGAGATAAATAGTTGGTACACGGAAAATTTAATTTTCTTTATAAATAGAATTTAAATTAAAAAATAACGAATTTTTCTTTTATATTTCTCAATTATTACGCAGCCATTAAAATGTCTTTTGAGTTGTCTTAATGCTTAAGACAGAAACGTAAATATAGCAAATTTATATTTTAATGTGTCTATGAAAGTCGCAATTTCATTACATATTTTAATTAAAATAAAATGAAGAAATTACACTGGAGTGTCTGGCGCATACCCACACTATTGTGAACATTTTCCACGCTAACATTCTACCATTGCTTTTTGCTTATGTATTCAAACAAAAATTGATAGAAATTTTGAAAAATAATTACAGAGAAGGTGTTTACTTGAGTTGTATAAAATTAAAAAAATTAAATAAAACGAAATAGACGACAGTGGTATTTTTTCTATCACCTCGTTTTGTTGATTTTTTTAGTTGTTTCACTGTGTTAGCTACATTATTATAAGGTCTTTGGTGGAAGCAGATACTAATATCATAATGCAACACTCGTAAGAGTAAATTTGAAACGATGTATCGAATGTTCTTATCAAATGAGTTTTCGACGTTTACTTATGTATGTACCCGGTTAAGGAATCATGACATAATATTAATCAAGTTTTTGTATTTATAATATATTTATGAAAGTAATCTTAAAATATCAAATTAAATATTAAAACCGATGCTTTTCAGATGAATCTTCATCATGTAATATATATTTAAAATGTTAAATGCATCAATTTTCAGTGTTACTAAGTCTATTGTTAAATTGTATATAAATAACTTAAATAATGGAAAGACTTAAAAATCAGTATTTTAAATATTCTTTATATTTTATTATTTTTCACTTTCTTACTAAATATTTTGTGTTTTGTTTAAAAATATATATATAAATTCTATAGTGTTATAAAAAGTTCTGTAGGAAAAAAAAATCTCTCATACATATTGGAACTTTTCTTCTTAAAAATTACAATTAAAATGAAAATGCTTGAATTAAATGAAACGGTTAACTAATATAAGGATTCGGTTTTTTATATAATTGAGAGAGAATAATACACATCCTAAAATTTGTACTATACATTCAAGTTATAGTACAAATTATATATAGATATTGTACTAACTGAGGAACATAATATGATATAAATGCCCAAACTGTATTAGCCATAGAAAAATCTGTCAAATAAATTCTGTATATTTTCTGTAAAAATATATTTCGCAGAGAAAAATATACATTTTCTGACTTGATTTCCTATCATGCATCTTATATCTCTGTATCTGGTCTTTCATATAATCTAAACAAACTACCTTAATATCCATAGGTATAATCATCACTTTGTTCTCAATATTCATTCTCTCATGTAAACCTGACATCTGCTACTCCGGTTTGATAATACATTGGCATTGACCCTTTCGGCATCCTTGGTATATAACATTCATTCATACATACATTTGATATTCATTTGCGATCTCGAAGAACAATTTTATAGCCTTCAAGAAGTTCTGTCATAGTTATGGTGCCTTAA